>OY101447.1:175617378-176062878 GCA_956483635.1 Panzeria rudis
GCTAAGATGGTTAAGGCTGTCGAATGCGCTGACGATGTAGTAGTACCCATCTTTGGAAAGCACCTAAATACAATCTCTCAATGTATGGAGTCTGCACTGGTACTCGTTAGTGAATGTAGTGTCAATTGTGGGCTTGTCGTCAATCCATCTAAAACTGAATTGGTGCTATGCACTAGAAAGTACAAAGTCGACGACTTTGTCCCTCTAAGACTCAACGGGACCACATTAACAGCCTCGGATAACGCCAAATACTTGAGTGTAATCATAGATAGTAGACTATCTTGGAACCTAAATACCCATTACAGAGCGAATGAGGGACCACATTAACAGTCTTCGATAACGCCAAATACTTGGGTGTAATCCTAGGTAGTAAACTATCGTGGAACCTAAATACTAGGGATGTAACGAATACCGATACCGATACCGATATATCGGCGATACTTCAGATTTTCCGATACATCGGTATCGGCGATATTTTACTGTCGATACGACGATACTTTTAAAATATTTTTCAGAGTTTTTTTTTAACAAATAATTTATTTTTGTTCAAGTTTGCCATGAATTAAATTCACTTCGTTATTTTTTAAATCTTATTAATATCAATTTTAAAAATTAATAGTATTTTATGCTGTTATTTTGTAAAAAAAATTATTTATTTTTTGTTAATTTTACCATGAATTCAAATTCAAGTCGTTGTTTTTAAAATCTTATTCCAGCAAAAAAAGACACTCCAAAGAAGTCATGAAAATGTAGAATTCGCGATCCGGAAGTATTGCAAATTTGGATAATTTCTAATTAGTTTTACATATCCTTGCCATTGCAAGAAGTTCTGTTTTTCGATTACCAATCACCGAATTAGAAGCGATGCTAGGACAAATTTCTTTTTCGGTGTTCTATAATGGTTTTTCCTCAAGGAAAAGGGATACAAAATTACCTATTTTCACAATTTTTTTTTATGCGAATTTAAACTCAAAACTTTATTTTCATGGAAATTTAAGTGAACAAATATAAACTTTTAGAAGACTTTTAATAATTAAGCTATTAAGTTATTTAGAAGAATATTAGTTGATAAATGTTCTTTAAAATATCGATTTTTTAAAAAGCATGGCGAGTATTTTTCAAAATTACAAAGGAATTAAAAATTTTTTCTCCCTTTTCTACTAATTATCTGCATATTTTTAATATAGATTTTTTGAAGCAAAGAAAATGTAGCTCCTTAAAAATTACTTCCAATTTTTTATACTGGGTTAAAATCAATTTTAAATATTCTCTCTTACAATGTAATTTTGTATAATAAAAAAATTGCACTTGAGTTTTCTTGATCTAAACTTGAACTCAATTTCAATATTCGTATCGGTATCGGAATCGGTATCGGCGATATTTATTTTTAAATATCGGTATCGGTATCGGATCGGCAAAACGGCGTATCGTTACATCTCTACTAAATACCCATTACAGAGCGAATAAGGCCTTTGTGGCTATCTATACGTGTAAAAGAGCCATTGGTCACAGCTGGAACCTAGAGCCCAGAGGGACCAATTGAATCTTTGAAGCGGTAGTTAATCCCATATTATTCTATGGTGTATTAGTCTGATGGGGAGCGTTAGAGAAAGATTCTCATCGTAAAACACTAGATACAATATTCCGGCTGGTGGCGACCCTAATAACAGCTGCAGTAAGGTATGTTCCAACAAAAGCACTCTTCACAATCATGAACTCGCTTCTGGTGGAGGTTCTGCCCAAATGGCTAGCTTTATTCTCGGCGATCAGATTGAACGCTACATGTCCTTGATCATCTACCGATTATAGGCACTCCAGGATTCTGCGACAGCATCAAGAAATCCACAACACATCGAAACCTTTCTTTTGGTGGGTTATTTCACTCACTTGGTCCCAGCAGGGAACAGTATTTTTCATTTCTTAGCACCGATGGAGCGATCAAAGTTTTCACAGATGGCTCCAAAAGAGTTGATAGAACTGGCGGAGGTTTCTGTATGGAAAACTCCGATGGAAGGCTTCCATTTAGGCTTCAGGGAACCTGCAGCGTGTTGCAAGCAGAAATCTCCGCTATCACTACGGCGGCAAGATGGCTTCGGTACTATAAGATATCAGAAGATATCTATATATTTACCGACAGCAAAGCGGCCATCGCCGCTATAAATGGTGTATACACTACATCCCTGGCGGTTGTCGAATGCCGGATATCTCTAAATGAGATAGTGAGACATTCAAGAGTAACACTGGGTTGGGTTCCGGTACCCTCTGATTGCCCTGGAAACAATATTGCGGACGGAATTGCTAAATAGGCGTGACATTGAGCAACTCAATGGTCTGCCACTTCCTTGGCATCCCTCTATCTCACTGTAAGCTACTGATGAAGCTTAATACATACAGGCTGCCACAACACAGGTGGGAACGGGCCAAGTGGCACCTACCGAGCGATCTGCTCAGGCTCCGTAAAGGTCGAACAAAACTATTAGTCACAGTGCTGCTCAAAGGACACTGAAATATTGGGAACCATGCCAGAAGGATGCGTCTAAATTACAACGACTATTATAGGAGTTGTAATGATGAGGAAGAGGAGGAAACGATTCTTCATTTTCCATGCCAATGTCCGGGTCTAGCCAGCTTAAGGACAAGAGCTTTGGGCGTTGCCATACTTCCAGACTTAGACAGTCTGGCAGATGTGAGGCTTGTCACGCTATCCTCGTACTTAGTTCAACCGGCATGGTTTGATACGCATACAGGACAATCGTAATTAATGATTAATTTCGCCCTGTCTGCTCTAGAGTATCACAAAGGGATCGAATTAACGGACCCAAGTCACTTCTTCTTCCAACCTAAATTAACTTAACTTGGGGTCATGTTTAAAGTGAAAAATTATGCTTAAAGTCGAAGTAAATGGCAAACTATAAAGAAGTTATAGATCTAAAGTTATTCAATGTAATGGTCCAATTCGTAGAAAATATAATGCTCACAAAAAAAACCGAAGCCATGGCAACAAAAAACTGTCAAAAGCAACGTCATGATCATTGTTTGCTTTACCTTTTCATTCTACAAACTTTTTCTATGCGTGCATCTAAGATTCTTCAATTCAAAGTCAAATAAAAACAAAAGTTTAGAAAATAAAGAATGAGTAAAAAAAACAATACTTCAAAAGAACAATTGCCTCAAGGCACCCCTTTCATAAATAAAACTAAAAAGAAGAAGACAACAGGAAGTATAAGGAAATTGCTATTTGGATTTAATTTTCCAAGAAAAGAAAATTCATTGCCACATTCTCCTCAAGCTTTTGTACTTAATTTCTGCTAATTCCATTTACTGAAACTTTTTGCCCACACTTTCAAACTACTGGGTGGCAACAGCTGGACAAGATTTATAGCACAAACATAACTATTCTAAGTACCATGGTACTAAGAAACTGAAGTAAACATGAAAAGATGATGAGTCTCTCTGGTGAACCAAGAGTTAGATACAACAAGAAATAAAACACGAAAAAAAGAAAATCGCAGAAAATGAAAAACTCTTAGTATAAGAAAAAAAGAACCCCCAACCGGAAAACTTAATGATAAGCTCTTTTAAATGGAAACTAAGCCAAATGTGTTTAGAAACAACTAAATTGTGGTTCCATTCTAGTAAAATAGATAAATGAATGGAAATTTAACATAAAACGCACTCTTAAAAGTGAATGGTTGAAACGTGTACAAAATTGGTTAAATAAAACTTCACACAACTCAAACAGATATTTTAGTTTTATTTTTAGCTTTATTTTCTTCTACTGCAAACCGTCTTAAGCATAAAACTTGCTATATTTCGATTGTGCTTTTAAGTTTTGTATTTATAAGAAATTGATGTGCTTCTAAGAAAACTAAGAAAGTTGTGTTTTTATCGTTGTTCTTTGTCAGTGAAGTTATAAAGGTATTCTGAAGACGGCCGTTTTATTGGTAAGAAGGAAAAGTCTTTAAGTTTTTTTCTGACCGATTGGATTTTTAAATTGCTGGTAAGAAATAAGTTTACCGAAAATAATAATGAAAACTTTAAAAACTTTAACTTAATTTAGAAAAAAAACTAGAAAGTGAATTCAAACTAATTTCTTATTAACAAACACTCAAAATCGAAACATTTCTTTATAGGAAAAAAAATAAATTGTGCAGCCTGCATTTAGTAGCAGCATGATGAACCTATAGCTGTAGCTTGTTGTATAAATACTGCGTCATTTTAGTTTAAAAATTAAATAAAATTAATGAGCATATGTATTGAGTTGTGCTTGGGTTCGAATCCAGACTTCATCGGAAAACTAGAACTTTTTAATCATTTAATAAATTTATTTTTTGGGATATTCTCCTAATTTTATTTAAAAAAGTTTCATTTGGATTTTATATTTTATTTTACCGTATAAATACTTTTACTGTCGCCCATTGGATGTCTAAAATTGTATAAAGGTTCTAGGAGCATAAAATAGATTCATACACATAGAAAAATTTTATATTAAAATCGTCGAAAAACAAGTTAATTTAACATATTTCTGTAGTGATTTTGCTTCATAGGTGTTTCAAGTTAGTTCAACACGATTTTACAATAACATTCAAAGAACATTTTTCCTTTTGAAATAAATTGATTTCATGTTGATTTAGATCAAAATTAATTTTATACTGAAGTACTAGGAAGAATCATGTTGAATCAAAGTTATTTCAAATTAAAACAATCTGAAATTGATACTGAAGCTATACAAAGAATCATGTTGAATTAAAGTTAATTCCAGTTGAAAAAAAGTGAAAATTTGATTTTAATTCAATATTGAAATCAAAGTTATAGTGATGTTGATTTCAAATGAAATGTAGCCTTGACAACAATGTTATTTCAACAGTGAAAGATATTAACTCAAAAAGATTTAAGATTAGATTAATAATTTTTCCTTTAAAACTAATATGAAACAATTATAAGTTTGTCAGCTATTTACACTTACACAACACGATCATCAAAATAAACAATAATAACTCACAAAAGTGAGCACAACTGTGCATTGGAGCTATAAAAATTCAAATAAACACCAACACATTAAAACAAATAAATTATTTCTCATAAATTTTATCTGACTTCCAATCAACATTACGACATTGTTGATATTATATTGGTGTTTTTTCTGTGTGTACGACTGACTTTGGTAGAGGGCACCAAAAAGAAATATACGTGTATCAGCGTTTTGAAAGTTTACATCATTTTACTCATTTTACTCAAAGTTTTCCCATTTTTATAGTGACTCGGCATAAGAAATCTTGTAATACTTACATTTAAGGTATAATATGTGTTCACCATTTTTATGTAAAAGAGCATGAGAAATATTTTCGTGGAGCATTTTAACCTTCTAACTCTTCGCAGTGTGGGTATTTTCATACCTTTCCTGAAAAAGGGACAAAAAAAAACTCCTCTTCAGCGACAATATAATGGTCTGAAAAGTTTTAAAAAAATGCTTTACATAAAATTCTACTATAAGCAAAGACATCCAGGCTCCCAACCCAACTTGAGCGGCAGAAATCATTCAAAACTTAAAAGGGTTAATTTCGTACTAATTCACAATTAGTACTCGGTGTCAAAAGTACGATAATCCCAGTTTTACTGAAATCAGGTACAGAAAGATTGATTAAGTCGGAATATTCAAGTGCAAAATACTTAATTTTAGCCTGATTAGCCTTTATTCATGTAAAAAGAATTCTAATTTTAAGTACGAATATATTTATGAACTTTATACACAGTCGCACTCGTAATGTGTTGATGTTTGTTTGCTTGATGATAGCCACAAATCACTATTGTGCCCTTGTTGTTGTTTATTTTGATTGCTCGAGCATAGCCGACAAGTGACAAAAGTCGTATTACATGTAGATTCAAGAACGCTGTATACTTGAATCAATCCGCCGCGTGCTTGCCAATCCTAAATGCGTACCTTATAATTAATTAATCCCGCCGCGCACTTGAATCAAGCCAGAATCAGGCTAACTTTTACTTATTTAATCCTGGAACAGAACAGACTTGAGAATTTATATTTTTACTACTTATATAAAATTTAATATGTTTACATACTTGTTTTAATTTAAAATTTATTTTTGTTCATTCCTAGTATTCAACTTAGCAGCACATCATGTTTGTAAACCAACGCCTTAGACCACTCAGCTAACTCAGTATAGAAATAACAACAGCTAAAATTCAATATAAACTACTAGCATATAATACGACGTATGTAGGCTATTCGTCGGCACTGAACGAACAAACAGAATAACCAACAACAAGACAACAACATAAGCACAACATGCGACTAAAGGTATCAACAAGTGTATACTAATAGTAGTACATAAAATAAGAATTTTTCTACACAATTTAAGAATTCTCAAAATAAGTAGAAAATACTTGAACTTAGTATGGCGTTTTTCATTCTGTGTATAAGATGTATACAGTTTTATGTAAGACACCACCAGGAAAATTTTTGTAGAACATTTTAGCCCGCTATATCGCCGTTGAGGGTGAGTTCTTTACGCATTTCTTAATAAATATATAAAAAGACTCATAACACGAAGAGTTATAGGGTTAAAATGCTTCACAAAAATTGTATTATTTTTTATTTATTTATTTGATATTAAAATTATATAAATATAAAATTAATATATATTGCTAGCACTGGCTGCCAAGGCCATCCGCCTTGTGACATTTTACATAAAAGTTCTGAACACGTCCTAGACCTAAAACGTAAGACTTACAAGATTTCCTAGGCCGAGTCGCTATGACTAGTTACAACAGAGGGAGAAATTTAACTCCACCTAAAATTAATGCTGTTTGTAAACTTTCAAAATGCTGATACACGTTTATATTTTCTTAATGCACTCTCTCAACATCGTTCGTTAGAACCTTGTTATAAAAGAAATATTTTGCTGCATAGCGTAATTAAAAGTGAGTATATAACAAGTACACTGTAGAACACAAAAAAAAATAACGAGGCTCTAACAATTGATTCTAGTAGAGTGGACTAAATATATATATATATATATATATATATATATATATATATATATATATATATATATATATATATATATATATATATATATATATATATATATATATATATATATATATATATATATATATATATATATATATATATATATATATATATATATATATATATATATATATATATATATATATATATATATATATATATATATATATATATATATATATATATATATATATATATATATATATATATATATATATATATATATATATATATATATATATATATATATATATATATATATATATATATATATATATATATATATATATATATATATATATATATATATATATATATATATATATATATATATATATATATATATATATATATATATATATATATATATATATATATATATATATATATATATATATATATATATATATATATATATATATATATATATATATATATATATATATATATATATATATATATATATATATATATATATATATATATATATATATATATATATATATATATATATATATATATATATATATATATATATATATATATATATATATATATATATATATATATATATATATATATATATATATATATATATATATATATATATATATATATATATATATATATGCGTATGTCGGCGTTTGGGAATTTAGGGGAGTTAGAGATCCCCTCTTTTGCATATTATTATAGAAAATCATGTAATACTTACATTTTAAGTATAATAATGGGTGATTTTATAAGAACTATCGGAAAGTAAACAAAAAAAAACACATAAAATTCAGAAAAATGCATGAAATATTTATTTGGATCGATAGTTGGGTCGATATAATTTAATGTTTGAAGATTATTTCATGCAAATGTTGGCCGCGGCTGCGCCTCAAATGGTCCATCCGCTTAGTCCAATTTTGGCATACTCTTTCCAACATTTCGGCCGGTATCTCACGAATAATGTTGGCAATGTTGGCTTCCAGTGCGTCAATCGAAGCGGGCTTGTCGCTATAGACATTAGCCTTAACATAGCCCCACAAAAAATAGTCTAGAGGCGTTAAATCGCACGATCTGGGCGGCCAATTGACTGGTCCCAAGCGTGAAATAAACTGTTCACCGAACTCGCCTCTCCTCTCTGGTCCATTGTTTCGCGTGCTGTGTGGCATGTGGCACCGTCTTGTTGAAACCACATGTCATGCAAGTCAAGCTCTTCCATTTTGGGCAGAAAAAAGTTTGTTATCATCGCACGGTAGCGCTCACCATTCACAGTAACGTTGTGATTCGCATCATCTTTGAAGAAATACGGCCCAATGATGCCGCCAGCCCATAATCCGCACCAAACGGTTGTTTTTTGTGGATGCATTGGTAGCTCTTGCAATGCTTCTGGCTGCTCTTCACTCCAAATACGTCAGTTTTGCTTGTTCACGTATCCATTCAACCAGAAATGAGCCTCGTCGCTGAACACAATTCTTCGATAAAAAACTTTCTTAACAGAGCACGCATTTTGGTAATAAAATTCAATAATTTGCAAGCGTTGTTCGTTTGTAAGACGATTCATAATTAAATTATAGACCAAACTGAAGATGTTTGACAGTGACACAAGATACAAAACGTGCGTGAGCTGTCAAAACTAGTGTTGCCAAAAAGATAATAGCAAAAAAATCACTCGTTATGTGCTTTACGAAAGACATTACGAGAAACATTTTAGTGGAAAATATTAACCCTATAACTTTTTGCTGTAAGGATCTTTTTAACCCTTTTTGAAAAAAGACAAAAAAAACTCTCCTTAAACAGTGATGTAGTGGCCTGATATGTCCTACAAAAATCTATTATGAATCTTCAAAGATACGAGTATAAAATTACCAAACTCAACTTCAACGCCAGCAAGCTTAAAATGCAGCTAATTTTCTGTGTAGTTAATAAAAGTTTTGAGTTTTATCAATCGAATGACTAATCTGTTAAATAGAACAGGTAATTAAATACAGTGCCATGAACATTTCTAAAGCCATCGAGATGAATTGTTCACACGTTATTGAAGGGTTTTTAAAATATATTCATATTCGTAATCATACATATTTACAATCATTTTTAAAATATAAATTATATCTTCACACCAGCTGCACAGTTTTTTTTCTTTTAATTTATGTGGTAATTATGCAGATTTCTTTTTATACATGTTGTCAACTTACTTAAACAAATGGTGCTGTAATAAAGGGTGAAAAAATATATAATTGACCATTCATTATGCCCGAAGGATACATAATTTGCAAATCCTTGCTTTTTTGCACGTTTCCGTTTTGGGTTTTTTGTGCTTTGCTGTATGGCTTATTTAACGTTCAACTTACTTAATAATCATATGAACTCTTCTGATCACACTGTGTCGAATGTCAACTTGGTCTGTTGAATTTCTGTCTGTTTCCCTGTCCCTCTGTCTTGCTGCATATACTCTTACTATACTTGTATTTATTTGATAATGTTGGCTGGCAGTAACTAACTATTGCTACTACTGGTGTTAATTTTGTTGCATGATGTCTGCCGCTGCTACTTGTTCTAGTTACACATGTTGCTGCATATTTCTCTGTCGTTTGTATGTAACAAAATGCTCTTCATAGTCGTGTATAATTAATGAATTGGCACTTCAGCTAAATTACTTTTGAGTAACAGCCACTTAACTTTATAAGAGGGCTTATAAAAATGTTGCAATATTCCTAACGCCTGCCACACTGTATGACTTTTTCAGTATGTGTGTAATTGGACAATTGAGTGTGTGTGTGTGTGTGTTTGTGTGTTTGCATTTCTATGCTTCTTAGCATCCGCTTGCAGTAGTATGTAAAGATGAAATAATAAATAAATAAATGACCAACCATCTAAAAAACTTGAGCACCACCAAAGGACAAATGGACAGACATTTATAAAATATGTATACCCATGTGTCATAATAAATAATAAATCTTTTTCGTTGTTGTCTGAGCCTTAGAAAAATACAACTGCAAAATGCAAACAGTTGCAGTAATAATTTTTGCCTTTTATTCTTATTTTCTAGTTTTTCATGGCATTTTGCACCCAATTGTTGCCAAAGTACCACCAGTTGTGGCATGAATATGTTAAAATGCCCTTATGCAATGATGATGACGACGTTGGTTGGTAATGCTGGTGATGATGATGCATTTGTTGCAGATACATTTGTTATTTTAATTGCTGAGTCTTAAAAAGTATGCATGGATTTTATGGTTTATGATTCCGTATTGCCTTCCTAATATTTTTTCTGACATGCTGCTGCTCCCTGAATGTAGCGTATGGAGTTTCTCTTTTGTTATTATGCTGCTGGTATGGAGTTTGTTATGACTCTGTCTAATGTTTCAACTTTATAATAATTTCTTTATTCTTTGTTCCTGGCCTAACTGCAGGAGTTTGGAGTATGAATGAGTCAATATTAAATGAGGAGTGATATGGCCCAAGTTCTTTAAAACAGTTTTACAACTACGTGGGGTGTAAATTATGATGGGGGCTTATTTTTCATTCGGTTGTCTGTGTTTATTTAATGGAAATTTGTTTATTACTTAAAAACTGCTAATAAGAGTTGTTTTCAAAATTAAGTCTTTAACTGCAATAAAAATTGTACAGCAACGTGTACAACAAATAAAGAAATGAGTTTATTCTTTGATTTCTTTATAATGCACAGACATTTTTATTACTGTTTTTATTATACATATTTACATACATACATATCGTCATACGAAATCTAAAAAGGCGCAAGTTACACAAAATTTAAATTCAAAAATTTTTTGATTGCTTATGATTTTGTAATTTTTTTAATCGGCTGTACTTTATTAATGGCATACAAAGTAATGAGTGGTACTTATTTATCTTATAACCGTGCTCCAAATTAAAACTACTACTTAGTTTTTAATAAAATTTATACGTATTTCTATCATTATCTGAAAGTAGTTACAATTTGTTGATATGTATTAATAAAATAATTAGACAACCACTTTTTAAGTTAACATGTGTTTGTATATGACAACCATTTTTTCGCCTAAACTTATAATTCATTAAATAACACATAATGTGTATAAATTTTTTTTAAATTTATTTGACCACTTATTTTTTAGCTTCAAGTAAGCCAATAATAATTAGTTAATTACTGTGACAATGTAAGTACATTTTTAAGGGGTGAACCTTATTTTTTGGACTTCTCAAACAAAAATACTACTTATTTTATCAAATCAAATTGTAAGTAGTTACGACTTAAATCCTCATATACTTGTTTGCCTACCAGTAAGCAAAGTTTTTCCTGGGTACATGTTTCTACAACATTTTGCAACCCTAAAACTTAAAATGTCGAGTTTATTAACAAAATTCTAAAAGCCGCTAGTGCAAGTACAACAGATTTGTAAAGCAAATAGATAACTTACGTCTTTCGAGAAATAATAACTATTAACAAAGAACTCTATGCGAAATGAACAAATCGAAAAGCTGGTATACCTCCGATTTTGCCAAAACTTTTTGCTTTATTTTTCATTTTAAGCAGTTGTTTGTTTCTCCTGTAAAATTTGTTTAAATGTAACTTACGCCTTTTTTGATTTCATATGACGTTATATACTTAAGTATTTAGAATGATATTTGAAATCAGATTAGTTGTACTAGTTGTACTGAAGTTAGATCCTGATATATAAAATATGTGTATGATAAAATTCGAACTCATTTTGAAAGATAATCTCAAAACTACGGCACATAAATTTTCAAAACTTACCAAAACAAAAAAAATTGGTAAATTTAATTAGCATATATGCAGCGAAAAAGTATGATAGTAGCATGGTTACGATAACTATACTACGGTTGTAGCAAACAATGTATGGTCTTATCTAACAAAATAATGTTGCTGTTTAGTATTATAAGCATAACTTTAGTTGCAGTAAACAAGTTATTGTTTAGTTCTGAACACAAAATGCTTACCATCCACAGTAGTTGCAATATATTTTTGATTGCTTGTGATCAGAATATGACTTACTAAAAGGCAAGCTAAATGTGCATCACAATACAAAAGCACAAAACTTATACAAACGAACAACACAACAAACAATTTTTATCCGATGTGAATCTGTTTATTTTTCTTATAGCCTTTATACAATTAGTCAACCTTTGGTGGAAAATAAATGCATTTATAAGGCAAAACCAAAAATAAACCTCTTATTTAGAAAATTTATTTACTGCCTGTTTGCCGATGTCGCAGGAGTTCTTTCTTTCGCACAATTAAATTTAAAACAATAACAAAATTTTTGAATTTGTTTTTGCTTTAAATGTAATTTGTGCGAAAGAAAGAACTCTTTCGAGATTGGCGAACAGGCAGTTATTCGAAATATACTCAAGAATTGCAATCAATTTAACAAAAAAATAAAAAATAAAAAATCGGTAGACATGAAAGGAAACCAAAATATATACGAGGGCGGATTGATATTGAAGCTACCTAGCGCTAGATGGCAGCACAAATACAAAAACTTTCTTCTTTTTAGAAATTGCGATCTGTCAAACGTCAGCTATTAAAATTTCACCCAAATTTATCGATTAGTTTATTTGTTGTAATCGTTTGAAGTAAGCAACTTTTGTGTTTCTTGAAAAATGAAAAAAGGTGAATTTCGTGCAGTGATTAAAGACTATTATTTGAAAGGGAAAACGGCGAAAGAGGGAAAAGAAAAGCTCGATAAACATTACGGTGAGTCTGCTCCGTCAGATTATATGGTAAAATATTAGATTGCTGAATTTAAACGCAGCAGAACAAGCACTGCAACAATACCATCAACAGGAAGGCCAAAAGAGATGGTTACTGAAGAAAATATCAAGAAAATCCTCGATATCGTTATGAATGATCGCCGAGTCAAGTTACGTGAGATTGTTGAAATGGTAAACATATCATATGAACGTGTGTTCAACATTTTGCATGAATATTTGCATATGAAAAAGCTATCAGCAAAATGGGTGCCGCGTTTGCTCAGTGTCGAACAAAAACACTGGTTCACACAGCATTAGATACGATGCTAAAATTACGTGAAATACACTTCGAATTGGTTGATCATCCACCCTATAGTCCAGATTTAGCTCCTAGGGACTTTTTCCTGTTTCCAAACTTGAAAAAATGGCTCGCAGGAAAAAGATTCATCTCAAACGAAGAAGTGATTACCGAAACTAAAGCATATTTTGAGGGGTTTACAAAATCGTATTATTCAGATGGTATAATAAAGGTGGAATATCGTCTATATCGTGTATTGAGCTAAAAGGAGACTATGTTGAGAAATAAATTATTTTTGAAAAACAAAAATGTTTTTTTCCTACTTAGGTAGCTTCAATATTAATCCGCCCTCGTATCTTTTGAAGTATTGAAAATGAAACTTTTTTTAATATTAAAAAATCTTTTAATTTTTCTAATTTTTGTCTATAACTTCGGTAATAATAATTTTACCACTTTGGGCCTCGGTAGTCTAGGAGACATGCTAACAAGGGAACACTTATACTTTTTGAAAGATTTTAAAGCTGGCAATTTTTAAAATAGAGAGATTTTAATATTGAAAATTAAGTTAATTTTTTTTTGGTTTTTATATATATATATATTTTTGGATGTAATAATTTTACCACTTTGGGACTTAGATGTAGATATGAAAGTGAGCAAAAACACATTTTTTTGAAAATGTTAAAATTTCCGTTTTTTAAGATATGGCGATTTTAAATAGCATATATAATTTTTTTTTTTAATTTTTACTGTAGGCCGAGAAGATTTTTTAGATCTATTTCCTTAAGTAGGCGACCCAGGGACGTAACATTTTTCATCTGTGTTTTAGTTATGTTAAAAACAGTCCGTACCGTGTTTCATCAAAATCGGAGTGGGTGTGGTCCGTTTCACCTTTTTTCTTATTTGATTTGTGGTGGAACAACACTAATATTAGAGTCATTTTAAGTATTTCAGATATACCTCGCAGAGCTTATTTGCAAATAAAAACGTAAAATGCTGCCAAATACTTTTTATTGTAACTTATTAAATCACTGATTATACTGTGTGCAATTTTTTAAGTCACCACTACGTGATAAAAGACCAAAAAAAAGACCCGTTTCTCCCAGTTTTGCCCCAAGTCTGCACTTTTTATGGGCCCCCAAAGAATATATCTATCTACTTATTATTTTTTATTAACAAACGTATATAAAGGTGGCAGCCTTAACTTCTTATTTGCAAATAGCTCGTTAATCATTCATTGTTTTCGTGATTTAGTAAGTTACAATAAAAATACATACTTGGCAGCACTACGTTTTTATTTGCAAATAACACGTGCGTATAAATGTAGTAATATAGACCCAGTGGAGTAATATAGTAGTAATATAGACCCAGTGATTCGTCGATAACACAGTGCAACAGTGCAAAAAACAAAGGGACTTGATAGTATAGGTTCGATTATACTACCAAAGGGTTGTAAAATCCTATACATACCCAGTTTGGCGATTTTGGTGACCAATTTTTTTATGGGCCTCCAAAGATTCTAAAAATCAGTGGGTCCTCAAAAAAAGATGTCATTAGTTGTTGGCCAACAGTTCAGCTCATTCAGACTTGGTGATACGGCTTAACTATAATGGCAATAATGTAGCTGAGGGTACGGTAAATAAATTTTATTAGAATATTATGGCAAAAAATAATGTTTTCATGCACTTTTTTTTTTAAATTAAGGAAAAAATTATTTTCTTTTTACTTTTTTCAGAATAATTTACAGGTGCTCCTAATTTTTTATTAGCAATATTTAGTTTAGTTAGCTAAACTCAAATTTGAAAATCGTTACAAAAGTACAACAAATTTTTGTATGATAATTTACTATGAAAATTGTAAATCGCGAATACGAGCTAACACCTTTGAATTTAGCGTACTCGAATTAACTTTATCAGTTAGATGCCCAACTTGTTAAATTACGCGACTAGCATACACTCTAAAACACTTTTGTTGAAAAATAGGTCGATAATAGTAGGCAACACTTTACTCATTATTATCGACCTAAAATTAGACACGCAATCTTTTTGTTAATTTTTGAACAAAATATGTTCACTTAAACAGTTAAAATATTAGCAGCGAAGTGGTTGGCTGCCAGCAGCATCAAACCGCTACCTCTTGGCTGATATTCTGGCGTAGCTACCTATCATCTATAGGCATATTATACTTTTTCCGCCATTTTATCCACTTAAACTAAATATGTGTTTAATTTGTGAAGTCAAATTAGACAAACTATGTTTTTTTTATTGCAAATACCTACAAAATCGATGCAATTTTATACAACGAGAAATTTTCAACACAAATTTAGACAATATATGATCCTAAATTTTAAGTACTTTTTTTTAAGAACTTGTACTATATTTCTGAGTTTAGATTTAACATTTGTTTAAATACTTCAAAAGATGAAACCCGTTGTTTTTTCGAAACTGCTAAAATTTTGAACTTACCTCTACTTTTAAGTTATAAGGTTATAAGGTTATAAATTTTTCAAAATTTACCTGCAAAGAAAAAAAAAAGATTTTTGAAATTACTTACATAGTTAGTAAAACAAGATTATAATATATTTTTTCTTCTCATTACAGATTAAATAAAAATATAAAAGGTAAGCAATATAGCAAAATATTTTACGAAAGGTTTTTATTCTAAAATTATTAGTATTGAAAAACTTTTATTCCTATTTAATCCTATTTAAGAACTTTGTTAAGGCAACATTCAATACAGTTTTTTGCAAGTTTAACAAAAATTGATTTGGATGATCTTCCATGAGTTGGAATAATAGCTCATTAATTGTACACAAACAATTTGCAGTTATTTTAAAAACTATGTGTAACGTTCAATACATCTTTTAGTATACCAACCGTTATCGATTTAGTAAACCTTTACAATGTAATAATATTTGATCAATTCACAAAACTTTTAAATATCTAAGGTCAGAACCTCACAATCCAATAGAGGGAATAGGAAGCTTATCCAAGATAAGTACATGATTCGTTAGCGTTGTCATTGGAGGGGTTCAATTGACATAATAAAGATACTCCGTAATAGGTTCTTGATTGTAACTTGAGGTACTTGTTGTGTGGTAGTCTCTTAAATACTAGTCAATGTACTGTTCCTTAAACAAATATTTTTGAATTGGAAAAAATCTTATTCTGCAGTGAGGATATTTTGTTAAATTTTTTTTCTAGTTAAGTCATCTGTTCTCTTTTGCTCGCTCACAAGTCGGAAACATATTCTACCAATCCCATTCGCACCAGTCACAAGTACGTTCAAGGCAATTCGTACAAAATTTTCCGCAGGTAATGTTATAATATTTGCTATTTTCGAAGAAAATCTTCGCAACTAGAGTGGATAACGGTCATCACATAAAAATGCAAGAAACCAAAAGTCACGCAGAATGTTATACCTTCTATTATTTTTAAAATTATTTGTTGTGTGCAATAATAGAATTAAATCTCAATATTTGCTCTCTTTTGGGCCAATTGGGCAGAGATAGACAGCACTACACTGAAAAAATATGTACCCACATACAATTGTAAGCGTGTTTAAGTTCATTTAATTCTCAAATCTTTATGTTTTGATTGTCATTATACTTTCAACGGACATAAAAAAACATTGCAAATAAGAATCACCCACACTCTCTTAGTTGCGGGGGTGCTGTTGGCTGAGTATTCAGCGCGTTTGACTACAAACCCTGAGATTTTGAGTTCAAGACTAGTTCCATGCAAGCCAACAACAAACGTCATGAATCTTTCTGTTCTGTATTGGTGTGTTATTGTGTTGCTTGTTGTTGCACTGTTAAAGTGATGAAGGCATAGCACTGATCACTTTGGCAGTACCGGCAGCGATTAATGCTAGTATATCCTAATGCACTTCGCAACACCCTCGTTCGTCGATATTGTAGCAGATGCGTCAGCGAAGTAAAAGAACCTATAAAATGGCTACACAGCTTAAAGATCTCAATGCCTCTACTTGACACCAGAGGGGCTTGCAACACTGCTCTACAAAAAACACGCAATAGCAGGGTTGTAAATGAATTAAGCTTTCTATCTTTCTCCCCCTTCACCACCTGTTCACTCTACACTATCCCTTTCTCAGCGAAGGTAACACATTAATCAACTAACTTGTAGGCACTAATTGCCTAATGTGTTACTTCTCTTAAAAAAATAGAAATTAACAATTACAAAAATTGCAAAAATTATTAAACAAATTTTGTTTTATGTTATAAGTACTTATTTCAATTATGATGGTAACTAAAACCAGTTTCAATTAGAGAGAAATAATTTAATTAAAAATATTTAAGAATAATTTTTTCTGTGTGGTTGGCAGACTGTTTGGCTAAAACACTTAACTAATGCTACCATTTTTTTCCATTAAAAAGTACTACACAATCTATACAAATAATTATAATCACAGCACGAATTATAAACAATTATATTGTTAAATACACAAAAGCAACAAATAGAGCGTCAACAATCTCAACAATAATTATCCAGACATGTTTTTCTATTCAAGAGGTTAAAATTTACAGTTCACTCGCACAATTTTTCAAGTCTGTTGAAAGATATTTAAGCGCCATATAATGTTGGGTGTGTTAATTTATTAAGTACATAGTTTTTTAATTACAAGCACTTAACAAAAGAATAAATGTTTTTTTATACAAGATAAATATTTACACTATGTAACATTGGCTTAAATCTGAACATAAATGTTATGAAAAATTTCATTAATAAAACAAAACTTATATCAATCTGATAACAAACGTCATTATAGAATTATGCCACATTTTAAGTGATAATTTGATATCACATTTTGTATATATTGTTTTATTTAGTTAGCACGTGCAAGATGAGTGCTACTCACGTGAAACGTGGAAGAACACTAGTTACATTAAATAATTTTAACAATATAAATAAAGAAAGAAAGAGAAGAAAGGAAAAGAAAATAGTTCTGAAGGGGTTGTGTATATGGACATGTGTTTACCAAGGCTCCCCATCTTGGCTTGTCTTGTGCCATATGGCGAATTTTCGGCCACGTGAGTCCTCGCCAATCCAAGTCCATTTTCAACGGATTTCATGGGCGTTAGGAGCCTGATTGCTAACTGACAGAAGATCGGCGTTTGTGATGCGGTTAGGCCAAAATATTTTGTTTATTTTGCGCAGACATTTGCTTACAAACAACTGTAGCTTTGTTGTTATCGACTCGGTTACTTTCCATTCCACGTTTCACATCCGTATAAAAGGACTGTCTTTACGCTAGAGTTGAAGATGTTGACTTTGTACCGCTTAAAGATTTGGGAAGAATTTCAGACTTTTTGCATATTTGCGGTTTCCCTGCTTATAACGCTACCAAGGTAGGTGTGTTTATCAACATCTGCTAACTGGTTGCCGTTAATAAAAAAGTTTTATATACTTAATAAGTAAAATATGTATAAGAAAATAAAAATAAATATTGTTTTAATGTCTGCAATTTGTATTTAAAAACAATTTCGATAGTTTTATATTGAGGTTCTATTGGCTTAATGGTTCTTGCGTTTGGCTACAATCCCTGAGGTCTTGAGTTCAAGACTAGTTTCAAGCAAGCCAACAACACCATGCCTTCTTTCTGATGTGCATTAGTGTGCTATTTTGTTGGTTGTTGCTGGACTGTTAAATTGATGAAGGCATAGCATGGGTCACTTTGGCAGTAGGTACCGGCAGCGAGTAACCTAGTAGAACCGTCGGCGAAGTAAAATAACTATTAAAATGTCTAAATAACTTAAACAAATTAATGCCTCTACTTGACACCAGAGGGGCTGCAACACTGCTCTACAAAAGAAACGCACAATAGCAGATTTGTAAATGAATTAAGCGTTCTACCTTTCTCCCACTTCACCACCTGTTCTCTCTACAATATCCTTTTCCCAAATAAGGTAATTAATTGTCTGATGTGTTACTTCTCTTTCTAAAAAAAACAAGTTGACAAACAATTAATCCACATTGATTAACATTCATCATCATTGATATGACAAAAAAATTAGTAAAATCTTCAAGTAAACCGACGAAGATCCTACACGGACAGAAAAAATACGTTGAAAACGAGTATATAACACCTTGTCTTCATATGGATGACACTTCGTCATCATGTATATGTCGCACCAAGATCAAAATTTGATATATGATGAATTATTTTCTATGGATGGTCCTATTCGGAAAAGCATAACTGCGCTGCATCAGCGATTTTAAATGTTTTTATGAATATCAGCGAAGTATATCTATACCAAAAATTTGTCAAATAATCAATAAAAACAATAGTCCAACAATAAAAAAATCATAATGAGATTTTTGTCGGTATTAAAAAAAAATTTGCTTTTCTGCTGCAGCGCAGTGATGCATTTCCGAATAGGGCCGATATTTCAAATGGCGACACAGCAGTTGGTAAAATATTTGGCTTATAAACATGCTATGAATTGAGAAGCCTGAGATGAAAGCCTAAAATTAGTGCCAATACTAGAAAAATAAATAAAAATAACTAGATAAATAAATTAAATAACTAGAAAATAAATTAAAATAACTAGAAAAATAAATAAAAATAACTAAATTTAATATTTTAATCAATCTCCATTGATGACCGAATTGTCCTCATCGTTATGGATGCCAAGATTAGCACTGGTCATACTAATGATATACAATTACTTCAGAGTTCATACTGCCCCAAAAGTCACCGGAATTTCTAAATAAAATACTAAAAGTAAAGTTATTTGCAAGTAAGTCCAAGTAGGGGCAAAACTGTTACGACAGTTCGTTGACATCAGTTCTATGATCGACACTGATATTAGAAACAAATAAAATAATGAAACTTTTTTTAATAATTTTTCATTGATGACAGAATTGTCATCATTGTGCTTAAAGACAACATTACTAATGTAAAGCTTGTCATCATTGTGATGACAAATGTCATGGCTTCAAAAACGAAGACAGTTGTCTTTTAGTGTTTGCTTTCAGCCCGTTTATTTTATTTTCTTTCATTGTAGTTTAAGTTTAGGAAACAGAAAATGTTCACATGGTAGCATATCTGGTCACTAAATTGCACGCAGAGCGATGACAAATTGTTACCAAGGGCTTGTACTGTGTTTTACATAAATCAGTGAACTATGTAGCCTAGTGCTATTTCTTGATTTTCTTCACTTTTCAATTTATTTTATGTTGCTGTTAGATTAATATCTTACATATTTGTTTTTTAATTTATCTCTAAGTTGTGGTGGCGCTTTCAATAAACTGGACTACATGCAGCTGCTGCTGGTTTTCCTAAACAATCAAGTACTAAGGGAAGTACACCGAACTCTATTTACACCTACAAATGCAATTGTTTATTCATTAGAACTGGAAATAAGTAGAAAAAATTAAAATAAAAACATAATGCAAGAGATCTGCTACATTTTTATAATTCATTGTACGTGCTCCAAGTTGTGGTACAATGAATTTGATGTCGAGTACAAGTTTTTTAATAAATTTTATTTACATTTCGGCTTAAAGGCGTAAATAGAAATATAATTCAGTGGCTTTTTTGTCGATCTCACTCTCTCCTTCCCCATAACCTCCACATTCTATAATTTCCGCCTTGTTGTACTCAAAAATACTTGATACTTTATTTTACTAGTTATTACTGTGATGTTGTTGATGTTGTTATTGCAAGCATGCCGCAGCAACGTGTTGCTTTATTTTTTTTAACAACTTTTTCCTTCAGATTCTATTGCATCTACAGGAGTTCCTTTAATTTTTTCCTTTTTCTTGTGGGTTTTGCTTTGCGTTGATGTAATTGAAAATTGTGTTTTTCGTTTTTTTCCTCCAAGTTTTTTTTTTTTTTTTTAATGCTGTTCTTGACTGGTGTTGTTTTCTCTATTCATTTAAGCTGCAGTTTTCTCTTTTAATTTTAATTTTGATATCATAACTGCTGCTGCAATTGTATCTTGTTACAATTTCATTAAAGTTAACATTATGTTATAATAAATAAATAAAATGTTGCTGTTTTAGTTTTCTTTTACTTTATTTAACTATAAAATTGTTATTACAAGTATTCTCCTCGCTTTTATTCAGGGTGTAGTTTACTTTTCAATTTATTTGGCTGTTGTTTCGCAGCTTTTCATTTGATTGTAAGTTGCTTGCCTTTTTTTGTATTAATTTTATTACATTTCACTTTATTATTAAGTATATTTTTCTTTCTGTGCGTTTTTTGTTTGCCTCTCTGTCAGTATAATGTTTGAGTTTTGAGAAGTTGTAAAGCTTTTAAATTGATTGCATTTTTTTAACAGTTTAGAAAAGGGATTCTTTTTTTTTGCTTTTATTTTAGTTTTATTAATATTTTCTTTAGGGGGCTAAAAGTTTTAATTTTTTCTAAAGAAAATGCGTGAGGTTGTTGAGCACAACAAAATCCGATTTATTTAATATTTGTAAGATTATTAAAAGCAGTACGTTGATATTAAAAATACTTTTTATAAATGAGGCACAGTGGAGGATTTTGGAAAAAAAATTTTAATAAATCTGGAATTTCTAAACGCGCAGTCCGATTATTATAAAATTTCATACGGCGCACAGTGCTGTGTCGCATAGACAAAAATAGAAAATGAAAATTGAGCCTTCTTTTTTGGCTGAAATTTATATATTTGCAATAACAAACTAGCTTAATTGTACAAAAAAAATTTTTTTTTTCAGAAAAAAACTCATATCGCTACCAGATGTCGCTAAAGTCATAAAATTTGTTTGTAGTTACAAATAAAAAACAATAATTTTTTGTGGGCTTACAAAAAAATTTTTTAATAATCCAGTATTAAAGATATCTTTTAGATATATTTGCCAAAATAACTTAAATATTTATCCGATAAAATAAAGTATCAGTTTTGTATAAATCACTGCAATAAACATTTACAACAGAGCATTGAAAAACCTACTCTTTTTTTGTTCGCAATTAAAAAATACCAATAGTTTAAAAACAAATATGTTAATTGATTATAATAACTTCCATTTATTTTTGAAGCTAACATACCTATCTATAATAGCTGTGTTCGTTTACTCAAAATCTTACTACTTTTATTACAATTGGAAAAATTTGTTTACTTTTTGTATTGAAAACTGCCAGCTGTAGTAAAAATAGTAAATTGTAGTAAGTAAACGATCAGGCATAATATAATGTAGAGAAAATAGACAACTTTTTTCATTTAAGCTAAAAATATTACTTTTTGTGCAGTGCAAAAAACAAGTTTTTTCACTATATACTTTTATCACTTATGAAGATATCTGTAACCTTCTTAATATTCAGTAAAATGTTCTAATTTTTTAGTGGGTGACTAAAAACACATCTAGTGCTAAATTATGGAAGATAAATATGTATTGAAGATTAAAGTGATTTCTTAATGAAACCTGTAATGTGACTTATTTTTTATTGAAATTGTAAAAAATAGCAAATTTAAAAAATATGTTAATCGATTTTAATTTGTTGTCCTTTATTTTGAAGATTGGACCTTTATTTATATTAGCCATTGAGCAGAAGTAGTAAGATTAATATATGCATATTTTCTCGGCAGATGCTTTTCTCACGAGTCAGTTGCTTTGCACAGTAAATATTTTTGCAAGTTTTATTTGATATTTGTTGAACACTTCTATGCCTGGCTCTTTTGAAGACCTTTCCTAAAGGCTTGAGCAGTCGTAGAATGGGGATGAGAAGCTGATCTCTTACCTTCTCAATTAATATTAACATATTTTTCGAAAAAAAAACTTTTTAATACTTTGTATGTATTTCAAGATATTAATTTGTAAATATTTGGACTGCGTGATTGCATCTTCGCTCATGACTAGTCACCCGCATGTAAACATAATGTTGGATCGCTGACGTTCATTATTCCCGACAACTTTATAATGTCTCACGATCACGCAAATACACTCGCGGACAGTTTTTTTTGAATCACGCACGTTCACGCATGAGTAATATGAAAACTCTAACGATCACGTATGCTCACGGTAAAGTAAATAAGATAAAGATGTTTAATTGTAAAATTTGCTTGTAATAATTTTTATGTATATTTTTAAGATTTTTGAACAAGATTTTGTCAGAAAATTAATAATTTTGTTAGTAATCAACGAAGAAAAGTTGCTGCAAATCGAAAAAGATTTCACTTGCCCATTAGCAAAACTGTGGACCCAGTTAAGTTAAAATGCTAAAAAAATTTTGTCGAATATCTCCTAAACTGTAAGCGGAAACCCATAAATGTAGTAGACTTTTTTACCTCTTCGATAGGAAAATCTACGTTCAAAACTCTTTTTTTATCAGTTCAAAAACATCAGCTTGGCTTAGCTTTAAATTTTTCAGAAGACCGAGGTCATCCACTTTGAGGTCTTGTGCCTCCGACCCCTTTTAAAATATGTAGTCTAAACTCTAAACGTAAGCTCAACAACAGTTTTATAAAGGCTGTATAAAATTTTATAAGAATCGGATAGTGCATTTAGAATTCCAGATTTATTTGCATTTTTTTTTTCAAAATCCTCTACTATGTGACGCTGTTTACTTAAGGTACTTTTTATAAAAGGTACTTTTTATATAACTGTACTTTATAAAAAAGGGGCAATTTTTTGTAATGGTTTTTTTCATAACAGTTTTTGTTGTACGTATGACTTAACTTAAATAGATATATTCGAAAATTTATGTTATATTGCGTCATTTCATTTTATTTTAAATTAAATCGTTTCATATTTTGTAATTATCCAAATTATAACTAATATTCTTAATTATTTCTATCTTTATGATAACTAACTACCTCTCTGATGTAGTCTAGTATAATTTTTCTTTAAATTAGATCTAATCAATCTTCAACCTCCACTAAGCTTTAACAAATATTAGTTCGACTTTAAAAAAAATCACAGGCAACAAAAAAACTATTTATCTAAAAATTAAACTACTTTTATTTAAGAAAATCAAAAAAACAAAGACATAGAAATCTTTATAATTATAAATAATTTATACAATTACCACCATACACAAAGCAAATAAGCAATTACCCTGCAGTTCTGATCAGTCTACTTTTTTTTTAATTTAAACAATACTCGTGCTGTTTATTGTGGCATTTGGTATAAAGCCCACGTGGTGAAAATTTTCGCAAAATCGTATAACTCTTAGCCGTTTCCCATGGAGTTCCAAATTCAACTTTTATGAAATTTACCACTCCTTCGAGTTCGGCTTTAATTTTACCTACACCCAATGAGAGATTGTTTGTTGGAAATTAGCTAGAGGTCACTGTTGTCTAGATGTATATTCCATTAATGGCTAATGAAGTCAACATTTCTCTATAGATTCTCATGATGTATGGCTTATTATTTTCGTAAGATACTTGTCCTTAAGATCAAGTGCTAAAAGTTACGATTTTGGCAATTTTAAAATTTTTATGAGTTTTTGAAAGAAAGAAATTTTAAATTTTTCATGAAAAAACACTTTTTTCGATCATAATTTGTGAATAACTCTGAAAGCGTTAGTTAAATAAAAAAATCTATGTTATCACAGTTTCAAGGTAATTTCGTCTTGCATGTTTTTGTTTTTTTTAATCAAAATTAGGCATACCGTTCTCGAGTTATTGTGAAATATACTGATGTTGTACCGAGTGTACCGTATTAAATTTTCATGAAAAAGTCGTATATATAACAAGTGAAATCACATTCATCGAAGCCACCTGACAAGTGGGTGATAAGCAAAATACACATGAGCACTGACGATGGAAGTGTAGCGGCTTCCGAAAGTGGCGCTACTCTGACCTGCTGTGTACGTTGAAATATTAAGTTGATGTTAATTTTTCTCTTGTTCCTTGGATATTAATCATGTCCAATTCTTTCTCAATTAGACTCACAAGCAAATACGTTCGAAATAATCATATTAATACAGATATTTTCCTTCTCTTTGGACTTCAATAAAACAGAATTGGTGCATTAGAACCCCTGAATATTTTTTTTAACTTTTGCATCAGTGTAACGAATATTACAAACTACACTTTGACAGTAGGAGATCTTTAACCCCCCAAAAATAAAGGCCAGACATAACCTTTTTGTATATTTTTGTGGTTCTCTCTGCCTTGATCTGTTGTCAGAAACTTTTTGTTTCTTGTGTGTTTTACATTGTTATCAACTTTAAAAGAAGGCTGTTTAAACATTAATTTATCAAACTCCAATTTTGAAAGATTTGTTCTTAAAAGGCGCGATTTTAAAAGTTACTTTTTTAAAAAGTATTTAATTTTATGGTTTTTTACAGTACTGCAGAAAAAGATATTTTTCAAGAAAAGGTACTTTATGAGTTTTTAAAAACTTACTTGCATTTTCTTTTAATTTTGAACAATTTTCCATTAGTTTCAAGAAATCTATATGTATGCCTTTCCTACAACGACACCAATGCAAAGCAGAGAAAAAAATGCTTTATTGTTATTCTCGTTGCTAAAGCTAAATCTAAAATTGTGCCGTCCATTAACTATATTCATTCTACTTATTTTGAAGTAATTTTAGATTTTACTCATAAAAACTAACAATTTTCAATCACTCTTTTTGATGTTTCAGCACTTTAATGTTTACAAGAAATTAATACAGTTCAAAACATCAATTTTGTTAACCTGCTCTAAAAGTTAAATACTTGACCAAACAAATTTTCATTTGGTTGCTTTTTTTCTGTTATTTTAAAATTTTTTTTATAGATTATTTTCGATTCAATGTTCAAACAACAAAATTGCACTCATGTTGAAAATCACCACAAAAACCACATCAAAAAAATCATTGAAATATTACAAATAAAAAAGGTTTGCAAAAAAAGGACAAACAAATCGGTTAAAATAAAATTAAAACAGAAATTTGATACAATCAACAATAAAACCAAAGGTTTTTTTTTAATAAAAATTCCAATGAAATACAACAAAACTGTAGTGAAATGAAATCATAAAATATCGTCCACAAATGGCGAAAAAAGGAAGGCCAAGAGATTTAAAGTATAAAAAGGATTTAAATAAAGATGTCGAAAACCTACATCAAAAGTTAGCTTAGTGGCAATTACTTGCGGACTTATTTTAGCAGAACTTTGTAAATAGTTCTCTTAAAGGTTTTATTCTATAATCGATTATAGTGAAATCATAGGACAGCGAATTTAATAGTGCATTGTTTCAAACAACAATTACAGTGATTTTGATTTTATTGACCCCCGACCAAAAAAAAGGGTTATACACAGAACAAATTTTCACCAAAAAATTTTCAAACAAACGTTTGTCTAAAAATAAATTCATTTTCAGTAACTGTTCTTTACATAATCAATGAATTGTTTGTTTGACTTTTATTTAGGATGGCAACACCAAAAACAACAAGAAAAACTTTGTCGTAAAAAAACAACCCCGATGTCGACATATACATAACTAACAATTTTGTTTACTGAAGATTTTACAGTGAATCAATTCGTTAATGTCGTTGCGTTAATTCTCATTAATTTTTTTAGAGTCTTTAGATAACCACTCATACTTGAACATATTTAACAAAGTGCAGTTTTATAAATGATTAATGGATGATGATGACCCAGACAAATATTTTGTTTGATATATTACGAAAACCCAGTAAATATATTTGTTTGATTAAGTGAACAATTTTTTTTTGTAATATTTGTAGTATTTTTAGACTAATATTTTATTAATTCAGACAAAAATATTGTTTGATATATTTCAGAAAATCCATTAAATATTTTTGTTTGATTTAGTAAATTGTGTTGTTTACAAATTGTAAATATTTTTACACAAATTGTTTTATAGTTTTAAACAATTCGTTCACTGGAAAAAACACAATTTTTTTTTCAATGAAATTGTTGAGATAATTTTGTCTATATTTACAAATTTGTTTGTAGGTTCGATCAGACAAAATATTTACTATTTCATTGAATTCCTTTACAGAAAATTAAATTTAGTTTTTTCTGTGTAAGTTTGTACTGTGTGTCTGTAAATCTCTGTGTCTGTCTGCGCTGTATCTTCTGGGGTCTGTGTTTCTCTGGCACCGTAGCTGCCAAAGGGATGGATCGATTTTAGTTTTTTTATTTGATTGAAAGGTAACTTGATCTAAAATCTTCTAACCTATGTTTGAATAATATCGCTGCAACCGTTTTGAAGTTATCATATTTTTAATTTAATATTATTTAATGTTATCTTGTTCCTTATTGGAATGTATGTTGAGGTTCAGAATATTCAAACGACGATCGTATGAATTCTGCATTAGCAAAAAGTAAATCTTGAAAACTTTTGCTTCAGTATTGTTTTTACCAATGAATTCCTGTTTAAAATGTTTTTGCATTCTATTGCTAGTTTATTCATCAGCTTCATTAATTATGGTTCTTTGTAAAATAAAAGCTGAAAGGATTAAAAGCACCGACCACACATTTTCTTCCACTTTTTATGTGTGTTACAGAATGGTGAAACTCATCACAACTAAAAGTTGATGAATGGCATAAGAGAACAAACAAAAACCGAATCAAATGAACATACAATCAGATACACAGTCTATGCGATACCATTTTTTAGGGGTATGAATTGCTGCAAAATAACAAAAAACTGTGAACAGGAAAACAATTTTCATACAATATTGTAAATAAATCGAAAGAGCTAAAATACTAAAAAGAAAGAAAAAAAGAAGAATATACAGAAAACTTGGAACATGGAACATAGCGACGTCTATGACCATAATGACGTTGATAAAACAAGCGTATAGTGTACGCGTATGAGTAGACTCTGCTGATTGTTAAAAGGCTGATGAAAACTGTCGACGCATTCGTTCGGTTTGCATGGTTTTCAATCATTTGCATCCATTAATCAATTCAATTGAATTCAGGAGTGTGTGTGTGTGTGTGTGTGTGATTTTTTTTAGCTCGCCTAGATTAACATCTAAAGCTAGACAAAAACGCATCGAAAAAAACTAACAATATTGAAAAATCTAAATTGAGTATAGAATTAATTTCAAAGTGGGGCGATTTAACAAGAACACGTCATGCACAAACAAAACGTAACACGCCTTCTCATCCAGCTTTGTGTCTGGTTACGTCTGTTCTATTTTTTTCTTTAGCCAAAGGGCTCTTCTTTCTAATTTGTAAAGACTTTTTTTAACTTTGTGTTTTTTTAAGCCTGAAATTACTTTTCTAAAAAGCTGTAATTTTACTATTAAAAGCGCTATAAAATAAAGAATGGCATATTTAGGATTGTTTAATAATATAAAATCGTTACGAAAATAATTAGACCGTCCAACACAAAAAATAACAAGGTTCTAACGACTGGTCCTCGTAGAGGGGACGAAAAGAAAATGTGCATATTTCGGGGTTTTTAAAGTTAACACCTGGAACTAATTTAACGGGGAGTTGAAGTTCCCTGCCTTGTCCACATTTTTAAAGTGACGCGGTACAGGAAAGGTATAATATGGGCATTTCCACAGAAAGTCCACTTTTTGTTCACGTGCGACATCAAGCAATAAAGCTTATATTTCAGAACCATGTAGTTCGATTTTTTCTAAACTTCTACATAATGTGGGACTACTTATGGCCTACACAAATATATAAAGCCGTAAAAAAACTTTTGGTATTTGGTGTCGCACGTGACCAAAAGTAGAATTTCTTGGTTAAAATGCCCATATGTATTCCACACTTTTATGCAGAATAACACGAGTTACATTTTTTTTTAAGATTTTAATCCTCTAAACTCTTCGCTGTATGGGTATTTTTTGACACTTTTTCCAAAAAATTGCAAAATATACTGCCCTTCAGCTACGATATAGAGAGCAGCAATGTTCTACAAAAACTTTCCTCGTGGTGTTTTACATAAAAGTACTAAATACATCGTATACCTTGAACGCTTGAAGAAGCACGAAATTAACCCATAAACACATTTTAAGTTTTAAATATTTTCTGTAGCTCAAATTGAACTTGGAACTTTGATGTTTTTGCAGACCTATAGTAGAATTCAATGCAAATACTTTTGTAGAACATTTTAGCTCGCTATATCGCCAACGAAGGGAATTTTTTACACTTTTTGAAGAATGAGACAAGAAGACCCACGCAGCGAAGAGTTAGAGGGTTAAAATGTTTCACAAAAATATTGCTCGTGGTGTTTTACATAAAAGTGCCAAATAAATATTATACCTTAAACGTAAGATTTCCTACGCCGAGTACTAATTGTGAATAAGTACGAAGTTAACCCATAAACACATTTTAAATTTTGAATGGTTTCTGGCGTTCAAGTTGAGTCTGGAGCTTTGTTGCCTTTGAAGACCTGTTGCCGCTAAACGACAGTTGTTTAAAAAGAGACAAAAGACCCACATAATGAAGAGTTAGAGGGTTAAAATGTTCCACAAAAATTATTCTCGTAGTGTTTTACATAAAATTGTAATGCATGTATTATACCTTAAACTTATAGCATACAAGATTTCTTACGCCGGGTACTAATTGTGAATACTAAATTAACCCTTAAACACATTTCAAGTTTTAAATGATTTCTGTCGTTCATGTTGAGTTTGGAATTTTCGGTGTCTTCGCAGACAAGCCTATAGCAGAATTCAATGGCTAATACTTTTGTAGAGCATTTTAGCTCGCTATATCACCAGTGAAGGGAACTTTTGCCCCTTTTTGAAGAAACAGACAAAAAGATCCAAACAGCGAAGAGTTAGAGGGTTAAAATGTTCTACAAAAGTATTTCTCATGGTATTTTACATACAAGAGGTGAACACATCTTATACCTTAAATGTAAGGATTACAAGATTTCTTATGACGAGTCACTATAACTATGTGCCAAAGGGGGGAAATACAGCTCCCCCTAAAAAGTTACTGCAGTTACGGTCCGTAATATTTATTGCAAAAAAATCTACTTCAAAATATTCGCAGCTCTGCCCACATTTTTGATCTTCATGTTGTATTTTACAAGAACTTATTGTGTGTGCTAAGTTTCATAAGAATCGGTTAAGTAGAAGTTGTTAAAATTAATATTTACTTTTCATAGGCGTGACACTGCCCAATTTTCTAGCAATAATGTGGTATTGTCACAATAACTAAATGGGTATGCAAAGTTTTATAAGGCCCCTATTATGATTCACAACTAAATTGATAGTTGAGTCGTAGTTGTCAAATTCTTATTATGGAATACAACTTCATCAAAGCAGTTGTCTCAGTTTTTTATCATTTGTGTTTTGGTTTTTATTTCGACTATTGTGTTACTTTTAATTACTTTTAAAATGGTACTTTTAGGCGCCAATATATCCCATTTGTCAACCCATAGTGTTGCCATATCCATAAAATATAAAATCTCAAGAAAAAATAGTGAGGCCAAAACTAAAAATATTTAAAATATTTTGTGATGGCTACTATGGTTTAAAAAAACAGAGAGTATAGATATGAACCTTTTTTTGAAAACAACTACAATTAGTTGTGAGCCCTAATACGAAAAAATGGTTGAGTTGGGTCGTAGCATTGACAACTCAATCTAGTTGAGTTGTGAATCATAATAGGGGCCTAAGAATCGGTTTACTAGAAAGTTAAAAAACTAAATTTAATTTATATGGGCGTGGCACTGCCCACTTTTTCAATAAAAATGTATTCTTTAATTAGAAGCTTAATGTGTGTGCAAAGTCTCATAAGAAGCGGTTGGGTCGAAGTAGTTGAAAAGGAGTTTGTATTTACTTTGTGTGGGCGTGACCCTGCCAACTTTACAACGGGACCAATCTGGAAAAATATCCTTTTAAACAAAGCAAAAAAATATCTGAAAAAAAAGTACATGACGAATTGAGAACCATTCTAATTTATTTTGAATCTCCTTACAAACTATTTATTACGTATGTCGATCATTTGTAGGGCATTTTAAAAATTCTTATACCCAAAGATATTGTTCTACTTGTATATTCTACTACATCATTGTAATTTAAGTAGACTCGTAAAAAACACTTTCTAACGCCTCCACGTATTGCTAAATTTATTTCAGTCAGTTGGATGACCCTCCCTTTTTAGCACAGTCTTGTGATTTGAGTTTAACAATTGTCCTTTTTTTGTTTTTCAATAGTTTTTTGTATGTTTATTTAAAGTTTTCAGTTGAAAATGAACAGACCCTTTTCAATGAATAGTCCGAAAATCTAAAATTAATTCAATTTATTTTATTGTTTAGCTTTTGAAACATGTACTCGTATATTACGCCTTTGACCCTTTTTAAAGGCTTTTTAGCCTTGTAACCCACTCCAACCTCCCTTGCCGGATACTCGTCCTAAGCACTCTCTCTTATGTAGTAAAAGCTATTTCTTTTCCTTTTTTTGGCAAAAGTATTTTGCATTACACTGCGGCAAAAATACTTTTAAGAACGAAGAAAGAGTTGAAAAGTTTTTATGGTAAAAATTTCAAAGTTGTTAAAATCCAGCAAGTACAATGTATTTATTTCATGACTTTGTTTCCCTAAAGTGCTTCAAATTGACCTTAATCAGTAAATGTATTTTCTTGTACATAGTTAAAACAAAAACTTTTTATTTATTTTTATTTTCTTTCCTTCTTCTGTAGAAAAGGTTCTATAAAATTGTATGTGTTGATATAAAGAAATTTTATTATCTCTTTTATTCTTCTGCTTTCCAATCAAAAGAATTTGGAAAAAGGACTCATTGGCTTTTTAGTAAAATTTTTGTAGGCTTAAACCAATAAAATAAAAAATAATTTTTTAAAGTTTCTTTTAAAGGAAAATAGTCATTATAAAAATCATCATTTTCTTTGTCAGCGTTATTAAATAGTGGAGTATGTTTAAACAATTTTGTTTAAAGTATTGGGGTTTCGTCCCGAATGTAATAAATATAATACAGAAGGAAATAAATAAAAGCACCTATAAGAATAATTAGAATACAATTTTTTAAACATAATATTCAAATAAAATACAGCTGGCGCGAAGGGCATAAAATTTATGTCTTATATGTACATATATAAGGAGAACCATGTTTTGTTCTCAATAATTGTTGCCTCAATCATATTTTATTAGCACACCTCTGTTTCCAACTATTTAATTGTACATGACCGGCCTCATAAGCCGGCACAACAAACTTCATTAGTTATTAACCTCCAACCAAAAAAGAGGGACGTTATAAGTTTGTAGTATGTGTCTGTGTGTCTGTCTGCGCCACCGTAGTTTTTTATGTTTGAAAGCTGACTTAATCGAGAGTGTTTTATTTTGGAAGGGAATCAGTCCACCCGTTTAGAATTTATCACGTAGCTTTTTTATTTATTTTTTGTTTGAAAGACAACGGTCTAAAATCTTTTAACCTATTTTTGAACCAAATAGGTCTAGCCGTTTAAAGTTATTATCCATTTTCTTTGGAGCTTTTTAAAACTTTAATTTACCGTTATTTAATATTATTTTTGTACAATGGACAGAGAGACGGACGGCGCAAAGTGGCTCAGAATCGTTTTTTGTTGGACAAAACAGATAACTTCTTGAACTTTTAACAGCTTTCAATTTCATTAAAATCCGTTCTGTAGTTGAGGAGAAATTCAAGCCCAAAGTTAAACTTTTGAATTATTTTAACATTTTACATAAAACTTTGGTATCTTTAATTTTTAGACCACCTTTATTTATTAAAAAGAAGGCCATATGTGGATAACATTTTTTTAAATAATACCTAGGATAAGTTTTGATCAGGTTAGGGTAGGTCATTTCTAAAAACTGTAGTTCAATTGATCAATCAATTACAAAGATATAGTGGAGTAGGGAGTATCCTAAGATGGGTCGAACAAAAAGTTGCACTAGTCGCCCCTAGAATGAATGACATTTCCAAAACAGTAAACAAATTTTGTTTGCCACGCCCCAAAATACAGCAGTTTTAGTTTTTTATATATGTAGCGGCGCCATTTAAAGTCCGATCTCATCATATTGCATGTCGTTCTTTATGGCTTGACTGTGGCTTAATTTTTTCTTCGGGTGGCTTCTTAATCCTGCATCAAATTCTGGGCGCCACTTATGCTTTTGCAGATCCTTCCCTCCTAATGTTAAATTTTTTGAACATGATAAGAAAGTCCTTCTAAAACTTTGCATAACTGGCTTTTAAAATTCTCACTTATGTCAGGCCTTAAAATTACGCCTCGTTTTTCTTTTTCACATACAAATTACTTTAGACTGGGCAGATCCCTATATAAAAAAGAAAAATGTTCGCCAGTTATTCTCTAGAATAAAGGGTATATCAATGACTTTTCTAAAACTGTAAAAAAAAATTTTCACGTCCCAAAATACAGCACTTTTAATATTTTATATATTGAGCCGCCATTTAAAGTCGGACCTCATCATATTACATGTCGTTGTTTATGGCTTGAGAGTGGCTTAATTTTCACTTCAGGTCACTTTGGAATCCGACATTAAATTCTGGGCGCCGCTAATGCCGTTTCGGATCCTTCCCTCCTAATGTCCAATTTTTTGCACGTTTAAACAAATCTAAAACTTTGTATGTCGTGCGAAAAATTGGACAGTAGTAGAGAAGGATCCGAAATGACATAAGTGGCGTCCAAAATTTGATGTCGGATTTAAAAGTCCCTAAAAGAAAAAATTAATCTATTTTCAAGCCATGAACAACGAACGATATGCGATATGATGAGATGAAATTTTGAATGGCGATGCAATATATAAAAAATTAAAAGTGCTGTATTTTGGGGCGTGGGAAAAAAATCAGTTTACAGCTCTAGAAACCTCATTGATATATTTTTCATTCTAGGGGTGACTCGTGCCCAGTTTAAAGTAATTTGTATGTGATAAAGAAAAAAGAGGGATAATTTTTGGGATGGCGTAGAAGTGAGTATATTAAAAGGTAGACGTACTAAATTTTCAAACAACATTCATTTCATGCGCACATTAGGTGGGAAGGATCCGAGATGGCATAAGTGGCGCCCAGAGTTAGATGTCGATTGAAAAATTCATCAAAAGCAAAAATGAAGGTATATTCAAGCCATGAACAACGATATGCGATATAATGAGATCGAAATTCTAAAGGCTGCGCTATATATAAAAACCAAAAATTGCTGTATTTTGGGGCGTAGCAAAATTTTTTTTCCGGTCTTAGAAACTTTATTGACATATTTCATTCTAGGGGGTGACCGGCATCACTTTTATTTTTTGTATGGAGGTCGACCCGCTTTAGAGTAGTCCTTCTCCTATTTATTATTTTGTATGGGGAGTACTCATTCCCTCGCATCTACCCCATCACTTTTTTGGCTAACTTTGTATTTTATTCAAATTAACTAATAAAAAATATGAAGATTAATACTTATGTCGCTTTGCAGATAGCACATTATTATTAATTACTTTGTATTGGGAGTACGCCTTCATATACTGTACATTTTTTGACATGCTTCGTATTTTGCTTTAAAAACGTCACATACTATATTCATGATATAGCATATTTACTTAGTAGAGGCATGGCACTGCCCACTTTTATCGAACTTCTTGAAGTTGATGAAAATTTATCACAACATTTTATACTAATAAGGAGAAAATTTGTGTTATTTGTATAATAATTATTGATTAATTTTATTAAAATTTAAAAAGAGTTTTACGGACGGGTCCGGGAGGGTACAAAAGCATATATATGATTAGAGAGTACACTTCCACCTTTCTCTGTGCGATTTAAATTTCCCGAAAATATGTTAGTTTAAAAAATATGTATTTTATAACTCCTCACATATAAACAGTAGAGTAGTGGCCAGCATGCCACGCCCATAATTACAAATATTTTGAACTAATATTTTTGTACATTAGCTTAGATATGTTTACTATTAAATGGCGTTAAATTTTTGAAAATCGATGACAACAAAAAATTTTGGTTAATTTTAATTTTGTAACGTGCTTTTTCCCAAATTAGTATTTTACTTTTTAGGTAAAATATTAAAGTTTTATTAAAATACATTGAAATTGATTATGGAGTGGTATTAGCTAGTTCCTATGCGCATTTCATTGAGGCTAATGCAAATCGTCATGGAACCTTTACCCAAAAATCTCATAGTATTTTGGTATTTGCAAATTTTGGTATTGGCCAACGAATTCAATTCCTGACCCACTGTGCGCGGCGTATAAAATATTCACAAAATTTAAACTTTGAAAACTCCATGTTGATGAAGTTGCTGCATTTGAGGACGTTAATAATGATGGCAATAGATTTTGATATGAAATTCCTTTGCTGAGAATGGTAATTAAACTTTTGAACTTTTTACACATTCATTTTGCTCTTCCAACAATAGTTTGATAATGAGCAGGAATGAATAAACGATATGGAAGGGGAAATTAAGTGCTAGACAAAGGAACCAAATTCTTTTGGAGCAACAAACAGCAGACAAGAAGCAACAAGAAAAAACAACTTTTAAATTTTATTAAACAATAAAATTTTATAGATTCACAAGGTATTTAAAATTGAAAGGCATTAATGAAACGTTTTTTTTTCTCCATCTTTTACTTTTAATATTTTCTGAAAATGAAATAATGCAGAACAGGTGAGGGTCATAATATAATTTTGAACATAATTTATTTATTCAATTCAAGAGAACACGAAAACTTAATTATTTAATTCAATAAAAAGGTGTTTTTATGACACAAATGTTTTTGAGATAAAGACAAACTCTAAATGAATGAATATTGTTGTTTAATTGAATAAAATGTTTGAAATTATTAGAGAAAAATTTGTTCAAAAAGTTTTAAATTTGAAAATGTTTTAGTTGTATTTATGTATGTGTGTTGCATTTGTACAATAAGAATAATAAATAAAAGTGGATTTATTGTCTCTCAAAGTGTTCCACAATTCTCGTATTCAATTTTTAATAATAATTTGTATAATTAACAATTGAATTTACTTATCATGGATCATTTTAACCCTACAATTAACTATTCTTTGAATTAGCCTTTTTTGTCTCTTTCTTAAAAAAGGGCCAAAAATATTCCTTCAGCAGCGCTAAAGCATACTGAAATGTTGTACAAAAATATTTGCTATAAATTTCTACTATATGTCTGAAAAGACATCCGATCTTAAATTTTGTTTTATGGTTAATTTCGTACTTATTCACAATTAGTACACGGCATTAGAAATCTTGCAAGCGTTGCGTTTAACCGTTTAGAACTTTTACATTTTTGTAGAAAATTATAGCCCGCTATATCGCCGGTAATGAGGAGTTTTTTTTCCTCTTTTTTTAAGAAAAGAACTAAAAACGCATACAGCGAAGAGTTAGAGGGTTAAAATATTGAAAAAAATCTACCTCGTCCTTATATCTTAAACGGAAGGCTTACAAGATTTCCTATGCTGAGTCACTTTAACTATGCGCAAAAGGTGGATAACTTTAACTCCTCCTAACATGAATCTCAGATATAAACTTTGAAAACGCCGAAATAAGTGATTTTTTGGTGTCTTCTACCAGAATAAGTCAATCTACTACAAATTGTCGCATTTTATAATCTAAAAATGCCAACCGCGATAAGGCCGATTGCTTTTGATTTACAGGTTTATCACACTGAAAAGAAAATCTTACTACTAGCTGTAAAATTCTTCATTGGATCAATGAATTTTGCCATTAATAACGAACTAGCCTAAGATTTCACTGTATTAATGAAGAGTGTTTCAGAAAATTTAATATGAAACAATTCATTGATTTTGTAAAAAAATCTTTCATTAGGTGAATGAACGATTTGTCTCTTACTACAGCGCACATCAAACGTTTTGAGACAATTGAGCGATAAAGAGGAACTCGCTGACAAGCTTAAAGGGCCCTATACACTACACCAGTATAATCGGTTTGATCGTGTATCAGCATTTGGTGAGATTGTACGCTTTACTGTAGCGATGTCAAACAGAGTTAGATATTTTGTTGATGGTACGATTTTGTGGTATTGTATATGGTGAAATTAGCTCAGTTGAGAAAAGTTGTCAAAGAGTAAACATCGCGATAAAACAAATTTACTTCAATAAATTATTCATAAATTAAGATTAAATTAAGTAAAGTGCGACTTTGGCTCGCACACGAAGGTTTCCGTACGAATACACATATGTATATCCCTTTTCGTTTTTGTCCCTTTTTTCATTTTGGCAGTTTTTCGTTGTGATTTTTTGTTTAATTTTAGTTTATTTTTTAAGTATTTTTAGCTGTTTTTGGCGATTTCTTTTGTTTTGGCGCTTATTTAATTTTCGTGATTTTTTAGTTTTTTGCAATTTTTTTGTTTTTTGCCGATTTTTTAGTTTTGACGATTTTTTGGTTTTGGCGTTTTTTTCACTTTTTGACGATATTTTTAGTTTTAGCGATTTATTTTAGTTGTGGAGATTTTTTAAATTTTGGCGCTTTTTTTCACTTTTAGGGATCTTTTCGGTTTTTGATGATTTTTTTGTTCTTGCGATTTTTTTCGTTTTTTGAAGATTGTTTATTTTTGAAATTTTTTGCTGTTTTTTAGTTTTGGCGTTTTTTTTTTTGGTATTGGCGTTTTGTTTTGTTTTAACTTTTGTTTTCGCTTTTTGGCGATATTGTTGTTTTAGGCGATTTATTTTAGTTTTGGCGCTTTTTTCGGCTTTGGGGCTTTTTTCGGTTTTTTGTGATTTTTTAGTTTTAGCGATTTTTTTGGTGTTGACACTTTTTTTTCGTTTTGGCATTTTTTTGTTGTTTTTGGCCGATTTTTTTAGTTTTGGGTTTTTTTTTTGGTTTTTGGCGAGCACGATTCAACATCAATTGTTTGTGCCAGTATACTGGAGTAATGTATGCTTTGCTTAAGACTATTCTAACATCGCTCTTCGACAACAGTTGTGGTAACTTAAAATAGTCACAGAGAAAAAGATTCGTTGAGACAACCGAATTTATTGCCAATCGAATTTAATTTTTATTGAAAAAAAGTTATTTTACAATAATAAATAATTATGCTAAATAATTTTTTCGACCTTAAAAGTTGTAAATATTTATTATATCTTTCAGCCTCAAGGTCATGAGAATAATAAATAATTGCATATGCGAAACATTTAATCGGTTATGTAAATCAGTGATAATAAAATTAACCACTAGTTAGTTGCAACAACCTATAAAAAGTAAAGTAATTATAGAAAGACAATTCTTTTAATTGCAAATGCCAATAATTCGTACTAAACTCCAATTCATAATATTTTATTTGGTTCTATCCTTAATATTCGTTACATAGTCATGACAAAAGCATATGATCGGTTGATATAATCAATTTAAGAGTTGTCAGAATCATATTTTTATTACAATTATGCTCTTATAGCAATGAATTGTGTTTTGGATATATAGATATATATAAATTGATAGCGTGAGTTGAAATATAGCCTATTCAACTAATATTTTATCGGGCTAATCATTTTCCAACCAATCTTTTTTCTGGGTGTTGGAAACTTCATGAGTCTTGTTTGCAATAGAGGTAACTATTTTCATTTCAATTAATTTAAGTTTTTTCAATATTTAAAAATTCCAAGTAAAACATTCATAAAAAAGCAAAATTTTTATGGGTTTTTAAAACAATACTTTTATGTCTGTTCTTATTTTTATTACATCACATTTATTGTTCTACATTTCCAATCGATTGAACAACACGCGTAATACAGCAAATTTTTCAATTCATTTAAAATTTCATTTAATTTGTATTCTCATGTGCGTTTCATGAATTTTACAAAATTTAAGCTCGAAAAGAATCCAATACTTCTTTTTTTTTTCTCTCAACCAATGAGCCGCAATTATCGTGGGTATACAGTGTCGGTGTAATGTTTGTTTATTTTAATGTCTGCTTTTTTCTCAAAAAAAAAAAAAATAAATAAAAATCAGCCACAAAACAGCAAAAAATTTATTTAAAAAAAAATCTACTCATTCAACACTTTTTTCCAACTCAAACCCCTCCCTCCGCAACTTGCCAATCAGGCAGCCAGCCTTTAAATGCTGCGTATGCTGACTGTTAAACTGAATTGACGAATGGTTGTTTGGACGGATGGACGGATTTAGTGTTGTTACAGAGAAGGACGTTTGCTTTTTTGTTTGGATATTGATGATGTGGAATAAGAAAACAGTGGCAGGCAGTATTTGATGAATTACTGCGCTACTATTTACATGGGCTCTTCTGGTTTAGGGGCTTAAAAATTCCGTTTTTGTTTTTGTTTTCATTTCATATATATTTTTTGAAGGCTCTTTTTTACATCAACATTACGAATTTTTGTTTTTATTTATTTATTTCTTTGTTGCTTACTGATGATGTTTTATGTTTCGTTTCATTGTTGTTTTTATGTGATACATTTCATGGCACTTCATTTTTGTGGAGTAACGAAGTGGAGACAAATTTTAAAACAACATTGAGAGAAAAATTGGTTTGGAAAGGTTTTAAAAAAAAATTACACAAATATTAAAAAAATTAATGCTTCCAATTTTCAGATTAGAAATTTGAAAAATATCGTAAGTTTTAGGTAAAAGACTTTTCAATATGATAAAACATTTTATGAATTTCGATGGCACGCTATGCACATCAATGCTTTTAACGTTAGAAATCAATTCGTTTGCGTGTTTGGAAATCTCCAACCTGGTTTGTGTCCATGCTAAGTGGATTGCAGCCCGTTGCCGTGCTAGCTGAATGTGTCTCCGGCAATATTTAAATTACGTTTTTTAAGTAAAATTCTAATACAAAAAAACTCATAATGAAAAGTAACTCTAATTTATGTACATATTTAGACGCATTATGGTTGTCAAAGGGTATCCTGTATCCCCACTCTCCTAGTTGGTGGTGACAAACGAGCTTCTCCACGTTCTTAGTGAAAGTGGGAATGGTAAATGGAAAATTTGGCTTTGAGCTCTTAGACGTCATGAATGATGCTTTCTGCACTATTTCAATCTTAGGAGAAAATATCCCTTATTCATGAATGTCAAGAGTTTATATGGTTTTTTTGACAAAAGTCTAACTCTGAATCACGTGCGGGGCGATTGTATGGTTGCCAAGAACTCGACAGGCTGTAGAGACCACCAAACTATACAAGGTCCAGATGCTCTTGCTATCAGTGTAATGAGGATATGTCGAGCTTTGGCCATTCAGGCCTTAATTAGTCCTCTGAAGTAGTTGCTTCTTACAAGCTTTTTTTTGGAAACTCTGTTCATTGTGTTAGCAATGAGTATTCATCGATCCTGAACAGCATAACTGTGAACTGAGGTTCCGCCTATGATATTTCCGGAGGAAATTGGGACAATTGCAATATGTGCCGTCCTTATTTTAAATAAAAGTTCTCAGACCTCATATAGAGCTATTTCTGATGGCCAATTACCTATGCAATCTCTCCTTTCATGGAAATTGTGATCCGAATGATACTTTTTATTTGCTTATGCAATTTTACGATCAATCCCTAATAAACTAGGAGGATTTATCGCCTCAGTATTATCAATTGCAATTTTAGCTATTCTTCCATTTAATCATTTAAGAAAATTTCGAGGAATTCAATTCTACCCAATTAATCAATTTTTATTTTGAATAATAGTAATTACAGTACTATTATTAACATGAATTGGAGCACGACCAGTTGAAACCCCTTACAGATTCTAAAACTAACTACAGAAGCTAGAAATAGGTAACCAAATTTTTATTTACTGCTACTCATCTTAATGGGCTAATAATACTTTTGTGGCGTCATTTGTTCAACGGATAACCAGTAATAAGGGGAAATAGAATTTCTACCTCAAAGGTTATATCTAATTTATTTTCTTGATTCTAGTTAATTAATTGTTATAAATATTTTTCATTTTGTAACGTGCTTAATCCCCAATTTATATTTTACTGTTCAGTGAAATATTAAAATTTGTATTAAGATACATTGAAATTAACTTTTTTTTATTAATTTCTTATACACAGAAAAAAATAAGTTTCGTTTTTGATAACAAAAATCCCGGTATTCAATAATTTTTTTTTCAAATTTCCTGTGATAAAGAATTCCCCTATATTGATAACAAAATTATTTCAAAATAAAAATATTTATATAAATTAAAAAAATGTTGACATGGCTGGAATACGAACCCGGGCTTTCCGGACGTAAAGCATACTCTCTATAGCTGAGCCATATCCCATTTATTTTTTTATGGGATACAACTTGTTTTAAGTACTTATGTATAAAAAGAAAAGAAATAACCGGCATGGAAAAGAAATACTTACAACGAAATATTTTATTATGTTAAAGATAAATGTTATTGAAATTCATATTTTTTTTAATAACATGGTTTTATTGAATATAATTCTTGTCTATTTTTTTCTGTGTAGTTGTTATTATGAATATACAGAATGAAAATATTTTACATTATAAATTGATTGTTTTAATTAAAAAGAAAAATCCAGAATCTCAATAAATCCCGGGATCCCGAAAAGTCCCGCGGTATGGCGATTTCAAATTCTGAAATCCCGAATCCCGGGATTTGCAAAAACCAGTTTAGTTTGGCATCCCTAGTTGTAAGTATCGTTTTAGTATCTTCCAACTTAGAGTTGGTTTAGCTGCTGGCGACTTTTGAAAGTGTCTTATTCCTGTCATCCGAAAGTTCAAATTACTACCATCCTACTGATTGGTGTTTTGAAATCAGGTCGAATTTATTTTTAAATAAGCTTTTTCGCTGGCCTTCTCGGCTAGTCGAAGGGGACAACGATGACGAGACATCGAATATGGTGAACTCTGAGGCTATGGGGCCGCCTGCAGCCCTTACAAAAGCTAGAAATAGTAACACTGATAGCGAAATTGATAAGTGTGAGAGGGGAGGCGTTGCAAGACATCGTCGTTGTAAGACTAGGCGCGCTGCAGCTGACGAGCATGCTGTGTATGCAAATTTCACGGCTGGTGCTACTGCTGCTTTAAGTTTTGTTGGTGTTTTTGGTTCTACTATTGTTGCTTCCTTCCGCTGGTGTTTTTGGTCCTGCTGTTGTTGGTTCGGTTGGTACGTTTGCTAATGCTTCTGGTACGTCGGCTAGTGTCTATGCGGCTGATGATATCGCTAAAGAGGTGTAGATGTTCACTGCCGCTGATGCTACAGAAAGTGCTGTGACCTCCAGGAGAAAGAAGCGGCAGAAGAAAAATGGTGGTGGTTATTCCATGATAAGAGTTTAAAAGGGTCACTAGTTCACTAATGAAGGTGTTGCTAGCTAATGGATTAGTCAGAGTGCTGGCTTATGACTACCATTCCGGCGGAGTATCAGCTTCTCTTGATGAAGCACATAGCTGATAATTAGCGTTTCAGCGGAAGATTTAAGACCGGCGCGCAAAATTCAGCTCCAGTGTTGACCGCTGCAATTTCCACTGTGATTGCATCCAAACCGGCTGAGTCGTGGTCGCTGTTAGTTAAGGGGAAGGATGGTACTACTTACTACATCTAAGGAGGTGTAGTATATCGTGAGATGAGCATACATGGCTTGCCATGTCTTGTCATCATATGTTATCATGTCTTGTCATGTCTTGTCTTATCTTGTCATATCTTGTCATGGCTTGTCATGTCTTATCGTGTCACGTCAGGTGGCATGTCATAATGACCAGTGACATAATGTCCATGGACACTATGTCACTCCAAAAAGTGTCATAATGTCCATGAGAGCAGTGTCGTAAGATCCATGGACATTATTAGACTTTTAAGAATGAAAAGATCTTTGCATAGCCAGCCTTCGGTCTGGCTGAAGTCTTCTCTCTCTCTCTCTTGGTATATCGAATAGATGAGCTCAATTTTCTTCTTAGCCAGAAGAAAATACTTAAGCCTTGTCAAAGGCAGGCAATGCAAAAATCTTTACTGAGCGAAGCTGCGTTTCGGTATAGTGAGAGGCAAAAACCCTTAAGCCCAGCCGAGGGCCGGCTATGCAAACTTCTTTACTCAGCGAAGCCGCTTTTCGATATACTGAGAGGAAGAAATCTGAAGCCCGGCCAAAGGGCGGCTACGCAGAAAATCATTAGTAATAAAAGTTAAATTTCTAATTAATTTCCAAATATTTCTTGAAGTCGAGACACTTTAAGCATTGTTGACGCTGTTTCCAAATTTTTGTTGACGTCAATTGACGTTATTCCCCGCCATGGTGACCGGGTTCAAGGATATAAAAGTATATAAGCATATAAATATGGATATTTGAATTTGTGTTCATTTTCAAAAGTATGGACATTATGACACATTTAAAAGTGTCATAATTTCCATAACAATAATAATAATGTCATAAAGTCCATGGTCATTATGACACTTTCAAAAGTGTCATAATGTTCATGGACGTTATGACACTTTTTGAAGTGACATAATGTCCATGGACATTATGTCACTGGACATTATGACATGCCACCGTCTTGTCATGTAATGTGAACATGACATAACATAACATAGTTCTATTTTGTATGTTTTTTGTTAGAAATCAATCTCAAAAGCTCTTATGACACTACATTTTTCGTGCACTGTTTGGCTATAGGATTGATAGAAAGGAGAAACAGATAAAAACTTACTTCCCTATATTGTTGTATTAAGAAAGATGTAAATTTGTGCCTTAACACATGTGAGTTTTTTATGGTTTTTATATGAAAAAAATTTAAATGTGAAATCGCAAAACTAATAAATTTGTTACCTAATTTTTAATCCGATATTTTCATGTGTGCCTAAAATCTTCCCTCAGCTTACCAAAAACTATAGCTACATGTACGGCTTAAGCGAGGTTCGTCAGCGTTTCGTTTAATATCCGTGTTTTAAAGCTCTTATTTAATTAAAAGTTAAAAATGCTAAAAGGCACTTGAAAAAAATTTAATTCCATCCTAGAAGTTCATACTTCTTCCTGAAATTTTTCTCAGTATTCTTTTGTAATGCTGATTATTCTTCGTCTTAGCTGCAACAAGGATTGATTTTTTAGTTCTTTTTGTTGGCTTTGGCATTAATGATTGATTTCTTTTCAATGCATTTTTTATACACCCTCATAGTATGGTTTCTGCCTTTGAAGTATTTAGCTTTTCATCTCTTCCTGACCATAAACCATACCAACAAACGTACACATGAACACATGATCATGTATGAATGTTGCATGTAAGTTGGTGTATTTGTACTCATTTGTATATGCACTCTTAAGTAAATGGCTGAAGAAGTTCAATACGTGCGTGCAATTATGGACAAATTGTTTCGGAGATGAATTGCATTGCTTACATGTTGAATTTTAAGTAGGATTTTTTTTTATATTCAATTGTATGGTAATAGTTTCACCATTGCCGCTCGCCGTCTGTTTGTTTTTATTGCAACTGATTATGTTTTAGCACAGCGGCATGCAGCATTATTTATACTTAGTCGTACCTTCTTGCTTCTCCACCCACATCGTAATTACTTTGCATTCCGTTTTAAAGTTTTTAATTGATTTTGTCGCTGGATAAAAATGGCATTTTTATTGATTTTTACATTTACAGAATTCAATTGATTACAGTAATTTATTTTCAAGAGCCATGCAATTAATGACAAAACCAAATGTATTTAAAGTCAGTAAATGATTTTTTTTCTGTTAATGTCGCTGCTGCTTGTTGCTGTTGAAGCAATTTTTATTGTATTTTTTCTTTGGCTAAACCGCAGCATCATTTTTCGTAATTATTCGATGATGCTGACGGTACAGTTTAAGTAAAAGCAATTGGGGGAGTGCTTGTATATCCTTCGCCACAAACAGTTTTTTTATAAAAAATAAAAACTACATTTTCAAGAACATAAAAAATGTGTGAGTTAAGTAAAAAAGTTTGAAGTTCTGTTGATATTAAACAATTAGTCCCCTGTGGGAAATGTTGTACCAATTGTTGAAAACGTACTTGTCCTATGACAAGTGAAAATGGGAATGGTTCAAAATGTGTCTGAGTCGTGGCTAGTAAGAAGAGAAAACAACACAAACATAGAACAAAAATGTTAGCAAAATGATCTAACAGTACAATCAAATTGTTTCCAAAGAAAAATATTTGTTTACAGTACATTAATTTATTTAGTATTAAAGAAACCACCACAGGACAAGTACCTTAAGTTTGGGTCTAGAACCTACCACTGGGTATCTTAATTATGTTAATTGACCTCCTCCAATCACAATGCCATGTAAAAGTTACCGGGCCCTTTCATTTAAAGTTCCGGAACTTGAACCGGTTGCTACTACTTCGGAACCGGTCACCTGACCTGTCTTGTAACAGGTTTTCTTCCCTCTAATGTCATAATAAGACTTTTGTGCGTAGTACCTTTAAATTTAGCTATTTTTTTTAAAGCAATAAAATCGGTATATAGTTTATTTTTTTAATGCATTTTAACTATTTCTCAATTTATTCAATCCTTTTTGAAATAATAGCCGTATAAACTATATTAATCTCTATTCACCATGGGGCTGTATAATATTTCAACCAATCTGTGAATATTGTGGGCAAATATCATATTTCATCATTAAATTGTATGTTAAATATTTGTTTAATTTTTTTCCATCATACAGATTTTTTGTGCGCTCTCATAAATGTATATTGCTACAACTTTTTTTCATATTGTTTGTGAACAAATAAAATATTCATAAGTTTTGGTATTTTATATTACACTACTCTATATAAATAATAAAAAAATGATAAATGTCCATGTATTCCATAACCCAGTCAACACAAGGAAAAAACTACATCGATTGCTGAAATTTTCATTAAAATCGATTCATTTGTTGGAGAGATATCGTGGTCGAAAATTTTCGCAAAAAAAAGTTTATATTAATTTTCTCTAAAAATTCCAGTCAAATCGATTTTCTGATTATGTAATTTGTCCAAACTTTTGAAACTGATTTGAATCAGGTAAATTTGATCAAAATCAGTTTAATCGGTTGCCAGATATCGTTGACGGAATATGTCAAAAATATCGCATTTTTAATAACTCTGAAACTTTTTTCAAATCCATTTTCTAAATTCGGTAAATTTTTTGGGGTTACGTACACCAAACGTGAAAGGAATCTTATTGTTTTCGCTACGCTACGCAAGAGGTACAGACCTGAAATTTTTACACAACATGTGTAACTATGACAACAGCAAATATTTCAAATTTACGAAAGATTAAAATTAAACGGTGTGCTAAAGTGAGCAATGTAACATGTTAAAATTGTATATACATTGTGAACCGTGGATTTGGTGGTCGTGGTGGCGAAGGCGGCCGCGGTGGATTTGGTGGTAGAGGTGGTGGCGGAGGACGCGGTGGTGGACGTGGAGGTGGTGGTAGTCGTGGAGGTGGGGCATACATATATATAGACCTTTGAAATTTTAATAGTAAGTGTATTATTATAGGGTAAAAACGAAAATTTTCGACATGAAAACAAGGGTTTCGATTCTCCGATTTAAATGAAAATCGACACATATCTTCTACTCCTGTGTGCGCGTAACATAGTGTCCACACCTTATGAATTTATATCATGATAAATGTCAAATTGATATCATGATGAAAGTTCATCAGGTATAGACTCAATTTATTAATGTTATATCAGCGTTATGATATAATCATCAGAGCTCAAGCTAAGATGAATATATTATGATATGAAACGTCATTTTATTTGTTGTTTTTACTTTATCGTTTATTTTCTTTATTAGAATTAGTGCAAATTATAAGAAATAAATATTTTTTAATGAAAAAACATAAATTTTGTGATAATTATTATATAAATCTTATAATAAAAATAATTAATATTTTTTGGTGGCTATTGTATATAAAGGTCTAAATGTTCGATCTTAGCTGTACGACGATGAAGAAAATATGATTATCATGATATAAATTCAGCAACGTCTACCCCTATGTATTGATATGAATGAAAAATTTACAATTCCTCTGCCGACGTTTTATTAGGTGTTATGATGAAAATTCATCAAGTGTGGACACTAAGTAACATGGCGAAAACTTATTTCGATACCTTTTATGGTTTCTATTTTATAGGCCACTAAACTTGGGTATCTCGGCCAGTTTTGATACAAATTCGTCATATTGAAATTTGAATAACTTTAGAACGCGTTATCGCATATAAAATTGATGTCAGTCGAAAGGTTTTAGTCTCCAGCGGTTATTGATCAAAAAGGAAATAGCTTCCTGCTACAAGTGCGTCTAAAATGCCAAAATATCCTTTGTCCTTAAATATCCCGAAAAAATGTACTTTAATTTTTTTTTTTTTTTTTTTTTTTTTTGTAGAATGTAGCCAACTAACAAACTCAAAAGTTATAGTTGTTTCTTTATGATAAATTGATAATTTCTATGAAAATTGTATAAGAAATAACAATAAAAACAACCACCCAGCAAAAACTTGATAATGAGTTGTCATTACCAAACAACATACTTTTCAACCCAAAACTAAATACCGTCTGAATTACTTTACAGTAGTTGAACAATTACTTACTAGTAATTAAACAAGCAATCTATCTCTTATTGGCAGGGTACTAGTATATCTGCTTACCATCCAGACAATAAACAGTTCAACCCCTGGCGAAGCAAAACACATTTTTTTAATTGTGTTCATGTTTGTGAAAACAAGTTTTAAGCCCGTAACAAAATAGTTATGCAATAGCCTAGTGAGTAAAACACTTGGCATAAAATAACACAATAACTGAAAACGGCATGAGTTCCATGCTTAGCAGAGACATTTAATTTTTATTGTGTTTTGTGTATTCAACGCCTTCTAAATATTGAAATTTTTAACTTGTTATTTGTAATCCATTGTGATAAGTACTTGCCTCCAATGACATCGCTATGTTAAAGTAATTGGTTAAAATGCAAAAGTAGAAGTAGTGAAAGGTATGTTTTAACTCATTACTTTGCCCTCAAAATTTTTCCTGGGCATTTGAATACATTAGGATTTTTTTGGTCAAAAGTAATATTGAAAATATCATAACTTTGTATCGCGTCATCAGATTTTAGTAATTAGTAATATCATTTAAAAGGTTCAAGCCCACTTTTTGCAAATCGAAGACAAGGACATCACAAATGAAAAAAAAATTATCCTTAAATATCCTGAAAAGTGGTATTTATTTTCTATTGTTTTTTTTGCAGCATAGCAAACTAATCTATCGGCATTGTGTAAAAAATACAAATCGATATTTTACGAAATACTAGGGAAGGCTACGGCTGTTCTTATTGTTATTGCTTACACAATTTTCATAGAAGTTATCGAGTTATCATAAACAGGCAACTGTAAGTTTTGAAGCTGTTTTCATCGCATCTGGAAAGTTTTAAACACTTAAGACATGTCAATTTGCTACATTCTGTAAAAAAATAAAGAAAATTAAAATACCATTTTTCAGGACATTTAAGGATAATGAATACTTTGGCATTTTGGACGCACTTGTAGCAGACATTTTTGTACTTTTTAATCAGTATTCGTATTCAATATGACGAACTTTTCTCAAAGATGGCCGAGATACCCAAGAGGTCTATAGAATATAAATAATTTTTAGCCATGTTAAGCTTACACAACAGTAGAATATAAGTATATGTCGAACTTCATTAAAATCGGAGAAAATAAAAATCCAGACCGTGTCGAAAGTTTTCGTTTTTACCCTCTACAAACTTTAATAATAGATACTAAAATTTTAACAAAATAAAAATATAAGGATTCCATCAGTTATTGTAATTTTGACGATGTAATTTTGACAATGAGTTGTATTATGGACGCCGTAAGGGACAAACTCTTAAACTTTTTACAGCTACTGCAGTATTTTAAAGGGGTTTTCTAAAAATTAATCAAAATAAAAATTAATTGGTATTTCATCAGGTAGTGTAATTTTGAAATTATGGTATGAAACAAAATTAATAACGCAAAGGCAACGAACAAGTTGAAAAGAAAATCCCAAAAACGAAGAAAAACGCAAAAATTAAAGAACCGTCAAAATGAAAAAAATCACCAAAAGTAAAAAACTGCGTAAAATAAAAAAATCATAAAACGAAACAATCGCAAAAACGAAAAGTCGCCAAAATGAAAAACTGGAAAAAACGTCAAAAATAGAAAAATAAAGGCCAAAAAATCGACATTACTAAAAAAAAAAAATATAAAAAAGTAAGTAAAATAAGGAATATTATAATAAAAACCTGATTCCATAAGGGGAATGGTAGTGCCCCGCCTAGATAATTCATCTGTAAATAAAAACTTTATTACACACAGAAAAATTTCCATATAAAATCGTTGAAAACCAGGTTAACTTAACATTTTTCGGCAGTGATTTTGCTTCATAGGTGTTTCATGTTAAATCAACATGATTTACAATAATCTTGAAAGAAAATTTTTCCTTTTGAATTAACTTTATTTCAAGTTTATTTAATATTTTAGTACAGTTAAATCAAAATGAAGTTGATACTGAAATTATACGAAAAATCATATTGAATCAAAGTAATTTCGAGTTGAAACAACGTGAATTTGATATTGGAACAACACGAAGAATCATGTTGAATCAAACTTATTTCAAGTTGAAACAACGTGATTTTGATATTAAAACAACACGAAGAATCGTGTTGAATCAAAGTTATTTGAAGTTGAAACAACGTGACTTTTATATTGGACCAACACGAAGAATCATGTTGAATTAAAGTTATATCAATCTGAAACAACATGACTTTAATATGGCTATTTTATTAATTATTTCTCTTACTTGATAGTCATCAGAAAACTTTTCGTTGTAGCTGACAGCCCCAGCCAAGATTTGAACTCGTGCCACCTGCATGATTGTCCACGCGCTAACCACTGCAGTCACAACAGCTTCAAACTTTTCTTTACTTATGCACTAAATAAATACCATCGTATGTAAAATTTTAATTCAACATGATATAAATGAGTATTTAACATAAAACTTATTTGAAATTAAAGTTATAGTCATGTCGATTGAAAATGAAACTTAACGCTTATAACAAAATTGTTTTAACGGTGATTTAAGGGTAGATTAATTATTTTCCTTTTAAAATTAATATGAAGCAATGGTAATTTTAAACCAGCAGCAGTAAATATTCGCTGGTAATTCGTTTTTTGTCGTATACATAGACTACACATGTAAGAATAAACCTCAACAAGTCACACAACTAAGCAGAACAGTGAATTGTAGCAATGAACAAAGCAAGTAAACACTAACACACTCAAACGACAAATTATTTCTTGTAAATTTAATATGATTTGCAATCAAAATTGCGGCATGTGGATTTTACATTCCTTTTTTTCTGTGTGTCCCCATTGATAGCTCCCATAGAGAGCCAAAGCGCTCTAGTAATGATTTCAGAGGAGACTGGTTGGTTATCGAAACAGATTGCTATGTATAGAGTGGCCTTAAATCCCTATTCAAAATCATGAAGGGGATTTGTGTATCTGTATAATTTTCAGCCTTAACTACCGGGAGCAATCTGCCCATGGGCGCATAACTTTTTTACATTTCAGTAATTTTTCAACAAGTGCCTTTAAGTCATCTATTTGTTTTGCTGGATGTGTACAATTATTAACATTGGACAAATGAAATGAACTTGCATATACCAGTAAGAGCATTTATTTGAAAACAAATAAAATACATCTTTTTAGACTTTTATTTAATATTTCTTTTATTTATATATTAATATATTTTTGCTATACATGCTGTTGCATATATATATATATATACATATATGCACATTAGGGTACTCAATCGGTCAACCGATTAATTGCTACTTGGCTAACTATTCGATTATTTTAAAATGCTATATATATTTTGTAGTTATTTTATTTCTCAATTGCGGAATATTTCCTTCTAGTAACATTTTATGTACTCGAAAAAAAAAACATCATAAACTTAGCAATTTGTAAATAAACTATGACTAAATTGTGAATAAAATAAAAAGTTGTGCACCAATCTCAACGAAAAGGGGCTCACTTCCTTTGGAATATATTAAGCTTTATGATTGAAGGCAAAAAGTGGGATTGTTGGTGCATTTTTATTATTTTGTGAAATTGTTAAAAACAAAAATTTTAATTTTTTTTATGAAATCTTTAATTTTTAGGTTCAAACTTTTAAGATATCTTTAAAACTAAGCGGCAAATTTGGAAACAATTTTCACTCGTCTTAAAGATAATTTTGTTATCGAATTTTGGTTTTTCCGTTTTACTGAATAGGGCAAACCTTCTCCAGTTATGCTAATATACGTCGCGTAATTGGTTTAATTTTTGACATAACAGTATATTTCAAAAACTGGAGCTGATAAAAATATTGGACAGCAGATTCGCGTTCAACGGTCCAAATAACTAAAGAAACAAGCACAAGTTCTTGGGAACAAAAAAGTTTTGAATTTATGGAATTTTTTATTTTAATAGTTATGGATGGGATTTTTCGATATTTTGCTGTTTATTTTCTTAATTATGCAATTGAGGGGCTTAAAAGCAAAGGGGTACAAGTGCAGAAAATAGGATTGAATAGTTTTTTGTTCCCATGCATTTCATACATAATCACCCCTATCGCAAATGTTATAGGAATAAGTTGTTTGCGAGCATTCCCAACAAACCAGTATCGCGAATATTTTGGGAGTAAAAGTGTCTATTGATAATTATTTGGAAGTAATAATTAGTTTCTATTGTGATTTATTTATCAGTGCTTTATAAATAATTTGTGTAAATACTTGTGGTGCTGGAAGACAAGAAGCGATCCGTAGATTGTTGCGAAAATACATACACGATTAATCGTTAGAGGAAAATTTGCCTGCTAGCAGCAAGATGTTCGCGGTACTACCCGTAGTGAAAATGGCTGGCACTTTGGCTAGCGCACATCTCCTCCAACAGACAACTAATCTGCTATTTATTAACACTTGTGCTCTTTTAATAAAATAAAAAAGTAATTTCATACAGTCCTAGCTTAAATACAAATTACAACTTACATGTTCCCTTCTCGTTCCCATCGACACTTGTTGTGAACTTATTTTGTAAAATTATTCGCGGGAGTAAACATTGGCGATGCCACATTTTTTAAGTTCGTGAATTCGCTCCCAAAAACTTTGTTATGGGAAACATTCACTATAGCAAATCGGAGAATTTGGAAGTTTTCACCCCCTCAAAAGCAAAAGCTGTTGGAAACCTCAAAGACAACAACTTTATAGCAGAAAATGTTTCATGATGTTATCAAATTTTTCGACTTGTGGGTTGTGGGTCGTATGAGTGTAATTGAATAAAATTTCAACTTTAAGTCGGCATGGGAAGGCATTGTCCCAGCGGTGAGAAATTTTTGGAGAGTCGTTTTTGCATCAAGTCTCAACTTTTTGAGGGATGACAAAAAATATTTCCGCTTTAAGAAATAACGGACACCCTAATATACTTACATATATGCAAAAATATACAGTTTAATCACCATTTTTTTATATGCTTGATATATTTATTTGATTTTTTATTCCATTTCATTTCACTGTGTTCGTCTGAGAGTTTTAATGATTTTGTTGAAATATTTTTTTAAAGTCTGCAATGATGTCTGAGCTTAAAAGTCGGGTCCTTTTGTTGCTGTTTTTGTTTTGCTATTGCAGTGAATCTATAAACGTTTGTAGGTACGAGTATGTATAACAATATTTGTGCTCAATATATTATTAAATAAAGAATTGTATTCTCATGTTGCTTTCTCTGCATATAGAAATCAACAATTGTTATGTTACAAATTTTTGTGTTACATTTTTTATTTGCCAGTAAAATTTATTTAAACACGCTGAACTGCACTAAATATATAAAAAACTTCGCAGTGAAATTACTTTAAGTAAATTTTTATATAATTTTTAAAATATATTGAAATTTTTACCCATTTAAATTTGTTCTTTAGATTAAAAAAAATTTTTGTTTCTTACTGAACCCGTAATGTCCATATGCCTGCATTTCATTGGGCGTGGCACTTTCAATACATACAAGGTAAATATTTACCATCCTTTTGTTTTAGGAGAAGTCGAACTGTTTTTATTTAAGCTTCTGAATAAAACTTTAGATGTTGCGAATTTTTTTCAATTTTAATTAAATTAAAAACTTACTCAACTCAATGAGAATAAATAAAAGCTTTAATAGCTTTTGTTACCTCATTAGGATGAGTTTTCTAACAAACAAATTTTATTAGGAAGCTGGTATAATTTGAAGTAATAATACTTTTAACAACTGTAATAAAAGCACTAGCAACTCAAAAAGACAATGATCCGAATGGCCTTAATGTATTACAAACACATTAGTTTCTAAGTATTATTTCTTTTCGCATTTCTTTATCCAACATTTTGCTCTAAATATTTAATGTCAATTTAACAGAGAAACTTCTGAAGTAAAAAACAAAAAGGGAGAAACTCTAAAAACATATTGTGAAACATTTACCTAATACTTTTACAAATATTTAGTTTTCAAACACGATAAGTTTTCGCTTCCAAGACAATACGGTCACTAAAACAAAATGCACTCTAACACATTTTCGCCCTCAAACCAACAAAGAAAGCACTGCGACATTAAAGACAAATTTAACAACCATTTAGAGATATTTTTGCAAAAACTATCAGTAATAATAACTAAAACAAATATTAAACTAAGTGTAACAGTCTTACAACTACGAGTACAATACCAAAGACAATCATAAAATAAAAGTTTAAAAAAAATTAAGAAATTTGTTGCCAAAACGGAAGTTAAATGCGATAGCAATTCTCAACGAAAATTGTTTCAAAGAATATACAAAATTAAGTTAAAACGATAACAAATGTTACACAAAACGGAAATATTGCCTGAAAATGCTAAAAAAAAGAAATCAACAAAAAAGGAAAATAAAATATGAAACAAAGGCGCACAACTGAGAAGTTTACTCAGACTACTTTAGAGACCCTTAAATAAAATTTGTCCTAAAAATTTTACAACAATACACAACTGCAAGGATACACACATTTCTTTTATTGTATTTGAAACAAAGTACAATGTATTGATTTTTGTATAAAAGTTAAATGTACTAAAATAACAATACAGGAAAGTTTGAAAAGGGCATTAACAAGAGAGAAAAAAAGCTTACAAAGTAAATACAGTTCTATTTTTAGAATAAAGAAAACAATAGTAAAGTGACTATTGCAAAGCACAAGCAATTCAGAAAAGCGGCATAGCGGCACAATTTTAAGTATGAAAATTTTTAATGTTATTGATAACATGAAAAACTAAAAAAGAACTTTCAAAGTTATCGATAATTTTAAGAAAAACTTTAAAAAGCTATCGATAACTTGGAATTTTTCACAAAATTATTTATAAAAATTCGAAATTTTTCATAGCAAATATTCCTGTGTTTTCGGTATTATTGCTTGCTTAACCTAGTTTTAGACTATACTACAAGCAGTTCGACTTCTGCAAAAAATGCAACCCTGATATAATGTGTTCTTATTGCTTTTTTAAAACTTTCCATAAACTCCTAAGATCAGGGTTGCATTCTCTACAAAAGTCGAATGGCTTGTGAGGTAGTGTAAAACAGCTATTAGGAATAATTTTCAAGAGTATCGATAACTGAATGCTACACGAAATATATTTTTTAGTTTTCTATGTTATCCATAACTTAAAAAAGTGATAGAAAATCAAATTTCAGACGGCTTTTGTAAATTTTCTTTAATCCATTTGCTTTTCCGCGCTCGCAATAAGCAAATATAAAAAGTTTCATGAATGAAATTTCATGAAATATTTCATCGCGTAAATTTGGTATTACTAATTCAGAGTTATCTGTACTATCAATTGTTTAGGAACACTTGTCGGTGTTATCGGTAAATGTAAATTTTGCATAAATGTTTTAAAAATTTCGGTTATCGATAACTTGAAAATTTAAAAACCCGCTTTCAAAGTTATCGATTACTAACTATTTTTCATACTAATGTTGCCGAAAATTCCAAATTTATCATATCAATTATATGTACACAAATTATAATATCGATAACTGAAAATTGTATACAAAATTCGGTATAATGGTCAACAAAATTATTTCATTCTGAAAATTTTATTCCGCTTGTAACAAATCCAAGTTATTTGTAAAAAAAGTTTATCTGTTATCGATAACTTAAAAATATATCTTATCGATAACTAGAAATTTTGTTAAGGAAAAGGTACCCATATTAACAATAACTCCAAACTTTTCCTAAAAAATTATCGGTACCATTTAATAGCTTTGAAACACTTTTCAATGTTACCGATAACTGAAAATTTTACACAATATTCGGTGTTATGGTATGGTCAAAAAATATTTAGTTAAGAAATTTTTATTAATTACGCTAGCAATTTGTAAAAATGTTTAACTGTTATCGATAAATTGAAAATATTTTTTAATGTTTTCGATAACTGTTTTGTCGATGCTATCGATAATTAGAAATTTGTCAAAGAGAAGCTTTCCATCTTACCAGCAACTCCAAACTTTTCGTAGTAAAATTTCTTATGTTATCGATAGCTTCAAAAATTATTTTCATATAACTGGGAACTACACAAAAAGATATTTCGCTAATCTCGACTAAATCGAAATATTTGGTAGGCAAATTTTCAGTACTAACGATAATTCTAAGAACTTTTCAGAAAAAAATGTTGATGAACATATTGTTATATTGTCGATAATTTAAAAATATTCATAAAAATTATTATGTGCTATCGACATGTAATTCAAAAATAGTAATAGAATATTTTTTCCATTTTAATAATTGTTCGAAAATTTGCAAAGAAAATTATTAAGTGCTATCGGTGTATCGAAAAGTTCTTATAGATAAAAAAACTGTCTTAAAATTTGTTTCATGCTTACTATAAATCCATGATTTTCATTGTTATATATCACTCGAAAGAAAGCTTTTGTGGAAAATAATTACAAACCTTCCTTGAAATTGTTCATAGAAATAAATTCGATACTATTGTTGCGCTATTTTCAGATAAAAATTTCTCATGTTACTGCTCACTCAACTATCTTGTTGTCGATAACATAAAAATATTTATTAAAATTTGCAATATTATGGATACCTTAAAATGGGTATTGAAAATTTATCGGTGTTATCGATAACTCAAAAAAATTTCTGTGTTATCAATTAATCGAACGATTGCCGTAGATTCTTGTTAATAGCTGGAAATTTTTATAGACGATTTTTGATGTTATCGATTACTCAACACTTCTTAAGGATAATTTTTCGATATTGCCTATGCTAGATTTCTAAGGAAATTTTTCATTGATATGTGGATAACATAATATGATGGAAATTAAAAAAATATATGTCTTTCTTTGTTATCGATTGCACGTAAAATATTAAGGCTCCTATTATGATTCACAACTAAATTTATTGTTGAGTTGTAGTTGTCAAATTCTTATTATGGATTACAACGCAAATCAACTTTCATTAAAGCGGGATAACTGCTTTTTATCAGTTGTGTTTTTGTTTTTATTTCGACTCTTGTGTTACTTTTGTTTACTTTTAAAATGGCGATTTTAAAGTACGCATCATTATTCCAGACGCCAAGCTATCGCTTTTGTCATCCAATTTTGGTGCCGTATGCATAATATAGAATCTCAAGAAAAAATAGTAAGGCTAAAACTAAAAATATTTAAAATACTCTGTGATGGCTACTACGGTTTCAAAAACATATAGCGTAGAGCTTTATTTCGAAGACATCTAAAATTGGTTGCGAATCATAATACAAAAAATAGCTGAGTTGTAACATTGAAAACTCAACTTAGTTGAGTTGTGAATAGGGTTGTCATCACAGCAGAGGAAAAAACCCGGACATTTGCTTAAAAAAGTAGGATTTAAAAACAAAACGCAATTAAATTTTTTCCAATAATTTTACTACAAATAAAATCTAAAGAACATTTCAATGGTGTTGCGCAAAAAGGGCCAATCTCGCAACATTTTACATAGCAGATTGGCTCTTTTTGCGTAACACCATCCATTTCCATTAACTTGTTCATAAGTATATAAATACATGAACATTTGAGGATACATCTTTGCATAAATCGAAGTTTATCCTCTACATATTGTTAAATAAAACGCAAAAAACACTAACTAACTAACGAAAAACTCTAATATAAATTGCGATGTGTTTGACCAACACACATAATTACTATAAAAATCAGAATTTCCCGATCTAAAATAGCGATATAATATAAGATTAGTATATTCTTTTTTTAGTATATTTATTGCTACTCTTGTAAAATTATGAAAATGTCAGTTAGGGCGTTTCGCGTTTCAGGCGAAGATATATTTATCAGGATTTCAAATATAATTTAAAATGTTAAGAAAAATTTTTTTAAAGTTATAGTTTCGTTGTTTATAATTTTCAAAAAAATTTATAGTACAAGAATTTTTTAAGAAGTAGTTCTTCATCAACTGAGAACCTGAAGTTAGTTAAGAGTTTAATTGATTACACATCAAATATCTCTAACGGTAGGGCTACGGACTATAAATAAAATTTCATTGTTTGGTAAAAATATCTTATTTGTTCATGAAATAGAGATTATGAACTCTAAAGAAATCAGAAAGCAATGGGAATGAAGTGAAATAGTCCAACTGTAACACTGGGAATTGCTGTGATAAACAGGTTAGTTGTCATCAACCTAAGTGATTTAATTCTCGTATTCAATTTTCACGAAAAGTTTGTATATATAAGAATTGAAATCACACTCAACAGAGCTACCTAGGCTTACCAGATCCAAGTTGTGAAAACCTTGACAAATAGAGAATAAAGCTTGATTTAAGAAAAAATCTTCACACTAACTTAATGATGTGCAAAGCAGTAAAAATCCATTCATATTGCATTTTCTTATGCATTCTCTCATCACTCCGATTAAATTTGGGCTGATTCTGTACCTTAATTTATTTGCAAAAACTTTCGCAAATATAAAATTTTTGTTAAAACTAATTCATATCATTAATTCGGCAAATGACATTATTTTCTTAATTTACAAAACGCATTAAGAGGAATCGAAAATACAAATGAAATCAAATTACATGTCGAGCCTGTGCTGGATTAGAGTCATAACTCGAAAAATGTGCTCTTTGTGTTAATAATGTAGAATCACTCATCATATCATTATTTATGTTGTGTGAAAATTTCATACAAATATTTTGTATACTCAACTTTTGGGAGAAGAATAACATTTTCTTTTACCATTAAGTTGTTAGTAAATTAAAAACTATTTTTTTTGAATTGTGAGTCTATGGTAGCAAAGGTTCGCTATAAAGCTTTCGGTTTCCTTTTCGTTTCGTTTTCAAGCAATATGAGTATAAAAGCGAAAAAATATATAAGTGTAGTACAGATACTTTACGCGAATATAAGCTCCCTTTTTAAGACGGTAAGAAGTAGGACTTTCCCGGACGCACATTTTTTTCCCGGACAGAGACCATAAAAAGAGGACAGTGTCCGGGAAAAAGAGGACGGATGACAACCCTAGTTGTGAATCACAATAGTGGCCTAAATATTCTCTGGACATAATTAAAAACTGTGAAACATTGCTCTCAGTTATTGCATTACATTGCAAGTTGAAAGAACGTTTTTAAAAAAATGTTATCGATGACTCCAAAGTTGTTTAAAGTTGTTGGTTCTAATAAAATAAATGTTCGATGACATCAATAGATTCATAATCAGTTTTGTAACAACAAATAAATACGTTTTTTGAACATAATATTTCTATATTAAAAACTATTTCATCACAAAAATTATAAAAATTGACAGAAAAGTGTATTAAAAAGGTCTTTTAAAATTTATTCGATTTGAAAACCTGAATGTAAATATCCCTATTTCTTAGCAAGATCGAATAGCTTGAAAACAAATTTTGAAAATATTTAACATTCTAATGCTATTCATTTTATTCTGCAATATATTTTGTAAAACAACTTTAATTGCTCTGATTTTCTTAAATTGAATTTCACTCCTTTTTAATGTAACAAATTTAAAAAGGCGTGCGGCCTTCCTAAAACTATAAATTACCCGTCCAACGTTATTTAGTATGGTAAATAAAGTTTACATAGTTTTGCAGTTTCTGTCTAGTTTTAATATCTTTCTTTTTTTACTCTCTGCTAAAAAAATTTTGTTTTACTATTTTTCGGTAGCAATATTTTACAACAAATTGTATGAATTTTACAAAGTAACACTTTTTTAATTAATTGCCAAAATGTTGTAAAAGTCATTGTCGTACAACAAAAATCTCACGGCTGAATTTTCTGAAATACTACAAACGAGTACGAGTACGAACACCACTTGAGTTGCAGTGTTGAATTGTATGTTGTTGCCTGCAACATTGGTTGCTGGTTGTTGGTTGTTTGGTTTTAACTGTTTCGGTTGCTGTTATTCACTACTTTTTAAAGTGTTTTTAAGACCAGTAGAGCAGTGTATAGTGTTTTTTATTTTTTTGTATTTTTTATAACAATTTACACTCATTTGCTTGAAATAACCATTTTTTTAAATTTTTGCTTTTAATTCAGAAGATGCTCCTCGAAAACTGCAGGCAACCATAAAGAAGACAAGAAAATAATTTTAACATCATGTTTGGTTTATAGTGCTATTTTTTGTTTCTACAACATTTTTCGTTGCATTTTATTTATTTATTTGTTTATTTTTTTCATTTAATTTCGGAGTATCTTTGCAAATTGTCGAAACTGTTGACATTGTGTTAAAGGAATTGTGTTTAAGGGTCAACATGAAATGTGTGCTAAAAAAGTTTTCATTAATATCGTCGACTGTAAAATCGGCAATATTGAAACAAAATTCTTTACGATGGAATAAGTCAAGATATTTAGTAAAAAAAAGCAAGACACCTTATAAAATCTTTGTAAAAAATTTAATTAAAAGGAATGCCAAATGCCATGCATAATTTATAAAATATCTTCTAATCCAATGATGTTTTAAACAATTCCAAAATATTTAGGGCCTTATGCATAATGAAGAAATTTAAGTAAATCTTACTGGATCTTTCCATACACATATTTTTATAGTCAAGATGCAAATTGTTTAGAATAGGTCGTCACTTATTATAACTTCATGCCAAGTTTTCGTTATCAATAATTTTCCAAGATTTTTCATGTGTGACTGTGCAAAGAAATCAAAATAAGAAGATTCTAATAACTGATTCTGGTACAGGGCATCAAAAAATATATACATACATGTATCGGTGTTTTCAAAGTTTACATCTGGGATCCAATAAAGGGGAGTTAAACTTCCCCCCATTGTGCATATTGCTATAGAATAATTCTAAGTAAAATCAACAAATTGGCGTATCGTGTGGTTTTTAATTTTAATAAAAAAATTTGGGTTATGAATTTTAGTCGAACTGCATGGTTTTTATCTAAAGCTATTTAATTAGTTTGGCTTAAGTTCGCCAAACTAATTACATAACTTTGGATAAAAACCATACAGGTCGACTAAACTTCATAACTCAATTGGTAAAACTCTAAAGGCACTTAGCTAAAAACATGAATGTACACTGTTCCAAAAACATTAAAAAATCCCAGCATTGAAAATATCGATGATATTTCCCGCTGCTAAGACAGAAATCAAAAGCTCGAAAGAGTTGAACATGACAAAGAAAAGCCAGTTAGTGAAGTTCCGAACCTTTACAAAAGTTCAGTAATATGTACAACTCGCCGCGAGGTGGCGACAAAATCTGGGCTTCCAAAAGTAAGTAGGATTTTCGGTAGGGTGTTGTTGCTGCCGTCGCTGGCAGTTTAGGTAAAAGGGCTCTGATGAGAAGACTGTGGTGGTCTCGTAACATCTGATGTCAGTTCAACCTTCCGTTCATCCAACTTTTTCTTAGAATGTTCAATATTTACATGCTTTAGAATTTCTTAAATAAAAAATAATTTGATCGAAAGATTAAATTAAAAACGAACTTAAGCCAAACTAATTAAATAACTCAAGATAAAAAAATTTGGGGATAATCTTGGAGGTACCAGAAACGCAGAACCGTCATTCTTTAATTTTTTATTGTATATATTAGGAGCAGTAGCCCCCCGAGGTAAAAAAGTTGACCAATTTTATACTATTTATAATTGCACTAGCTTTTTAAGTGGAAAATATATTAAAATAATTTATGGTTTATTTTATAGGGCACTAATGAACATTTCATATTGCCAAGCAAAACAGAAGTGGAATAACTAAGTGGCCGAAAGGTGGCCACCTGAAAAGTACACACTTTTTCTCGTTTTATCGTTTTTCAATTGAACACTGTGTGAACCCTGTTGTACATAAAGCTTTGATTTTTTATTTATTTATTATTATAATTTTTTATATAATTTTTATTGTAGTGAAGAAGAAACCCTTCTGTTATCAATTTCACTGTCTTAAAATATCTTCTGCGAAAAAAGGTGTGAACATTTATCATATATAGCACAACTTTGAACTTCAAAAAATTCATGTGGGGATGACTATACTGAAAGAATTTTCTTGATAAATGCTGTAAATTTCGACATTAATCCAATGAAAAACTTCAATATAACTCAACCAATGTCGCGCTTTGTTGGATTAATGCAACACGTTTCGTTAAAATTATATTAATGAAAATGTCATAAAATATATTAAATTATTTTCATTAGTCCAATATAATAATTTCGCTACACTCATGATCATATTTCATTATTTTGGTTCACTTGTTTTATCATTTTAATGAAATTGTTTCATTGTTATTTTAATGAAATTGTTTTATTATTTTAATGAAACTATTTCATTATTTTAATAACATTCTATCATTGTTTTAATGATATTCTGTCATTTTTATACTGAAATTATTTCATTGTTTTAATGAAATAACTACTGTACTTAGTAGCCTCATCAGCTTTTATTGACTATTTTAATTTATTGACAATTCCACGCGACAAATACGTACGATAGACGCCAATGCACATCAGAAAAATTTATAATGTCGATGACCGCTCACAGTATTGAACTTAGCCTATTGATTTTCATCATTTGCTTTATAGGCAATGTCTTAACAACTTCTGCCAACAGCGGTATCAAAACAATGTGTCTATGAGTGTATAATAATAACAAATAGCACAACAACAAACATTTTAAACTATTTTTGTTGTTCACTCTTGTTTGCCAACTGTTGAAATAAATAACGACACATTTTTTAAAAGAGAAAATATATATGTATGTGATTTATTTGATCATTCTTTCGTAAATGCAATGCAATTTTTCATCAAAACAAAGAAATACATTTTCCATAAAATTACAAAATGTTTCTGTCATAAATCCAATGAAATTTTCTTACGAAACTATGAAAACTAATGAAGCAATTCTAATGAAAATCTTCGAATTCTATAGTATAATTTTTGGCAAATACTTGTAAAGGGGAATTTTTCGCCCCTTTTTCAGAAAGGGACAACAATACGCCTGCAAGGAAGAGTTAGAGGGTTAAAATGTTCCAGAAAAACATTTTTCATGAACCACCTACACTCACAATATTATTACAGTAACGGAATGTACTTTATTCAAGAAGTATTTTATGCAGTAATTTTTAAATGAATAAACATTTAAAATTATAAGCAATCGTATTTTTAGCCGATTATAACATATAACTGATGAATAATCATTTAAGATTAGTGGTGTAGTGAATAATGTATTAACCGGTAGGTCACATGTTCAATTTCAGCCAAGACCATATAATAAAGATACAAGAAAATAAGCCTTTAACATATAAAAATAAGGAAAAATCATTTATTTTTACGGACCTTGGGATTGATCATTTAACAGTAAAAATAACAGTAACAAAGAAATCATATTTTATTTTTACGAAATTTGCGATCAGTTGTTGTGACAGTTAAATTGATCCAAACAAAGAACGAATTATTAATTTTTTACGGTTTTATGTCAGTTAATTTTTCAACATTTAAAATTTAATAAATTTTTTATTAAATTTAAATGAATAGTAAGTAGACCGGCTTCTAATTGCATTTTTATTTATTTTATATTACAATTTCAGTTAATTTTATGTCCAGAATATTTTGAGTGTATGAAGCAAAATCACTACCAAAAAATTTTAATTACCCTTGTTTTCGACGATTTTAATATAAAGTTTTTCTGTGTGTATAGTATAACATAATGGCAAATATTTTGTAGAACATTTTAGCCCGCTATATCGCTACTGAACGGGAGTTTTTTGTCCCTTTTTGAATAAAGTGACAAAACGACCCATACAACCAAGAGTTAGAGGGCTCAAATGGCTCACAAAACTCTTTCTTGTGGTGTTTTATATAAAAGTGCTAAGCACATCTTGTACCTTAAATATAAGGCTTACAAGATTTGCTATGCTAATGTAGTATAAAGTTACTATAGTTATGAAAACGAGTGGGAACTCTGTAACTCCCCTAAAATTACTGCGAGATGTTAACTTTCTATTTTTTTTGTGCCCTCTGCTATAATCAGTCGTTTGAACCATGTTATTCAATATTAAATATTTTGTGCCGCTACACCCACTGTAATTTCATTTTAATAAAATTTTCAACAAATTTATTTTTTATTATTTTAGTATCAATGATTGATACTGACATTTAAATAAGAAAATATGTGTAAGTGAGTTTTTCTTTTTATCCACAATGATTGATGACGGTTAATTAGGGTATTTCTTGTTCTGTGAAACTTCAAGGACTCTCCCTCCTGTTCTCACAATATAACCGACATGCAATAGAAGCATAATGAATTGTAGAAATTTTTTCTTCTTATTTTTTTTAAATAAATTAGCATTACAAAGTCTTAATACCTGATATTCATTAAAAATACTTTGTATTTTTAAGCTACTATTTTTTTTTTAATTATTCTAAAGAATTTAACTTTTTTAACTTTGTAGCAAAAAGCAAAGAAGGAGATGAAGAAAATTATTTCTCTTTGCCTGACACCTTAAAAGTCAATTAGCTTGACTGCGGCACGGTGCGCTTGACTAGTTTAGTTGATTTGCTTGATGACGATTATTTGGTTAGTTTCGTTTGGGTTTTAATTAAATTGAATTTATTTTTTTTTATTTTTCATTGAATATTTCTTTTATTCATGTTAAAGGTAAAGGAAGATTTTTCTTGCTTTATTTTTATATTTTTAGCACGTAACTTTTAGATTGAATTCGTATTCTATTTTTTTTTTTTTTTGAAAAGGAAATTTTACGAAAATCAATTTAGAAAAAAAAATTAAAATCATTCTTAAATTTCTTCAACATCATTTAATTTTATGCCACAAATAAGAACATTAAAAACATACACAAGAAAAACTCAAGGAATTAGTGCTGGCAATTTCTGCTACTCTTAATTAATTAATTACTCAATGCTTTTCATTTGGGTACTCAATACTTACTCGATATTTTTAACGCTTAGAAAAAGTTACACTTTTAAACAAAGTTGTATTTTCCCCAGCAATTTTAAAGCCGATTTGATTATAAAAACACAGCAGCGAAAGTGTCGAGTAGCTACTTTTTGGTATTGAGTACCCTAAAATAAGAGCAAATACTCGGTACCTGCTAGTCAATACTCTGCCAGCACTACGAGGAATTTCAAATTGATAAGTTTGTAATTAACAATATTAAAAATAACAAGACAACCAGACACAAAAGCACTTTTAAATTTAAAAAATAATAATAATAATTCCTACAATAAAAGATATTTTTTTTTTATTTTAACCTTTTAGGGTCAAAATTATTTGTTCACTTTTCGGCTTCTTATTTCGGCATCACTACACTTTATTTATTTGTTAAACATTATTATTTTGTTATTGTTGTTATTGCTATTGTTGCCGTTGTTGTTTATTTTAAGTGTGGCTGAGTGTGTTAAATCTCTGGGGTCCTCTTTAACCTCAGCCATGCATTCAGTTTTTTTTCACTTCTTCCTGCGCTTCCAAACAACTAACCATCCATCCATCCATCTCCATCCAACCATCAACATCCACCAGCAATAATTTAACATTAACAAATGTTTAACAGACAAAATTTGTTGTTGAGTCGAGTGATTTTTTTTTCTTTCATTTTTTTGGATTTTTTTCAAAAAGGTGTGTCAGTCACATTTAAAGTTGATCCGCTTATGTTGTCGTGATGTTGTTTTATTTTTTTTTCATTTTCTGTTTTTTCTGTTTCGTACTTTATATTTTGCTTTATGAATATGACCTTCTCTGACAGTTAAAGAATTAAAAAAAAAATAATGTTTACCCTTTTCAAATTATTATGGTTTTACAAATAAAATTATTATTGGGATACAAATAAAGTGTAATACTAGGATTTTGAAGCTGAAAAACTTGATTATAGTGCTTACCGTTTAAGGGTTTTGTTAAACATACTGTACTTGGGAGTAAATTATAGGCTAACTCACAAACAAAGACATTGCACAGTGGAGCAGAATCAAAGTATTTTGGAAATAAATCATCCGTTTCAAAACGGATAATCCCATCAGTATAAAATTTCACGCGGACATAGCAAAAGAGTATTGCTATTTAACTTAAGAAGATGAACTTTCCATATTGCTTAGGAGTAGAGCTACGAAGTCTTAAAGTAGGACATTTCGGACATGCAAAATATCTCAACGGTTGTCATTTTTTTCTTGCCTGATTCTAAGCAAATGATGTTTGGCTAAGCACTTCTTATCTTTCATAATTAGTGAGGTGCAGCGATTTGAAAACTAAAATGTACAGTGAAGGAATTTCGATGAATAAATCCAATGAAATAAGTTCGCTAAATTTTTTTCCACAATAATTCTAATGAAATAATTAAATAAATAAAAAATTAAGAATTTTACGTCCTTGAATGTCAAAAATTCAATGAAATATATTTCATTGTTTCGATAAAAATTTCATTGCGTATATATTTTCTTTTTTAAAAGACTTACCATTATTTTTTCAACAGTTGGCAACCAAAGCGAACAGCAAAAATATCTCTATATGCTTTTTTCTGTTGTACTCTGTCTTATTATTATACACTCATAACACTTTGTTTTGATAGTGCTGTTGCCTGAAGTAGTTCAAACGTTGCCTCTAAAGCAAATGATAAAAACAAGAGTCTGAGTTTGGCACCGTGAGCGGTCATCGACATTACATACTTTTCTGTTGCTCATTGGCTTCTGTCGTACGTATTTGTGGCATGTAATTGTCAATAAGTTAAAATAGTCAATAGAAGAGATAATTCAATAGGGCTAATAAGTGATGTAATAATTTTATTAAAACAATAAAATAATTTCATTACAATAATTACAGAATTTCATTGAAGTAATAAAACAAGTTCTTTAAAACGGAGAAGTAATTTCACAAAAATAATGAAATATGTTCATTAGCTTACCGAAATTATTACATTGGATCAATGAAGTTATATAATAAATTTAACTAAATTTTCATTAAAATAATTTTAACAAAACTTGTTTCATTGATTCAACGAAGCGTGACGTTGGTTGACTTTCAACGATGTTTTTCATTGGATTAATGTAGAAATTCACAGAATTTATAAACAAAATTATTTCAGTATACATTTCAGTACAAATTTTTACTTATACAAAAGTCCATTAATTTTGCAGATTTAAAAGAAAAAGTTAGACATATCACATAAACATTTTCAAATATGTGTATGGTTGTGTAGTTTTCAATACTGTGTTGGGATTTTAACAATTTGAAAGTTCTTGAAAGACTTTTTGAAAAACAAAAGGGGAAAATTGAGCATGTGATGTTTTGTGCACGTTAAATTTTTTCTTAATGTTATAAAATCTTTGATTACACATTTAAAAATGTATTTTGTGACCGGGTGTTTCTCACTCAATTCGGATACACATACTACTGATGAAATCGCAATATTTGTCGTTGAGTGCTCTCACTTAATTGTGAATAAAATCAAAAGCTGTGGATAGATTTTCAAAAAATATGAGTTGTTTTGTTTGGAACATAACAAAAGTATTTCTTACATTTTTTAATTTTTTTAAGATATAAATTTTATTTTGGAAAATTTGTTTTTTGCAACCTCAAAATTTACTGGAAAATCTCAGACCACACCAAAAATTTCATTTTGTTGGCCTGTGTAATTTATGCTGAAAATCTTTTAACAAGAGGTAAAAAAAGCAAAAATAACATTATGTAATATGTATGTGAAAATCCACTTGGCTGTACAAATTGGAATGATTTTCTTTTCGACTACACAGAAAAAAATTACCTCCTGAAGGAGGTGTATTTCTGAACATTCCAGAGCAATAAAATAATGATTATTTTTTTAATGAAATTGTCAATCATTCAGGCAATTTATTCATCGGGTATATTCATTAATTAATTGTTCATTAATTCATTAATTAATTCATTAATTCATTAATCTGTGAATTAATTAATAAATTAACTAATGAGCTAATTATTGAATTAATGCATGAAATAAATTAAATCAAGAACTACATGCATTACTAAATTAATTAAATTATATGAATTAAATAAATTAAACGAATTAAATGAACTTAATGAATTAATTTATTGAATGAATTAGTTACTGAATTTGAATGAAATAATGAATTAATGAAATAAATCAGACAACCGGTTGTAAAATTAGATCAGTTTATTTATCAGTTATATCACTATCCCCTCCAAAAATTTCGAACTTGAAACGTCAAATGGTTTCTAGGGCAAAGCCGCTTAGAATTCTTTGTAGAATCATTTGTCCCGCTTCGATTTTGTTAAATTTTATTTGTATCCACACAAATCGACCCAGCCTAGGTGTATATACATATTTACATAGTTCTTAATTACATAATTTGATCTGCTATAATAATTCAAAATCAAACCAACTTATACCTATAAGCACAAAATTATGAAAAAGTAGGCATGCCAAATGAAATTGTGATTTCAATTGTGTATAAACTTCCAATTGTTATACTTCTCGCGGGTTTTAAGCTTTTTTTTATAAAATTTATAAAACTTTAATTTGTTTATAAAGCTTTAACTGTGCATATGTTTGTTTCTTTTGTTTTTTTACTATGTACATAGCGCGACAAATAAATACATTTGACTGCACTGACATAATAACGTTTTAAATCTCATTTAAGTGCTGATTCAATCATTAAAGTTACAACCAGAAAATTATTTTTATTTTCTCTGCATTTCATTTTCATCATCTTTATCAGTTATTTTGGCGTTTGATTATACGAATACTGAAGGAACGACATAAAAATGTTTGTAATTATTTTGCCTTTTTAAGAGGACTTTTTTATATTTCTTAAACATTTACTGACTGAGCTTTTCATTACTTAAACAATTACGGTTTATGGCATGTGGTTGGAATTGTTTTTATCAGCTACACTCGAAGAAATGGAGCAGATGAATGTAACTCGGATGACAATTGTAGGGTGCTTAAAAGAACTGTGAATGAAATGCGGAGAAAATTAATTAATTTTCTATAAAGCTATCTTCACAAAGTTGGTATTATTCATTCAATAAAAAGCTTTTTATCAGTTAATTAATTATGAATTTTGGTGTATTGATCAATCCAAAGTTGCTACCGTAGAACTAGGTGCAGAGCTTTATAAAGCTCATAATAGTGCATTTACATTAGAGCGAAATCTAGTACTTACGAGATTTGGAGCTAAATCTAGTTGTTTTTTACTAGATTTCCCATCCAAAACGAAATCTACTCAGCCACTAGATTTTGACAAAACCTACTAAAATCTAGTAGTACTTAGTTACACAACCGTGGTTTTGTTCATATAGTACTAAAAACTACTACGCTGTTCCAGAATATTTTGCATTTGACGGATCTTTTTTTTTCTGTGCAGATTGACATTTCAAAATAAAAAATGTCAAGCTACTGCCTCCGGTATGGAAAGTAAATCTTGATAAATGATAAAAAAAAAACCTTGTGCAAACGGTATAGGTTTCGCCATAGATTTCGCTTGAAATCTACCAGATTTTGCTCTGGTGCAAATGTAGTGTAATACACTTCAATGTCTACGATGTTGAAGGTCCCATGAGAAGTATTCCCAGTAAAACTTTTTGGAAGTAATTTTTAAATGATAATTTCTGCTTCTAAAGAAGTTGTATCAACAGCATCCAGATAATTAATGTAAATGTTATTATTTTGTTTAATTTACGTTACACTGTTCAACGAAATCAGAACTTTTCAAAATAACAAGATCCTAACGGCTGATTATGGTAGAGAGAGCACCAATAAAATAAATACTTGTAGCGTTAGTTTGAAAGTTTACATCTTGGATTAGGGATGGGCAAAAATATCGATATTTTCTTAAAAATACATCGATATATGTATATTGTCGATATTCTTAATTTCCCTCTGCCAGAATCAGCGGTTAGAACCAATTTTTTTTCTTTTTTGTGTTGTACATTGTTATTTGTCTATGCAGCTTGGTGCATAATCACAGTCCTAAACAAAGTATACTTTAAGAATTTAAAACCAGTATTGCCATACAAAATACTGGTTTTAAACTACTAAAGTATACTTTGTTTTGACTATGATTATCCGCCATTATCTTTTAGGTGTATATCTTAAGTGAACATGTTTGAATATAGTTGTGTATAGAAATAAAAGTCCTTCTTCTTTAATGCATATTAAAGCGATGTTCCTTGCAAGTCATAAAAAATTAAGTTTTCTTGTCTTATAATTATGAAGAAAACAATTTTAAAAAATGAAAGCATTTTCTTTGTAAATATTTCAACATTTACTGAACATGAGAATAAAACTTCCAAGTAAATTGCAAAATTTATGATACAAGGCATGTAAGTATTGCTGCTCAGAACGCTAAAAATATAAATATTATATAAAATTCTTATAAAATACATAAAAGTAAATTCAATAAATGATTAAAACACCTTTTGTTCTTAAATGAAAAAAAATACATCTTCGTATGTGTGATATTTTCCTAAAAACTTGTTTGTTTCCCTCTAATAACATTTGCCTTAAAAGACATAGCAATCCAGTTTTTCAAATCTTACTTTTAATAACAATCCTTTGTTTTGCTTGATTACAAAAGAATAAAATATGAAAAAAAAATCCTTACAATATATTCAAAAGCAACAAAAAGAAATCAATTTTATTGACCTATAAATCTATTAACAAACAATAGTCGAAATAAAAGACCCACAAAAGTAATAAATTATTGTTAAAACCGAAGAAAAATAAACACAAAACATACTTGTACATATAAATAAATGAACTGAATAAACCAGCACTTTACAACAAACTATTTAAAAGATTTCCACCAAACAACAAGAAAAATTGTATTTTTAAATAAAATACATAAATCATACAATAAATAAACTTATGACACATTCGACAAAAATGGACATTAATAAAGAAAGAATTAATATCCATAATGTTTTCTTTATTCAATTTGATTTGTATTTTTCACTTTATTTTATTTGTTTTATTTATATTATGCTAAACTCGTATTGATCTCAGTTAATAAAACAAGAAAGACAAGTATACAATTCATTTATGTCAATAGCATGACTTTTTAAAAATCTTAAGTGCGGAGTAATTAAAACTACTTGAAATTTTTTGTTAAATATATTTTCTTTTGTTTGTAAATTAATCAGAAATAGGATATTTACTTTTTAATTTTAATTTTTGCAAAAGGTAATTTCTTTCAAATTTGCTTTTCAAAAATTACCTTTTTGTTATGTCTGTAACATAAAATACAAGGAAGAGTTCAGAACAATTTGAAAAAAATTCAATAAAGTACGACTTTGACTCGCCCATGAATTGTTGTGTACGAATATTATTTTTGTTTGTTTTTTTGGGACTTTTTAATTTTAGCAGTTTTAGGGTTTTTTTAAACGAACTTTTTATTTTTTGGTGATTTTTGTATTTTTCTCGTGTTTTTTTTTAATTTTGTTGCTTTTTTCGTTTTAGCGCTTTTTCTAAAATATTTTAGTTGTGGCGATTTGGTGACGTTTTAGATTTTTTGGAGATTTTTTTAATATTAGTGTTTTTTTCGTTTCGGCACTTTTTCATTTTAGAGATTTTTTCGTGTTTGTTATCTTTTAACTTTGCTTTCTTTTAGATTTGGTGTTTTTTGAGTCTTTTTTGTTTTGTTTTCGCGATTTTTTTCGTTTTTGAATTTTTCAAAATTTAGGGTTTTCGTGGTTTTTTTCATTTGGGCAAGTCTTGCGTTTCTCAGCGTTTTTTTAGTTTTGGCGATTTTTTCCTTTTTGGGTTTTTTTTTGTTTCATGATATTTTCATTTTGGCGATTTTTTTTTAAGTTTTGGTTATTGATTTTGGAGCAGTAAAATATGTGCCCATCGAACAAGAACTGATGCTGAAAAAGCTACTCCGTTCGTTAATGCCTTGCAAAAAGAATTTGCTCCAAATACGTCAGATTATATAGTTGAGCTGCCACCAGTATTCGCTGTACCAGAAGTTCTCTTGAGGTTCAATATTCGTGCGATTGAAGACTATATTGAGGCATTAAACTCAAAAAAGCCCAAGGTCATTTTTTATGGATTCAAGTCTGTTAACTTTTTAACATTTAAAGGTTAATAAACTTTTTATTAAACTTAAATGAAAAATGCGTAGGAACACCGGTTTTTAATTGCGTTTTAATTTATTTTATATTACAATTTCTGTTACTTTTAGGTACAGAATATTTTGTGTGTTGGTATACAATGAAAATTCTCTGCCGCTAGAAAATTTGTACTTTTATATTCTTTGTTGCAAATGGCTTTTTAAAACAGTCAATAGCGGATTTTAGTGTTTCATGCAAATGGTCTTGCAAAATATCGTATCTTTTTTTTATAAAATTTTTGTGTATTTTGTAGTTGTATTTCATAAAAAAAGCTGCCATATTTTGCATTCGCACTTTCGCAAGGCCATTTGCATCTAATACTGAGCACCGCTAATGTATTAATTGCTTCCTCTCACAATCGGTTTCTTATTTAAGTAACACAGTTTTCAGTTGTTGAGAAAAGCCTTTCACCCGCTCTCTACTGATAGAAGAGGATGTTGTATAACTTATAAATATTTTTCGTCCTTTTTCCGCTGTCTTCAAATAATTTCACCTGTTTTTTTAATAGCAACGTTTAAAGTTTCCTCGAAAGTTTTCTCTTTCATCAACGTTATCTGAAGCAGATGTATTTCCCCATTTTCTTAGTCATTAAAGGCATCAAAAAAAGTGCATAAAGATTTTCTGAATATCTAATTACCGTGCATTTTTGTGCATATTGTAAACATTGCAGTTGATTTTAATTAAATTAAAAAATTAAAAAAAATTAAAAAAAAATTCAAGTCGTTTATTCTAAAAGTGCATATATAGAAAAAGCACTTAACAAACGAAATTTTATGGGATTTTAAAGAATAGTGACACAAATTAATAATTTTATGCAGTTAGGTCAAAAATGTGCTTAACAAAAAGGCAGTTAAATCTAAACTTCTTTACACTTTGAGCCTTCGTTGGTTTCTTTCCACTTACAAAGATATTCACAAATATCTGTTATGGGCATACGTTGTTTGGGAGTAAGCATATATTCCCATTCCCAACAAATCGGTATCGCAAATATTTTGGGAGTAAAAGTTTCTATTGTGAATTATATGGGAGTAATGTTTCTATTGTGAACTGTTCTTTATAATAATTTTTTTACATACTTGTAAAAGGAAAATATACAGATTTGAAAAAAATTATTAGCATTTAAATGTGTTTTGTAGTGCTAGAAGAGAATAAGTAATCCATTAGAGATTGCAGCACAGATAGACATGCGATGAATCGGATCCGCTATCGTTAACGGAGACAAAGTAAAAATAATACAGATTTAAGTGAGTTTGTCTCTAAATAAAATATTCTTTATAGATTCCATAGTATTATATGTTGAATAAAAATGGATTCCGATACATGTTAGAGAAAAATTTGGCTGCTAACGGTAAGATATTCGCGCTAACTCCCATAGTGAAAATGGCTGGCACTTTGACTGGCGCACATCTCTTCCACCAGACGATTTGCTCTTTAGCACTTGCGATCCTTTATTAAAATAAATAAGTAATTCAAAGGAACCTACGTTTTATTTTGTAAAAAATTCGCGGGATTAAACATTGGCGAAGGCAAATTTTTTTAGGTTTGGGAATTCGCTCCCAAAAACTTTATTATGGGAAATATTTGCGATAGAAAATCAGAAAATTTTAAGAGCTTTTTTATGGGAATATTAATACTAACGATAAAAATTTAACAAAAACAAAATAATTTTTTTTTATACCAAAATAAGTACTTTTTTATGTATATAAATAGATGCTTAATCCCGGAAACTCCCCTATAAAATTCCCGGGAAAATGGGAAACGAGAGAGTTTTTCAAGAATTCCCGGGACGAGAAATCCCGGGAAAACCCCTATTTAATTTTCAACCTCCCTAACTCATTTTTTTTTCAAATCGATTTTTTGTATATTCCGATTGCGAAATATGCAAAAAACTCGATTTAAAAAAAATAATGATTTAGGGCCTTTCTATATTAAGGTAACGATATGTGATTTATTTGATGGGTCTTTCATAAATGCATTGCAATTTTTCATCAAAACAATGAAATACATTTCATTGAAATTATGACATTCAAGGACATAAAATTTTTAATTTTGATTTTATTTTTATATATTTCAAGAATTTTCAGTATCGATCAAAACATCTTGCGAAAATGTTGTCATAAATCCAGTGAAATTTTCTAACGAAACTATGAAAACTATTGAAGCAATTCCAATGAATTTTTTCACATAATTCGTGAAATTTCATCAGAAATGTGAAATATTTCATTAGAATTGTAAAAAAAAAATCTAACGAAGCTGTTGGAGTTATAAAGCGATATTCATTCAGTGTAGCATCGCACAACTTAGTTTCTCAAGTCACTTTGCTTAAAATTTTTATTTATTGAAACTTAAATGTTTAAACTTTTTACCACTTTAAGCACAAGTTAAGCATTTATGCAAAATTGAAATAAATAAATTTAGTAAAGTGCGACATTGGCTCGCAGACGAAGGGTTCTGTATGATTACACATATGTACCTTTTTGTTTTTGCCATTTTTTCATTTTGGCAATTTTTTTCGTTTTGCTTTTTTTTTAATTTTAGTTTTTTTATTTTAAAATTTTTTTTCCTTGTTTTGGGATTTTGTTTTTGTTTTGGCGCTTTTTTTCATGTTGCTGAGTCTTTCGTTTCTTGCGCTTTTGTGTTTTCTGCAATTTTGTTGTTGTTTTTTGTCGATTTTTTAAGTTTTGGCGATTTTTTTACTTTGGCGTTTTTTTTAATTTTTTTTTTTTTTTTTTTGGCTTTTTGACGATATTTTTAGTTTTAGCGATTTATTCAAGTTTTGGCGCTTATTTTCAGTTTTGGCGCTTTTTCGGTTTGGGGTTTTTTTTTTGGTTTTGACTCTTTTTGTTTTGGCGATTTTTTTAGCTTTGTGATTTTGTTTTTGTTTTGGCGCTTTTTTCGTTTTGTTGATTTTTTTCCATTTGATTTAGTTAAGATAATTTTGATGTTTTTCCTTTAAACGCTTTTTTCGTTTTGGCGATTTTTCGTTGACATATTTTCTTCCTTGGAATTTTTTAGTTCTAGCGTTTTTTTAATTTCAAGAGTTTGGCTCTTTTGGTTTCCAAGATACAGCAAATTGTCTAAATTACATAGTCAAAATTACATTAACTGATAGAACACCCTTTAATTTTTATTGTTTTAAATTTCAGTGTTAATTGGTGTAGTCTATTCTACACTAATTTTGAATATTTCAAGTGTCTATATATGTATGTGTCTGTATATTACATTAGTAATTCAATATTTTTCGTTGCTCGCTTTAGAACACCCTTTAATCTTTAACTGTCATATATTTGTTATTGTAGCGGCCAAAGTTTTACATATTCTGTCAAAATTTCAGGTCCGTAGCTCCTACGGTACCCTAGAAAACAGCCTGTGACAGACGGACAGACAGACAGACGGACAGCATAGCGAAAACAATAGGGGCGCTTTCTACTTTTAGTGTACGGAACCCTAAAAATTGAACATAATAAAATAAAAACGAAGTTGAAACTATAATCAGCATTACAATGCTTTAATGAAAGCAGAGAAGCAAAAAAAAACTATTATAACAAAACTAGTAGAAGTGGGAGGAGAAGAAAAAAGTTCAATATTATTTTAAACATATTGCAGTAGAAATTCTTTGCAACAAAAGAGCTGGAAAATGTCAGTTTAACGACCAGTAAATGTTACATTTATTCAACCAAAAACAGAAAAAATCAATTTGAATAAAAAAAAACTTTCAAGTTATTCTAGCAAAGTTGTTGGTAGAACTTAAACACACAAAGAAAAGGAAACTCATTTAAATGATACAAAAGCAGGGATTATTCACAACTAAAGGAGTCAACAATGATTGCTAGCAGTGTTTTTTGTTCATTTAATATAAAATTCTTAAGTGTTTCTTAGCATTCTTGAGAAACAATTTTAAATGAGTATTTCTAAAAGTTTAAAGTATTTTCGGTAAGGTAGTCTGTGAATATCCCTTAAATTACCTTTAATCTTAGCATTCTACCTATAATGCAATTTTTCATAGTCATGGAAATATTTGTTTGCTTTGTAAATTTCTTTCTTCTTGTCTACTTTAATAACAAACAAAAAATCCCTTTTGCTAAAGCCTTGAAGTATATTTGTTTCTTCTGATCTACATCCCATAAGATTATGCCCGCAACTTTTAAGCTTCATTTCATATTTCTTTACCCCTTTTATGGTTCCCAAAGGTACTGGTTGGTTGGTGTTGGCTTTTAATAAAGTTCAACTGTTTATGGGAGAATTGTGTGGTCTTTGTAACTCAAAAAGCAAAAGAAAAACATAAAAAAACATTTTTTTAATTTAACGCAAATTTCTTGTTTGTAATTTAATCTCGTTTCTTCTTTATGGCCGTCTTTAGCATTTTATCTGTTGCCATTTAAATAATTTTAACACTTTAACATTTCAATGGAAGTTTTGATTTTAATTTTTATGATAATTATGAAAAGTTTACAAAGATTGAGATTTGATAAAGTTGAGAGTTGAGTTTTAGGTAACTGAATTTAAAACTTAATAATGATGTAATTAAACTTTTTTTTTCAAAAGGGTAAATTCAGTAAAAGAATTTCGCTTCATAAATACAATGAAATGGTTTCTTCGATTTTTTTCACAATTCTAATAATATGTATATGTGAAATTTTACAAATATTGTTAAAACAATTTTTGGAATTGCTTTATTAGTTTTTTTTAGAAAATTTCATTAGTTTTATTGAAAACCATTCAAGTTTTCGAAAAATGTTTATGTTTTTAGTTGCCAAAATTTCAATAAAAAGTGTTTAATAGTTTTGATGAAAAATTTCATTAAATTTATGAAAGACCGATTATATAGATCGCATATATGTTTATATGTATATTTTTTATGTTCATAAAAAACACTTTCTTATATATTTTAACAGTTGTCAACCAAAAGCGAACAACAAAAATGATTTTATATAATTGTTGGTGTTGTACTCTTTCTTATTACTAAACACTCATAGAGCACATTGTTACCCACACTGAAAATAATCCATGCAACATTTTACGAAAAAAGCTTTCGTAGTAACTTTTTCGTAAAATAAACGAAACTTTCGTATATGTTACGAAAAAACATTTGGTCAATATATTTTTGAATTTCGTAAACAAATTTCCTTGTTAAAAAATATATTTGAAATAAAAAAATTAATTAAAATAATATTTTATAAATTGACGTATTTTTCAGATGTAAGTAAATAAAACAAATTTTTAATTCTTATAAAATAAGCAGAAAGTGACTCAGTGGGTAGAGTACATGAGTTGAAATATGAAGATTGCGAGTTCGTGCCCCGGTTGAGCCATACTTTTTTTTACTTTTATTTTTTGATTATTTTCGTACATTTTCGTATGTTTTACGACAGAATTTCGTGGTGCGAAACTACGAAATATTTCGTAATATGTACGAGCGTTTTCGTGCATATGTTGCATGGAATTTTTTCAGTGTATAAAGCAAATGATGATAAACCAGAGCCTGCGTGAGATGTCCATTCAGTGATGTTAACCGTACACGCACAACACAACTTTAATTTAATTTTTGCTGCTGCAAGAAAATCGTGATTTTTATCAATTAAGTTTCCTCATTTAATTGTGACTAAAATCAGATCGATTTTACTAAAACACGGCTTGTTTTGTGGGACTCTTTTAAGTATCTTAATGTTTACAAATATAGCTGCAACATATCGTCATCATATTATTGGTTTTGCCCACCGACAATTAAAAAAAAATAATGGTAGTCCGATCACAGGGGAGATGTGTAAACATCTAGTAATGAAACATTTCACCTTCTACCGAAACATTTTTCTCATCATTCACCCGTTTCAACTTCGGCGAACCGGGCTTCATCCGCTTCTTTTTCACCCTCGTACCCTCCTCCACACCCGACAAATCGCTCAAACCGATAAGCTTCGCATCAGACACCTCTGACTCACTCCCACCAGGCATATCGCCCTTCCGCTTCCCCGCAGACATAAATAATAGTATTATTTATCCACCACCAAAAAATAATATACCCGTACAATATAGTTGGAAGTACCGCAGTTAAACAGCAAAATAACCAGCAGTCAAACACAAACGCAGTCAATAAACCATCAGCCAAATATCGCACCAAGTTCAGCAACAAATTCGGTAAAACCGAAAACCGGTTTTTTTCAAAAAACCCGGGTTCAAACCCCGGTTTATTCAAAAAACCCGGGTTCAAAAACTGAAACGAACCGGACTGAATCCCGAAAAACTGGACCCGAAATCGCCTAAGTCCTACAACGCCGAAATACAAACTCAATTCAAAAACACGGCAACACAGCACCAACCAACAAACGTACGACCTTACTGCCGGAGTTTGACCTTGAGACTCCCTTTGCCAGCGGAGTCTTAAAAAATTAAACACACTATAAATATACACACGCACTGTGTATATAAAATGAATGTCTATATCGACACGAAAATTCAAAATCGATCGCACAATATCACAGGAATCCGCAACCCGATTTGAAAAATTTTTATCACCTCTAAAAGAGGACAGTCCAAGCTACCGATAGCCACAAAAATTACGAATGAAACTTGAAAATCACTTCCGAAAAATCTTACCTATAGATTTTACTAATAGATTTTACAAAGAGGGACATGTGGTAGACCGAAGTCCAACCAGGCACTAGCTCTGGTCGAGCATCAGTCCTTTAACCAAATCTCTCCCAGCGATTTTGGTAGCAACCACAGCCACCACGTGATTAGCTTCCGAAGGAAACCTCAGCAAACAACCAGATACAGAATCATCCTTCCTGCAGACGGTAAGACGAAGTCCGCCAGCGACATCATCCCAGATGATGTCGCTTAACGGCGAACATCATCTCTTTAACCCTCTGGAAGGCTAGTCATCTGTGGGGCCACTGGTTCCCGTGGTACCAGTTTATGTTACTGGTCAAACCTCGAGAGAAAACCCCTAGAGGTTAACTTTCTATCGACTTTGGTCTTGAGAGAGACCATAGACGCCTGTTCACCTCCTTACTGACTAGCGTAGGCAAGCCTACTTCCTTATATAAATATGTGCACGCCCGTTACTCGGCTGCAAAAGATTGGGTAGTAACACATGTTTTATGGGTAATTGGCCTAAGGTAATGTCAGCAAAAACTAAATTACCCTATTCCCAGGAAGCACATCACCAAGGTGTGAGTAATCACCAAGATGCATGAACCGTATCCCCCGCGGAGAGTAGATAGGGACAGAAGGAATCTCGTTAATCCATGAATGATGAAACTACTACTACTATTGCGCACTAGATGGTGTTAATGTATTTCTATACAGCTGTTAAGTTTCTCTGTACTTCTTGTTGTTAGTATGATTACACTAATACACTCATACACAGCTCACACCGCGTTATTACAATCTTACTCAAAATTTGTGATTGTATTGTGAAAAAGATTTTTACCCCCTAGCGTATAGATGTTTACGCATCAAAAACTGTGGTAAAAATTACAAAAAAATCTATCGTGTAACTTTCATATTTCACTATTCCGAGTTTTTGGCATATGCGTCAAACCAATAATAGGCCACTTTAAAATAAATTTTTCTCTAGATATGCACAATTTATTTATTAAAAACCCATTTGCAAATAACTCCGGCTACAGATCAAGTAGTCGAATTTGGACGACCGGGTGGATCCTAGTTCAAATAAATTTTTTACGAATACTGCTGTTTCTTCTCAAACACGGTAATTTTTCGAGAGCCGTACGGTAATGAAAAAATAAAAGTTTACATCACTGTGTGCTTTACAGCTAATCGAACGAGTTTGTAGCACGAAATTGGCAATAAATAAAAATATTCAATAAGACAGTTTAAGTTAGTGAGCCCACTACTTAACAATAAAGCAATTTCATTAAAATAATGAAACATTTCTTTACAAAAATGAAAAGTTTCATTACAATAATAAAATAATTTCATTAAAATTATTAAATAATTTCATCAAAATAATGAAATAATTTCATCAAAATAATGCAATTAGCCTACCGAAATTATTACATTGGATTTCCAATATTTGGTAAAATTTTCTTTCAAATAATTTTAACAAAACTTGTTTTATCAATTCAACGAAGCATGACGTTGGTTGAGTTCTAATGAAGTTTATCATTGTATGTTGACACTCAGAGAATGCACGGTGCAAGAACACTTCTTATTGAGCAACTAACTGTATATAAAAATTGTTACATATTTTCTGTGGCTGCATTATATATTTTCACTTTTTTTCCTTATTTGATTTACCCAAACAAACAGAAAAAAACATTAAAATATTTTAAATTTCAAATTCAATTTCCTCATTTTTTTAAAGTAAAAAAGGCGATAACTTTCCTAAACACTTTTAGTTAAAGAAAAACTAAAACGTAACACATAAATACAATTCAACTGTTTATTTTTGTTACTATAAACGAAATTCGATTCGTGTGGGTTTTCTTTGGATTTGTAAAAATTTTCTGGGAAATCTGTAACTAAAAAAATATGTGTGTGTTATATAAGAAACTAAATACAGTTTGTTTAAATCCATATCTTTGGTCCGATGAGTGTGAGAGAAAAAAAAATATTTACTTCTTTCTAATACAAATATTGAAACGCAAAAGAAAAATAACACAGCCTCAGGTGTCTGTCGTCTCTGTTTAGGTTTTTAAACAAAAGATCCACCTTTAATACGAATCCCATGAACTCCCATGCACAAATGAAATTGTACAAACTAACATGTTAAAGAAAAAGATTGTTTTTCTATAGATTTTTTTAAGCAATTCTTAGAAACAATTTCATTATAATACAAATGACTTGAAAGCAAGAAAAATAAAAAGAGGCTGTGTAAATGTTTGCAAATATTGAAGAAAAGAGGAAATGTTAAAATTACACTAGAAAAATAAAAACGTTTCATTTTCTTGCATAATTAATTTAAAACCTAAAATATAGATAAGAAAATAAATAAAATATAAAATTAAACACTGTTATATCACGTACAGTTATATAATTTTGTTAGATATTACATAAAATACGAGGGAAACACAATAGGCCTTTCGCAATAGACTCGTTAGCAGTCCTCTTCATCCAGAGATTCTCCAACTTTGTTTAGTCCTTCGCAAAGCAAGATAAGGAGGAATACAATCGAATCCCTTTCTAATTCTATCATTTCCTGTCGAGCCATTTCCTTAAATATGGAAACTGGAAAAAGTGAAATTCAAAATACAATACAATATAGCGAAGACTTGTGTGACACTTTTTTTTAAATTTGAGGGCGTGAAAAGGTTTCGCTACTTTTTTCAATATGTACAACTATTTTTACGCAACTGCGTGACGCAGAGAAGGGTATTGTGTTTATCAGCCTATGTATGTTCCTTTGCGGACACACACCCGTAGACAGATTTTGATGATTTCTACGTCTATCCATTCGTCTTAATCCCGGAAGTGTCACTAAAGATACGACAGTAGTCAAAATTCAATATGGCGGCCAACAGACGTCATTTTGTGAATACGAAAAAAATAAAAAGTCGGCGAACTATGTATATCAAAATGGGTATCATTTGACAGGTATTTAAAAATCAACTTTAGGTTTCTCTTATGATTTTTAATTTCGAATGACCATTTGGGACCTGTGACGGTTTAAAGTTGTTTAACAACCAAAAAACGCAATTACGTAAAAAGTGGAATTTTAACAAAAAATCTAAAGCCAAGCTTGCAAACTAATTAGAAAATAGATAAAAAATAAATTTAAAAAATTAAAAAACCCGACTGCGTAAAAAACTAAAACAAAAAAAAAAAAACAAGTCCAGTGTGCGGAACATAGCGACTTTTACAGTCGGGAAGCATTAAAATCGAATCTTCAAATCTTCGCAATAATAGTTCGCGGATGTAAAAGCCGCCATGTTCCGTACACTGGACTTATTTTTTCTTTTAGTTTTTTACGCAGTCGGGTTTTTTTATTTTCTAAATTTATTTTTTATTTATATACATGGATATACTAAAGGGGGACAAAAAGTGTACCAAAAAGGGAAATATGTAATAAAGTCACTTAATTAAAAACTATGGCGACTTTTTTATTTAACTGATATTAAATAATTTAGAACAAGGTTATCAAGGGGCATATTGCAGAAATATTCGGGTAAGCTTTGGTACTTTTAAGAACATAAAGAGTTCTACGATAATAAAAAACGATTAGATTTTACTAATTATAAGAACGCAAAACCCAGAAACGGGGCCTTTTTTGGTACTTTGTCTCTATTTTAGAGGTAATTTTATCATTATTGTACTTTTAATTTTTTGAATAAATAGTTCTTTGTAACAGTATTTTTTTTGAAATGTTACTGTTTAATCCCCATATTTTTTAAGTGGTATATTTTGAAAACTTATGTTCAGGAAATATAATTTTTTGAGAAAGTTTTTGAAAAGAATACTTTTATAGAAATGTGCATTGTTGGAAATTGCACTTTTTGTAAATGGTACTTTTTGAAAAAGGTATTTTTGAAAAAGACAAACAAAAACTGTTGAAAAATAATTTTTTTAGAAAAGTGACTTTTTGAACTGAGTGATATATAAAAAGGGTACTTTTTTTGAAAAATATACTTATAGAATAGAAACTTTCGAAAACGGTACGCTTTAAAAGGTACTTTATAAAACAGAAATTTCTGAAAAAGGTACTTTTTGTAAAACGTATGTTTTGGAAATAGTATTTTTTTTAAATATATTTTTAGACAAGATATTTTTTTAAATATATTTTTAAACAAGATGCTTCTTGGGAAAGGTACTTTATCAAAAATGTACTTTTGGGAAAAGGTACGTAATGAAAGGGGTACTTTTTAAATGCACATTGTTGAAAATATTCTTTATTAAAATGAAAACGTCGTTTTAGGAACAGGAAATTTTTGGAAGATGGACATTTTTGGCAAATGTTTGTTTTTAAAAAACTTATTGTTTAAAAAGATGGTTTTTGAAAAGATGCTCTTTTTAAAACGACACTTTTTGAAAAAGAGTACTTTTAAAAAATTAATTTTTTGAAATAGTACTTTTTTAAAATGGCATTTTTTATAAAAGTACTTTTAGAAAAACGTAGTTTAAAATAAAAAATATTCTTTTTGGAAAAGACAATCGTTGGAAAATATACTTTTTGAAAAAGGTACCATTTCAAAAACGTACCTAATGAAAAAATTTACCTTTTTCAAAAATGCTTTGTGAGGAAATGGCTCTTTTTAACAAGATATATCGTGGGAAATCAATTTTCAGAAAGTACACTTGTTTGAAATAATTTTTTTAGAAAACTATTTCGTTCGACTTCTTCACAATTCTAAGGAAATATATATCTAGGGCTTATATTCAAGTAGTGCTTTCCACAAACACACAATTTATTTTAGAATGGAAAAAATTGTTTCGATCTCGCATTACTAAGGTGTTCCATAATCAAACTTTTAATAGTACGAACAGTTATAATATGAGGGGTCCATATTATAAAATATTGATTGTCTAAAGCTTGAAAATGAAACAAGGAAACAAATGTTTGCCCTCGTAAGAAAATTGTGAACTTATAGATAGCACTATTTGAATATAAGCTGTAGATATTAATAGCATATATGCAATTTCATTAATATTGTGAAATAATTTCCTTAGAATTGCTTCAACAGCTTTCATAGTTTCGTTAGAAATTTTCATTGGATTTATGACAACATTTTGTCATATTACGAAAACCCCTTTCAGTTTTGACAAAACGTTTTAATGAATATTTAATTAAAAGGTTTGAAATATATACTCCAAAAAATAATTTCAATGAAGTGTATTTCATAGATTTGATGAAAAATTTCATTAAATTTATGAAAGATCGATGAAATAAATATTTTCTTTCATAAAAACACACAATTATTTATTTCAACAGTTGTCAAACAAAAGTGAATTATTACACAGTACAACACACACAAACGTTTTAGACTTTTGTTTACAGTTTTTGGTTAAATATATATAGTTCGTGACTACAATGGCATTATTAATTTTCTTTCTAGCAGCTCTAGTCTTAGATATATAGTGGCATTTATTATTTGCATAATTTACACTATTTTTTGTATTATTCGCTTTATATTTCTGGAAGCGTCCTTCAGACTTTAAAATACTTTCTACATAAATATCTCTTTCATTTGAGTAGAGTCACATTAGTAGTTATCTCAGTACGTCTTTTTATTCAAAAGATGCTATAAATCGTGTATTTTTGGCTCAAAACTTAAAACTTTTTTTTTTATCTGAATATTTCTTATTCTGAATACAATAACACTTCGAATAATAGTAAGATATTCTAATATACTTACTAGTGTCAATCTACTTCAATGAACTAGATTTTTGTGTAGACTAATAAACCGGAAAGCATATTAAGGTTTGGAGAGCCGTTCGTGAAATATTAAACAAATACGAAAACAAGTAAGAGTGCTATTCGGCTATGCCGAATTTTTTATATCCTTCAGGAAAATATAAAAAACCGTTTTTATCAGCAATACAATTAAGGGGCTGTTCATATATTGCGTAACGTTATATTCACTTTGCTTAAACCTCCATCGAACCCTTTCGTAACACTTTTAAAAAAAAATCGATATAAATTAATTAATCCGTAACAAATTCATAAAAATAAGCAAAAATTCGTTGTTGACTATTAATGAACCAGTTTTGCTAATTTGTATATGATTTGTCATAAACCAATTTCAAGATCCAAAATCTAGCTCTGTACGTTATGTGGGGCCTTGGTAAACCCGCCATGAAAAATAGGCAGACGGACAGACAGACATCGTTAAATTAACTTCCCTACATATAAGGATTCAGAATATATTTACATACTTTATTGGGTCGCAAATTAATAGTTTCAGATATTACAAACGGAATCTATATTTGGTGAAGGGTGAAAACAACTTGGTAAACTACACTGTACATTGGGAGACCAAAAAAAAAATATACGTGTGTCGGCGTTTTGCAAAATCTCATCGGAATTTTGAATGTTGAAACGAGTAAAATATACCCAATTTCTATAGAGTGTCTAAAAGAAGCTTTGCAAAAGAGTATGTTTCTCTTAGAAGTTCCCCCTGCCCGCACAAAATCTCAAGCTGGATCTGCAGCTGGTATTTGTTGAAGTTTTCTTTAATATAATTTTAACAACGCTTGTTTTATTAATCCAACGAAGCAGGACGTTGGTGCAGTTTTAATGAAGTTTTTCATTGGATTAATGTCGAAATTCACAAAATTTATGACGAAAATTCTTTCAGTGTATCTCTATAATTTCGCATAATAAAAATATTTGATAATTATCAGACCAAAAAAATCTATTTCAATAATTTTCCTGAGCATGGGTCGAAAAGATAGCCGGGACAGTAGTGTTTTGCTTTAATATTGCCGCTGCTCATGAAAATTCTTTCTTTTAATTCTGTGTGTGTGTGTGTTTTTTTTTTCTTCTAACTTCTTTTACACAGAAAAAAATAAGTTTCGTTTTTGATAACAAAAATCCCGGTATTCAATAATTTTTTTTTCGAATTTCCTGTGATAAAGAATTCCTCTATATTGATAACAAAATTATTTCAAAATAAAAATATATATATAAATTAAAAAAATGTTGACATGGCTGGAATACGATCCCGGGCTTTCCGGACGTAAAGCATACACTCTCTAGCTGAGCCATATCCCATTTATTTTTTTATGGGATACAACTTGTTTTAAGTACTTATGTATAAAAAGAAAAGAAATAACCGGCATGGAAAAGAAATACTTACAACGAAATATTTTATTATGTTAAAGATAAATTTTATTGAAATTCATATGTTTTTTTAATAACATGGTTTTATTGAATATAATTCTTGTCTATTTTTTTCTGTGTAGCAAACCTCTTGTCATTTTTCGTTCAACTTGTTTTAATCAATGTCAACTGGAACTAAAATAGGAAACATTGTGACAGTCATTTACTTAATATGTATTTCTGTTTAAACTACAAATATGTTCATTCATTCATTCGTTTATTCACATCCCTCCAGCAGTAAAATCAACTCCCTTAATAAATATCATGCTTAACAACAACAAATAACATTAATTTAGTTGTTGATACTAAAATTGTATCATTTATGTCAGTTTCATTTTACTTTCAGTAGATGTTTCTTTTCCTTTTTTTTTGTTTTGTTTTGTATCCAGAGACACAGATTCTTGTGTTGTAGTGTGATGTGAAATTCTTGCTTTTGCTGAAATATCTGTGTTTTTGTATTGTTGTAAAAGTCAGTTCCTCATGCTTCAGCTCTAAATGGTGTGAAATGGTCATTATTTCATTATCGTTAATGGCCCTAGACTCTGTATCGTTTGTAACAAGCACTTGTATATGCCTGCCTCAAAATATACACTCCTTGTATTATAAGCATGAGTGTATAAAAAAGATACTACACGGAAATGTTATTAATACTAAATTTGATATCCAACACCAGCGTCGGTATGATGAGACTAAAAATCATAATCACTACTATCGCAGTCCACAGGGCTTCAAGTTTGTAAAGTTGTACTAGTACTAATAAATGGCTGGTATTTATATGTATGTTTAGGTATCTATGTGACTGACTAGATTTTGGTTTATAAAACTTTCTTCATGTGTTTGTTGTATACGTACATATGTACATTTAGTGTCACTATAATCAAATATTTCCTTTTTTGTTGTTGTTGCTTTTTGCTGGATGAAAAAAGATCTATTAAAATATAAAAACTCATGGGAATTAAGTGGATTTTCCTTGGCAACAACAATGACCACAGATCAAATCACACTCCCTAAACTTGTAGTTTACAACACATTGTATCTGAGTACAAAATATCTACATACAAATCTATGTTTCACCATACTGAAAACTTTGGTCTAGGCAACAACAGACAACATAAAACATAATCTCCTACGAACAAACCCGAAAACATATGTCTGTTCGAGTAGTTATTTAAATTCAAATTCACAGTGTCTATTTAAATTAAATAGGTGTCAACAACAATGGAACATTAACATGTATGTATGTGTCTACTTGCAACAGCAATGAAAAGAAATACAAACTTCATTGAACATGATTTAGTTTTGTTTTTTTTTAGTCTTTTTGTTTAAATACCGACTGCTGTGTCCAGACCATTCATTCATTCATTCATCCACTTTAGCTTATCTAGAACCCAATCTATTCTAAATAAATATTTCTCTCCATTCCGCTCTGCAATTATGTTAAAGTCGCACTATTTGAAACTTATGGTTTTTTTTTCGTAGTTTTTTTTTTTATATTTAATATAAAAAGAGTATTATTTTTCCTGTCCCTTTTTGTTATTGCTCATGTTTAAGTTGTTACGATTTGTATGACGTTGTGTGGCGGCGATTTACATGTGTCTACGATTTTTAGTGACCACAAACTCAAACAATAGGGGCTTCGGGTTTCGTTAAAATTACACTTAAAAAAGTTATAGTTAATGAAAAAAAAAAAACTTTATTTATTGTGGGTTAGTTAACCTGGTTTATATGTTCGCATTTTGTTGGTACAATACATATCGTCCCAGAAAATGCAAAAGGCCCTATCTAACATGTTAAAAGTTTTACAGGAGAAGCATAAAACTTGTTTACTTGATAAAATTGATGACTGTAAACCACTGGCAGAAAGTATTTACTCCAAATACGTCTGATAGTATAGTTTAGCTGCCACCAGTCGTCTCTATACCAGATGTTACCTTGAGGTTGAATATTCGTCAGATTGAACACTGTATTGCGGACTTAAATTCGCAAAAAGTTCCAGGTGCTGATAAAATAAGCAATAAAATACTTTGGAGTCACCCTATAATTCTATTTATTTTCAACGGTATTTTGCGCCTCAAATGCTATCCCGCAGAATGGAAAGTTTCGCTAATTACTATGATACCTAAGCCAGGCAATACGAAGGTGGAATCCTACAGGCCTATAAGCCTCTTGTCTAACATGTCAAAGCTATTTGAAAAGCTACTTATGAGTAAGCTAACACCGATACTGAACAGGGTTGTCAGATATAGCGATTTCTCGCCAAACGTGGCGATTTTTCAACTTCTATGGCATCTAAATGTTTGATTTGGCGACATGGCGATTTTTCTGGCGATAAATAAATTTGATGGCGATTTTTATGGCTATTTTTTTTTAAACAAAATTGAAGTTAAAAATTTTTATAATTCAAGAAAATTACTTTGTTTAAAGAATATTTTCAAAAATAAATCCCACCAAAATTCGTCTGCAAGAAATTAAAACAACGTTCTTTTGATGGTTTTTCTTATATTAATTGTAATCATTAATGGATTTTTTAATTTGGATAGAAAATTTTGGCGATTTTATTTCTACTTTTGGCGATTTTCTGCTAAATTTTTATATGATAATTTTATAAAAATTTATATTAAAACAAGTATTATATAAAAACAAATTTATTATCAAATATACATTAAGAAAAACTACATAAAATTGATTTTGGCGACTTTTGGCGATTTTTAAAGCCAATTTGGGGAAAGAGGTCGAAAAAAATCTGACAACCCTGATACTGAATGGTACTGGAAGCATTCCAGACCACCAATTCGATTTTACGAGAGAACATAGCTCGATTGAACAAACACATAGACTCGTGAATGTTGTTAGAAAACCTGAGAGAAAAAGAAATATTGTTCTGAGATCTTGATCGATGCTTCTCAGGCATTTGATAAAGTATGGCCCGAAGGTTTAATATATAAACTAAAGCGAAACCTACCCGCAAACACCCTTAAGTTTTTAGAAATCTACTTAACTAAGCGAAATTTTTTTCCTAAGGAAGATAATTTTCTAAGCCTTCCGCAACCGATTGAAGCCGGAGTTCCTCAAGGCAGCATCCTCGGGCCTGTATTATATCTAATATATGCCTCAGACATGCCGGCAAGCAGTAACATACACATATCAACGTTCGCTGATGACACAGCTTTTCTAAGTGTTCACAAAAGCCATCAAGAAGCTTCCCGCAAACTGCAAGAGGATATACCCTAGTTGGAACAATGGCTAAAACAATGGCGTATTAAAATTAACGAGCAAAAATGTCTACACATTACCTTTACATTATGCAGAGAAACCTGCCCACCTATACAAATAAATAACCAAACTATACCTCAACATACCGAAGTAAAATATCTTGGTGTTCATCTTGATCGTCGTCTAACATGGAAGTGCCACATTAATGCAAAGGTGACCGAAATGAAATTAAAAGCATTTGGCTCATTGGAAGGAACTCTACTTTAAGCCTAGATTGTAAACTTCTTCTATACAACTCCATTCTAAAACCAATATGGTCCTACGGAATCCAGTTATGGGGCACTGCCTCGGCATCAAATGTAGGAAAAATTCAAAGGCGACAAAATAAAATACTCCGTACGATTACAGCAGCCCCATTGTATGTCAGAAACAAGTGAATTCCTAAAGATTTAGATGTGCCGCTGGTTAAGACAGTGTTTTATAAACACGTGACAAGATACATAAAAAAACTCGAGTTGCACCCAAATCCCCTAGCCCGAAACAACATTAACTTTAGAGGCCACACTCGGCTGAGAAGGAGGAATACTCTTTCTGTCAGCCGAACACGAGAGACGTAGACAACCAAAGAACCAACCGCTGAAACAAATATTTTTGTCTGGCATTGGCTGGACTTAAAAATTAAAAATATTTAGAGTTAAGATTTGATTACGTATTGTTAGTAAATTTTATTGAAGATACAATAAACTCATCAACTCATCTTATACTTTAAACGTACAGCTTACAAGATTTCCTATTCTGAGTCACCATAACTATACAAGGAGGGGAAATTTAAGTCCCACTAAATTGAATCCCAAAATATGCTGTTGGCTCAAGTGGTAAGCGCGTTGACTACAGCCCTGATGTCTTGAGTTCAATATTAGTTTCAGGCAAGTCATCAGCATTATGATGTGTTGATTGTTATTATACTGTTAAAGTCACGAAGGCATAGCACTCATCACTTAGCAGTACCGATAGCGACTAACACTAAAATACTACTGCACATCACAGCACGCTCCTTCGTCGGTATTGCAGAAGAATCGTCGGCGAAGTAAAATAACTAATAAAATGGATGCCCAGATTAAATAAATTCAAGTGTCTACTTGACACCGGAGGCGCTGTGCAACACTGCTCTTCAAATAAAAAAACACGCAATAGCAGAGTTAAAAAATAATTATGATTTCTATCTCTCTCTCTCTCTCTTCACCGCCTGTTCTATCTACACTATCCCTTTCCCAAAGAAGGTAACAATTTAATCAGGCGCGGTTTACAAGAGGGGGCGAAACGGGATATCCGCAATTAGTTTTTAGTTAAATAGTTGAACAATTAAGTTATGAGTTTTAGTCGAACTGTATGGGTTTATATCCAAAGAAATTTTGTTATTTTGGCTCGAGGTCAGTTTTAATTTAATTTTTCAATTAAATTATATTTTTATTTAGAGATAAATGTGAAGCATGTAGACATGTAGTTGAACATAATTTGACCGTTAATTAATTTAAGCTGTCACTCTTAGATATATTCTTCAGCTTTTTTGTTTGATAGTTGTTGATATTCAGTATTTTGCTTCATGTCTTATGTTAAGGGTTTTCTTTTTCTCTATTCTAGTATATTTTGTCGCCGGCAATTACAAATACTAGTTTGTGAATGTTTGTTTTGCTCATTTATTTGAACCGTATGCATTCTTAGCTATGTGCTAATTATTAGTCTAATTGTATAGACTTAATCCAAAGAAATTTAATTATTTTAGTTTGAGTTCGGTTTTTAATTTAATATTTACTTTATAGGAGCGTGGCACTGCCCACTATTTTCATCAGATAATAAGTAGTTGAAAAATAAAAATTATTTTGTAAGGGCGAGACACTGTGCACTCTTCTAATCAATAAATTTTATTGAATGGAGAAATCGGTGTTTGTCCAAAGTTAAAAAAATCGGTTAAGTATAAGTATATACTGTTTAGGTTTCAATGAAACCCAACACAGCGATCACTAAGCTCTGCGTTCACGACATAAGCAGTGATGAAAGCTTTAGCGACAAAGGTGAAAAGCTCTGTCAACGACACCACTAGAAACAGCGCTCATTGCAACAGCATCAACAACAACAACTGGTCCTGCCAATTAAATTTCTACAAATTGCACCAGTGCAAGGCGGGTGCCATGTTTGGGTTTCAATGAAACCCAAGACACCTGAATGCTGACGAAGTGCGTTGCGGCACAGAAAATACGTATTTCATCCAGCTGGTGTAGACTTATAGTCCACAAACTCTGCTTTGGTACCGCCAAACAGAGACAACAATTGCGATTTCTCATTGCAATTTGTTCCGGTTCGAAGGACCATAAACAAATTTCAATCGGAAATCGCAATTGTTGTCTCTATTTGGCGGCACCAAAGCAGAGTTTGTGGACTATAAGTCTACACCAGCAGAATGAGATACGTATTTTCTATGCCGCAACGCACTTCGTCAGCAATGAGGGCTTGGGTTTCATTGAAACCTAAACATATACTTTGTATAATATTATAATGAACCTTCTGGAGCATTATATATTTCAAGACTTTTCTTAAAGTGTATGAAGTTCTTAATTTCATTTTATTTATTTTATTTTTTCTATAACCAAATTAAAAACTTTAGATGAGTATGTTATAATTTAGTGTTAATATGCATATCAACCGACTAACTAACCAGCCAAAACAAACCAACCAGCCAAAGAGCCAGCCATTCATCCATCCAACTAGTCTGTATCCAATTTATACGATTTTTATTTATTATTTTACAAAAAAAACTGAAACCGTATCATGAAATTCTATATTGTTGTCGTGTTTCAGAACGTAGACAAGTAGATGGGGCGGACAGACAGACAAACTGTTGTAAATGTTTAGTTGAGTTTAGTTTACTTTGTTCTTGATTGTTGTTATTTTTATTTTAACTGCATTGACACTTTAACACTAGAGATTTTTACTTCCCATTGTTTAGATTGTTTGTTGTGTCTGTTGTTGTAGTTGCCTTTTTTGTAATGTTTTATAAACGTTTTTACGCGTTTGTGATCAGTTAATTGACTGCATTTTTTTATTTTTGTTGCTCTTTTGTCACTAGTCTGGTCCCAATATTACCTTTAGATTGTAGCAGTCTAACTACTTTGTAGTTGGGACTAATAAGTGGTTGGTTGATAGCACAATGCAACAAAATTAAACTTTTGTCATGAGCTTTGATCACCACTATATTTTTTTGATGTGGTATGGTCTACTAACTACAAAAGTAGTCGAAATATAAAATTCTATGAATACTTGTTTTTATAAAATTTGGAATTTTTCAAGAAGCTGCTACACTGTTTCATCATAACTTGGGAATGGGTAGTCCAATTTAATTACAAAAATCAATAAAAATCTTGGAATAAAATTACTTTTTAGCCGTTCTAACATTATTTATTTATATACTCAATGTTTTCGGAATTAGTCAGCCCGCAATGATGAAAAAATTTTTAGTTCTTAAAAATTTATAAAAATTCAAACATGGCTAAAACTTACAATTTGTATTAAATGTTCACAAATAACGCCACATATGCTACAAATAAAATAAAGTTTTTTTAAATAACAAGGTTTTAACGACTGATTCTGGTAGAGGCCACAAAAAAATACATACATACATGTATCGATAGTTTACATCTGGTATTTATTTTAAAGGGAGTTAGATTTTTTTTGCACTTAGTTATACTGACTCGGCGAAGCATATCTTGTAGGACTTACGGCTAAAGTGTAGGATGTGTTCAACACTTTGATGTAAAACACCACGAGGAACATTTTGAAGAGGAGTTATTTCGCCCTTATTTATTTAAGGACAAAGAAACCCAACCACGAAGAGCTAGAGTGTTAAAATGTTCTATAAAATTGTTTACCGTTGTATTTTACATAGAAGTCCTGAACACATGTTATACGTTAAACGTAAAGCCTACATGTTATACTATGCCGAGTCAGTATAACTATTTGTAAGAAGGAGGAAACTTTAATTCCACCTAAAATTAATCCCAGATGTAAATTTTCAAAACGCCGATACATGTATATATTTCTGTGACGACCTCAACCAGAATCAGCGGTTAGAATAATATTATTTATGTTTTGTTGTACAGTGTAAATATTTGCAAAATTCAGTTTCTTTCATTTTATTATGAATAATATCAATATTTATCCATCGATTTTCATGAAATAAATCTAATTTGATTTCTTGTAGTGTGGCGCTATGATCAAAGAAGAGAAATTGTTAATTTTTGCCATTTGAGTAATTCGATTTAGCCGGGTGTGACCATTTTACACACATTTTTTGTTGTTGTTATAAATGAAGGATATACAATTTTTTACTTAAAAAAACGTTGCGGCTCGCAAGGACATTAAGCGTAAAGTCTTCGAATAACTGGTAGACACTGCGACGGGTGCGACCTTACAAATCTTAGTTTTAAAGAATTATGACTTTCAGTATAAATTCTGAAAAATTTTGACTATAAGTTACACAATAACTTTGGTATAGATATATGTTCAAAGTGTTTTTAATTGTATTATGTATTTACTCTTTGACAAAAAAATTATTTTTCTTATAAAAAAAAACTATTTTCAAAATGAGACGGGTGTGACCGACGGGTGTGACCTAGTACGAAAATTTAAAAAATTCTAAGACATAAAACTTTTTATTAATTTAATTTATTTCAATAATATAAAGATAAACTCATAAGAAAATAATAAGACATTAAATTATTTGCTATCTGTTCTAATATAGACAGCAGAATACTCTAGCTGAATATTTTTTTAAATTCAATAAAAAGCAAAAAATTTATACTATTCTTTTCAGAGATAATGGTTTTTATTAATAATGAGAAAGGGAATAACAGAAAATCTGAAATAAATATTAAACATACAAAGAGGGAGAGAAAAATGTGTCTTGCATGATCATATAAAAGTGCCTCAAATTGATTAAAAAATATTAAATAGTGTTTTTTTTTTACTTTGTCTATAATTGTCATTCTCTAAAACACATCAATTGAGAGATTTTTATTAAAAATGAGAAAATAATTTTTTCTTTTCATAGGGCCGTTTTTCGTGGAATCACTCTTTTTCGAGTTTTTTTATAAATTTTGACAAAATAAAAAATTTTCAATTTTGAATAATTATTGCGGCCTGAAAATTGTTTAAACGTCTTAAAGGTCATTTTATTTCAAGTTTTCTGTTAGTTATTGTAATAAAAATGGACAACCCCTTTCCAGGTTAGGATAAAATCAGTGGAGCAGCCGCTTCAAAAATCCCAAATTTTAGAAAAAAAATTTAATTATCCAACAAACAATTTATATTCGATATATTTTATTGTCACCCGATGCTCGACTAATTGTATAAAGTTGTAGAAAAATAAAAATAGATTCATATCAAATATAAAATTTTTGCTGGGTTTTTTATAAGTTTCAGAGCCTACTATTCTTATTTTATTCTTTTGTGACTTTCAAAAATTGTTATTTGTAAATAAGTTATCCATAGAATTAAACTTTCGACTGTTTTTGTAGTTAGGGGAACATAACACATCAAAAAGATATAGTGATACTCCTTGGCATTTGTCTTGTTGCATAGTGTAGTTTAAAGGTTCGTGAAATAGTGTTTTGTCTTTAATTCTTAAAAAGTGTTAAATATTATCAAAATAAAGAACTTTTTAGGTCTTTCAATTTATTGTCACAATAGAAGAACAGTGCAGTAATATGAGAGGTATAGTTTTTGTAGAGAAAAACAGAAATTTTGTTAATGACATTATTAATGATTTGAAAATCTTGTGTTATAAAAAAATATCCATACCCATCGACACAGCTGGAAAACGTACATATAAGTTATTGTTTTGTAACATTATATAAATTCTAGGTTTTTATAGGTAGAAAAGTTTATGCCTAGTTACTTTGTATTAAATTCCATTTAAAAGTTTAAAAGAATTTTCAAAAGACCCCTTTAGTAATTTTTTTACTGGACAAAACAAATTAGTTCGAAAACCGGTGAGATATTGGCAAAACTATGGCTACTTCGGCTTTTTCTTTCTTTGGTATCTCACAGAACTCTTATTTCCTTTGATGAGATAGATATTTTTCGATATTGGAGAGCTGTCCGATTAAATTAGCTGTATTTATCAAATATAAAGTGTGGGATAGAGTTTTTAAGGAGTCTTTTCTTAATATGTAAAATTTCAAAATAATTTTAACTAAATAAATTGTAATCATTAAAAATTCTAATAGCAATTTGACTGTAAAGAATCTGTAATCTCAATGTAAACTTTTGTACCAAAGTTAATTGAAATAATTGTTGATTAAATATTAATAATAACAATTAAAATTTTAAATGAAATATTTATAAATTTTTTATTAAATTTTTAATCATAATAATTTAAAAAAAAATCCGGTGTGGGTTGGAGAGGATAATGGTTAGATAAGTTCCAAACGGGCTAAGACTTGGCTCCAACTCGTTTGAACTCATTCAGCAAGGTCGCTTTAGACACAAACCTATCATCAAACCTATTTAAACTACATGGGTTTGATCATAGGTTTGTGTGTAAAGGTACAGTCGCACTTAGCAAATATATGTTTAAAAAACGTAACCACTACTTTTGTTCCGGGCTGGTGTGATTTAATTTGGTTTTCATATAACAAAATAAAGTCAATTGTGCCGCAAAAACCAATTTTATATTATTTTAATAAATGCGAACTAATATTTAAAAAATATTTGAATTTAAAGAAATACAATTTTAGATTGTCTGTTGGTCACATTTTTCGGCAATTATTTGCCAGTACCTTAAAACGAGCTGCAGAGTTAGTGCGAACGAGTTGGACCCATGTCTAGTTGTTTTTCTTTAATGATTATTATGATGCCAATGTTGTTACTACATAATATAAATAATTAAACATTTAATTATATCAATTAAATTATTTAATTGAAAATAAATTTTTTTTAATTAACGATTTAATTGAAAAAAAAATTTTTTGAAATATTTTTTTCTTTGTATGAAAATTTCAATTTTAAATCTACATTTTGTGTATAGAATAATAGTGAGATTTTTATAGTTGTAAAAAATCAATAAATTTTAGACGTTATACAGATTTGAGAAAAAGTTTCTTTTGGTGGCCCAGCACTCAGGGCCTGATCCCTACACAAAAATATCTCGAAAATTTTCAATAAACAATATGTATCTATAAAACAATTTGCATAAAAATATTTACAAATTCTAAAAAAATAATTTAATGAATCAAACAAGCCCCTTGCAGGGGTTTTACTCTATACTAGCGTTGCCAGAAAACTGTTTTTTTGAGACCCGTTTTTTGATGTCGGATCCTGCATCCCGCACGAAAAGATAAAATCAAAATCACACATGTCTAATGGATGCCGGCACAGTTACCCAAGTTCATTTCATATGGAAAAAGTGATAGAAGATAATAACCAGGTAACTGAAACTCCTCTGGATCAGCATTTTCAGATACCTGTTTCACGCATAAGGCGAATTTCAAAATATGTTCGAAAAAATCTAATTTTTGATTTTCATCTTATATCAAAGCTATATTATTTTGTTTAACATTTAGTGCTAACAAATTGCATACATATTTTATAAGAAAAAAATTAATACATCTTTAATACTTTTAAAAACCATTTAAATTCTTGTTAAAAAAAAGAAAAGAACCAAACATTTATCTTCAAGAAAAGTAATTTTTTTCTAATCCCGTATATTGTTTGTTTGCCTGCTCGTTTCGTTTCTAATCATCATTATCATCATACAAAAGTTTTTAAGATTTAAATGTCTTTTGGTTAAAGAAAGAAAAAATGTTTGCCATTTTATGTCATTTTCAGTTTGATTATCATCTGTATGTCATTCGCAAAAGTTTGTCGAAAAATAAAAAACAAAAAAAGAAAAAGAACGAGAAAACACATTCACCAATGTGTCGTCAAAAGGCTTGATAAATATATTCTATATTTCTGTCTGTCTGTCTGCCCGAGTGTATATGTTAACACCAATTCTAGCAATCTTCTCAAACTTTTACAAAAAATGAACTCTTTCTTGTTTTTTTATTCGCTTTTGGATTGTTTATGGGGATTTGGTATCTGCGTGAAAGATGATGATTTATTGCTTTAACAATGCTTTTATTTTATGATGCCATAGCCTTTGTACCTTGTTTTGCTGTATTTTTGTTTTTTTTTTTGCTCTACAAAGGAACAAGTAACGCTGTTTTTGCCTCCTGATAAATGGTAACACAAAAAATCGTTCTGAATACAGAAGAGAAAAACAAAGACTATGAGGTGGTTTAAACTTAAGAACAATGGTTACGTTTCACAACAAGACCAGTAGGAGTTTTCCGACAAAGCTAGACAAAATACTACAATTTTTCATTTGGTTATAAAAACAATCAGCAAAATTCATCATCATCATTTTGATCATAAACAAAAAGGTCTGTCTATAAAAGCGAACACATTTCACTCATATGAGGATGGATTTATTAATACGTTTCCTTCCTTCTATGTTCGTTTTTATGATTTCAAGGAAAATATATAAATTAAATGGAGTTTGCTGCAAAATGTATCCTATTTTCTTATATATGTAAACATTTTCATAGTGGAACTCATGAAGCTCATATTTTCTTCACATGCACGTCATGAGAATCATCATACAGATCTTTTTTTTCTTATTTATTTTAATAAATTCATATTTTAATTAAATGTTTATTTTTCTATGCCTTTGATATATTATTATTTAATATCCTGTGATTGATAAAACTCATTCAACGCATAAAATATATGTATTTCCACTTGTATACTATGTAAGTGTTCTCTTCAGTTTCGAAGCTATTGAAGTTTTTTCTTTTAGTTTTGCCTTTGACTGGAATGAAAAGCTAATTTAAATTTAAAATATATGATAGGAAAAAAATTAAACTTAGACAGACAAAAAATCAATTGCAATTACCGACTGCAACTTGTGTATGGTCCTTCGAACCGGACTATTGTGGTCGACGCTCATGGTGCAGCAATCCCAAGTGATCTGCGACTCCACATTGCGCTATATATAGTTGATATGTTTAGTTTTTAACGAAAATCAAGTAGAAAAGCCACTATCAACGCTGATGAGGCTTCAGACGCCCTCAATGGCTTACGTTCACATCAGTTTTGGAACATTAAAGTCGGTGACCATTAAAAATGTTCTTTTGAACGCTTCTTGTAAAATAAGCGTCAAGGCACACTAGGACAGAGTCCAACTATTTTAGAAACAAATCAACCATTTCTAAGCGAATAATTTGATCGGAATAAAATTTGACCTGTACATAGGAGATGAATTTTCCATATCGGATTTCATAGCTCCACTCCTGAGCTATGTAATCCTAAACTAGGCCACTTTGGGTATGTAAAATTTTCAACGCTTGTCAATTGTTGGTTTCTCGTCCGATTCCAAAATTTTTTTTGCATTTTTATAACAAGGTTCTCATGAGTGATTCTTGTAGGCGACACAAAAGAATATATATGTATACGTGTATCGGCGCACAGTGTTCGATTTTTAAAATAAGCTGGGAAAAAATAATTACGCAAAAACTAAAAAAATTACAAAAATGATTTTATGTATTGTGGCACTATCACTAGGCACGCCTACTTGTCATTAAGTAAGTGACTGCAGAAAAAATCTTGTCACGTTTAAGGCATAAGATGTGCTCAAATCTTGTGTGTAAAATACTATGGGAAATATTTTTGTGGAACATTTTAACCCTCTAGCACTTCGTGGTATGCGTCTTTTTGTCCCTTTCTTAATAAAGAGGCAAATGCATATTTTTAAATTTCAAAAAAAAATATTAATAGGCCGATTATGAATGACAACCCTCAGTTGTGTTGCCAGTTGCCGAAAAGTATACTACTGATGGCAACTGAAACTGAGAGCTGTCAATTTCAGTTGCTATTTAGTGCCTTCCAGGCAACCATTTATTTTCAGTTGCCGACTGGCAACGCAACTAAAGTTCGGTTGCATTAAATAATAGACCCAATTATGTTTGTTTTATGTTTTTCTCTAATAGTAATAAAAACTTAAAAAAAAAGTTTTTCATATTATGTATATTAGTTTTGGTGCTTTGTGCGTAAGTAAATGCATATTTTTGCGCATATTTTTCATCTTTAGGTGCATTTATTAAGCGCTTAAAACTAATTTTTAGTTGTATGAAAGTCCGAGCGCTGATAATAAATGATGACACTTAAACTAAGACAAAATTGTATGACGACGTTTGTCATCAGACTGATTGATGTCTGTTTTCGTTTTATTGATGACATTTGTCATAGCATTGATGTTTGTATGAATTCTGATTATAGGGCGTCATCAGTATGATCATACATTTTTCTATGACTGTAGTAATGGTTTTATTCTTGTGTGTGTGTGGGTTTTATATGTATGCAGGCAGGTCTGTATTTAGAACTCAAAGCACTAATAAAATTAATTTCAAACATATTCAATAGAAATGGATATTATTATAAATAAATAAATGTACGATTATTTTCCCTTTGAAATAATCAAGTCTGCTCTCTATTCCATGCGTAATGAAATTGTGTGTAATTGTCATATCATTGTATACAGAACAGACCTGGATATGATCTTATTTCCAAGGAACTGCCCGAATTTTTTGGAATGGTAAAATAGCCATTTTTGAGATTTTCGGGGGTGAAAAATCGACAATTGGTGATAAGGTATGAAATAAACTGGGAATCCTGAGGGTGCTGTTGGCTGAATGGTTAGCGCGTTGGACTACAAACCTGAGGTCTTGAGTTCAAGACTAGTTTCAGGCAAGCCAACAACATCATGAATTTTTCTTAAGTGCATTGCTGAGTTATTCTGTTGGCTGTAGTTGAACTGTTAACGTGATGAAGGCTTAGCACTGATCACTTTGGCAGTACCGGCAGCGATTAATACTAACATATCCTAATGCACTTCACAGCACCCTCCTTCGTCGGTATTGTAGCAGAACCGTCGGTGAAGTAAAAGAACTAATAAGTGGCTACACAGCTTAAACAAATTAATGCCTCTACTTGACACCAGAGGGGCGGCAACAATGCTCTACAAAAAACGCGCAATAGCAGGGTTGTTAATAAATTAAGCTTCCTATCTCTCTACCACTTCACCACCTGTTCTCTCTACACTATCCCTTTCCCAAAGAAGGTAACACATTAATTAATTAACTGGTAGGCATTAATTGCTATTCCCATGAAAAAAACTCCCAAGTTTTCTGATTTTCTATCGTGAATGTTTCCCATAACAAAGTTTTGCGACCGAATTCACAAACCCAAATTTGGCATCGCCAATGTTTACTCCAGCGAATTTTTTTACAAATTAAATTCACAACAACTGCCAATGGGAACGAGAAGGTAACATGTAAGTTGTAATATGTATTTAAGGTAGGACTCTATTGAATTGATTTTTTATTTTAATAAAGGATCGTAAGTTTTAATAAAGAGCAAATTAATTGTCTGGTGGAAGAGATGTGCGCCAGTCAAAGTGCCAGCCATTTTCACTATGGGTAGTTACCGCGAACATCTTACCGCTAGCAGCCAAATTTTCCTGTTACAGGTATCGCAATCGATCTTTATTCAACATGTAATACTATGGAATTTGTAAAGAATATTTTATTTAGAGACAAACGCACTTAAATCTGTATTATTTTTACTTTGTCACCGTTAACGATAGCGGATCCGATTCATTGCGTATGTATCTTTTTCGCAATCTGTATCGATTGCTTCTTCTCTTCCAGCACTGCAAAACACAGTTAACCACTATCAATTTTTTCAAAATCCGTATATTTTCCTTTCACAAGAGTGTACACAAAATATATATAAAGCACTGACAAACAGTTTACAATAAAAATTATTATTATTCAGCAAATTCAATCAGGAACATAGACTGTCTACATAAAATCTCCATGTCTATCTGTCTGTTGCTATACGAATAATTTTCCGGTCTCATTGAAAATTGTGCGTCTCCATGTTGTGTTTGGTCTTCCTCGTTTCGATCCTTGAGTGTTCTGCTCAAGTATTTCGTGGCAGATTTCGTTGTATAGCTTTCTTAGCGTGTGCCCAAGCCATTTGTATTTTCTTTTTCTTTATATGTTGATGTTTTCTTCACCGGCGATTTGAAGCAGTTGTTCCTTGGAAACAATTCTAGTCCAAAAGATTTTTAAAATAAAAATATTAGTCCAAAATAATTCACAACAGCAACTTGTACTTCCAAAATATTCGCGATACCGATATGTTTGGAATATGGATATAGGTTTGCTCCCAAACAACTTATTCCCATAACATTCGCGATGAAAGTTATTACAAACAGTAATGTTTGTAAGAGGTATTTAAAAATGTACACCATTCAATACCATATATTTGAATCTAGCCTCAAAGAGCTCTTCTTTTATATTCCGGAAAATTTTAAAGTTATTTCACCGAGATCTTCTAACGAAATAGATTTTAGAGAGTTGAGCTCTTACAAATTACAAATATGTAGAACAAACAAATCCTGGCATATTTCACTTTCATATTAATTTAGTTACATTTTTATTGCACCGGTTCTGACAACCTTCAATTTTTTTCTTGTTGTTTTTGTTTAATAAAAGATATAAAAAGTTTATGTTGTTATTGCTGCTGCTATTGTTGTTCTGGATTTTAATACCAGTCACTGTATCCACAGATTTTTTCAGTTTTTATATTTTATAGATAAATATGTACATGTTTTATGAGCATGATGTTGCTGCTGAATCTGATGGCGTTCACGAGAAGGATGATGATGATGATGTATAATAAATGGCTTCATTCTTGGGTGACAAATAGTCCGGTTTGTTATTGTTTCATATGTGTAGATTCTGTTAATTTTGCGAATCAGAAAAAAAAATATATTTTTATTTATTTTATTATATTTTCTTTGGTTGTGTCAACTGTCTTGTCTGCAATTTATTTATTTTTTAGTTTTTATTTTATGCGAATGATTTAGATTTTGTAATTTAGCAGACAAGAAAGTATGAGTGTTTCCGTGTGCGTGTGTGTATGAGTTCAAAGGTACGCCTTTTTGTGCAAAATGAAAATGATCTATGGAAGCTTTAAGGAAGAAATATATTATATTGGATAATAAGTGGGTTTCAAAGAGAAGCTATAATTTGTAAATTTTGACACTTCACAGTGAGATCATTGTGTGTGTGCTTTATTTTTCTTTTGTACAAAAGGAGCAAAATTAAGTCATTTTAGTATGAAATATTATATAACGAGGGGAAGCAAATAAGTGTTTACAATATCATGACATAAGGTCTAAGACTGTCTACAATTTGGTAAACAAAATTAAACGTGGCCGTATATTTATAAATGATTTCAAGTTGAGGAACGCAAACAAAATATGTACCAATGTAATATCAACATGTTGCACTGTTGCTTGAAAATCATATGACATTTTAACAAAATTACAGAGAAGTAATTTGTGGTTTAAATGTGTTGTGTTTATTTGCATTGTTGATAGCTAAAACGCCCAACGTTGTGTTCTTGTTGTTGTTTATTTTGATGCTCGTGTCGTGTAAATGTAAATAACCACAAACTGCCGACAAATTACGCAGTACATGCCACCTTTAATACCGTTGATTTTGAAACAACTATGTTTAATTTTTACGTGTTAAAACAGAATTGTTCAATATAGAATCCATAAAATCTTGTTTTATAGTAAAATCAATTTTTATCATTTTGAATTCAAGTCGAATCTACGTTAGTGAATCAATAAAAAAAATCAACATTACATTTAATTTGAAATCAACATGACTATAACTTTAATTGCAAATAAATTTTATGTTATGTTTTGAATTAAAATAAAATTCATATTACTTATGATGACAATGCCATGTACGTAAACTAAACAATGAAGATGTTGTGGCTGCAGTAGTTACCACCTTAATTACCAAGCGATGAAGCCAAGTTCAAATCATTGCAGTGGCAGCCAATTGCAACAGTTGTTTCTGATGCTTATGCTAATACACATCACATAAGTAATATAATTAATAAAATTAAATATTCGTATTGATACTGAAATATCAACTTTATTTTGCTTTAACTCTACTGGAATATTAAATCAACATGAAATATAGTTATTTCAAAAGGAAAAATATTCTTTTAAGGTTATTGTGAAGTCATGTTGAACTAACATTAAACACCTGAAGCAAACTCGCTTCCAAAAAAAAAATTTACAATTAACCTTGTTTTCGACGATTTTATTGTGAATTTTTCTCTGTGTGGAAGTTGGTGATAAAATCTACGCTATCGACGAGTTTTATTGCCTAAACTGTTACGGTGATTTTCCTGTTATAGAAAGACAACTAAATGAGAATTGAGCAGTATTTTTGTTGAAGATTTTGTCTAAAAAAGCTGAAATAGCGGCGGAACGTCGATTTCTGACTATCCTCTAACTGAGAACCACAGGTAGTCACATTCCCATGCCGATTCCATAGAGGACTACAGGCTAAAGCAAATGTAAACGATTATATTCTAGAAACTCAGTAGGGAGCACGAAAGTCTACATCTATCAGTCGACGTCCAGAAATCACTAGATGTACACTAAAATAATTTCGCTTCATAAATCCAGTGATCCGATTTCGTTAGGCTTTTTTTCCCCCAAATTTCCATAAATTACTTCACAATATATATAAAATTTCACGAATATTATAAAGAATTTCATTAGAATTCCTTTAGTAACTTTGTGACAACTTTTTGCATACTTAAAAAGCTCGAAATATATAATTTTATATATTTAAAAAAAACTTGAAAATTTTAAGTATTTGCATGTCATAATTTCAATGAAACGTATTTTATAATTTTGATGAAAAAAATCATTGCATTTATGAAAGAGCGATGAAATAAATCATGTATATATTTTCTTTTATAAAAATCAGTTGTCTACCGAAAGCGAACAACAAAAATAATTTTGTGTGATTGTTTTAGTACTTATTATTAAACACTCATATATCGCATTAGTGCTATCGTCCGTATTTATAGTATTGAATTGTCAGTAAATTAAAATATTCAACATGACAGTTGAAATTAATGATCATACTTTATAATGAAATAATTTAATTAAAATAATGAAATAATATCATTGAAATTATGAAATTTTTGCATTAAAAAAATAAAACAATTTCAATAAAATGATGAAATATTTTCATTAAAATGACGAAATAGTTTTATTAAAATAATAAAACTATTTCATTAAAATAATGAAAGATTTATTTCGTTAAAATAATTCAATATTTTCATTGGTTTAGAGAAATTATTACATAGTGCCAATGAAAAAATTTCATATTGCTTGTGAAATTGTCATTAACATAATTTCAATGAAAATTGTTTCATTAATCCAACGAAACGCGATGTTGGCTGTATTTTGGATTATTGTCGAAAATCACACATAAAATTCTTTCAGGGTAGAACTAGAACTGGTGATGAAGTGACGCTGACTGCTTAAAGATTAAGTCAACAACTTATAGCCCAGCCAACTAAAGAACGAAAAGGGCGGAAAAGGGTTCCGTAACATGTGTGCTAAACTTGTTTTGAAATATTTTGAAATTAAACCTGAGTCTGACAAATATTACCCATAAATTTCGATTTATGAACTTAATTTTTAATTAATGCCAATTTGTATACTTTTTTTATTACAATATCATAAATAATATAATTAAGAATTTTTTATTAAAGCAAACAAAATAACAAATATTAATAATCTTTAATGCAATGATTGACCATCATAAATTCAATTACAACTTCCACAAACAGTTTGTAAAAATTCAATAATAAAAAAAAACACATTGAAATATAAAAAAATGAATTAAACAGCAAACCAAAGAGTTATAAAAAATTTAATTAATTAATTTGAATGTGTTTTTGTTAGTCATTATTAAATTAAATGATTTAAAGCTCAATTAATTAATGACACTGGCGCGCGTGAGGGCAAAAGGAAATTAAAGCAGCGTAAAAATGTTTAAATGGAAATTTATCACAATTTATCAAATTGCTGCCGCTCCTGGCCCTCTATATTTAATAACAAAGTTATATACATATTAAATTAAAATCAGTTCTTCACACGCACACTCTTCAAATAGTAGAAAGACAATATGAAAATGAAATGAAAAAGTTTTAATAAAAAACCAAATGAATTGAATTGACACACCCATTGGTAATACATTCACCAACAATAAAAAAAATAAAAAACCAAAAATCATATTGAAATAAAAATCTTATGGATATTTAACTTTCAGCCACATCTTCATATTGGCGTCTTTGTCCAGCAACCACCATAACCACCATCACATAAAATTACATCAATATTTTTGTCTTTATCTTCTGATATACATTGTTTGCAACAAGAGTGAAACGCTTGAGGTAAGTCTCAGACGGTCTGATGTGGTCTTAAATTGAATGCATTACAATTTGGTAACATAATCTGCATGTAATAAGCCAATGTCCAACAAATATGTCCGACAAATAATATAAATTGTGTTTTTTTTTTCCTTTTGATTCACCGTTTCTTTACACTTTTCATCCTTTATGATCAGTGTCTTTTACAAATTTCTTTCGTTTCAATATACTTTTTTTATTTTCTTTGTGTGTTAAACTCTTGATAAGTCTTTTATTTAACTTGTCTCCTTAACTCATCACCACCACTACCAGTCCTTCCCCACTGGTTAACATCATCATCAACATCATCATCATTAAAGCAATACTTTCATTGGCATTTCTTTTTATACAAGGATTATTAAAAAGTATATTTTCCTCTAGCATTTCTCTTTTCATCTTCTTTTTTATTTTGGAGTTGGTTGTCAGCAATAACAAAGTACTGCATCATACACATACACATTCTGCTATAAAAGTTAAATCAATCTCATGACTATTTTATATGGAGTTTTTAAGAACTAAAGAAGCTATAAGTAGCTTAATACTACATTTTTAAAAAATGGCATTGATCCTTCTCATAAATTAAATGGGAAAATAGAATAGCTCAATATCAATATTTAACCAGCTGAAAAGTGCTGACTTCAATCTTATTGAAACAGCCCAGTGTGGAAGGAACAAAGTAAACTCAATATATGTTTTAAAATTTGACTTGAGTTCCTGAAACTATTTCTGATGCCAACCATCAGTCAGCCGTATGCACACAGAAAAACATAGTAATGTAAAATCATCATGTCGCAATGTTGATCCAAAGTCATATTAAATTTCTACAAAGTACAGACATTATTTAAAATTATCATTGTTCCATATTACTTTTAGACAAACAATTATTGATCTTACCTTGAGTATAGTTGATTAAAAATTGCTCACTGTTAAAACAAAATTTTTCAACATTGAATTGATAAAAGCATTTTTTTTATAGAAAATCAATTTTTATCATGTTAAATTAAAGTTGGATCTAATTTAGTGAACCACTAAAAAATCAACGTTACATTTAATTTTAAGTCAACATGAATATAATTTTAATTTCAAATAAATTTTGTGTTAAGTCATTAATTAAATCATGTTGACTGTTTGAAATTTTATTTTTTTGGCTTTTCAGTTCAATATTTGAATTAATGTAAATTCAAATTATTTTTATTAAGAGTGGAGTGTTGGCATATTTAAATCAGATTAGCAGAACGGGTCAGTACTACTGATTTCGACAGGCCGCTACACCGTCTCATCTTGTTCGCTTTTACCACTTATGAATTAAAACGAAATTTACTTATGATGGTATTTATAATTCAAGAATCAAACTTATTGTATAATATACTCGATATAGGTGCTTGTACAGGAGACATTCAGCGTAGGGAAAAAGGAATGTTTCCTAATAATAGCTACTTTTTTGAGGTGATGTTTAAAATGTACTTTGTTTAAAAGAAATTGTGTTTGTAAAGTACTATCTTTAAAAAGGTACAACTTTAAAAAATAAATTCAGTAAAGTGCGACTTTGGCTTGAGCACGAAGGGTTCCGTACGAAAATACATATATCCGTTTTCGTTTTGCCTTTTTTCATTTTTAACTTTTTTCGTTGTTTTGGCGATTATTATTATTTTTTTTTTTTTTGGGGGTTTTGACGCTTTTTTTTATTTTGTTAACTTTTTGATATGTTTTTTGTGATTTTTTGTTGTTTTCCATTTTTTGTTTCTTGCCGATTTTTTTTTTATATTTTGGTCTTGGCGTTTTTTTTTAGTTTTAACTTTTTTTTCACTTTTTGACGAAATTTTTAGGTTTAGCGCTTATTTCAGTTTTGGCGCTTTTTCGGTTTTGGGGATTTTTTCGGTTTTTGGTGATTTTTTAGTATTATCGATATTTTTCGGTTTGACACTTTTTTTCGTTTGGCGACTTTTTTCGGTTTTGGGCAATTTTTTTTATATTGGCGCTTTTTTTGTTTTGGCGCTTTTTTTTTTGTTTTGGTATTTTTTATTTTTGGGTATTTTCTTTTTTCGTTTTTGATGATATTTTTGATGATATTTTTAGTTTTAGTGATATATTAGGTTTTAGTGTTTTTTCTTTTTGGCGATTTTTTCGATTTTTGACGTTTTTTTAGTTTTTTTGGCGATCTTTTTTATTTTGGTGATTTTTTTTTACGTTTTTGCGATTTTTTTTTTATTTTGGCGATTTTTATTTTGAAATTTTTTTAATTTTGGAATTTTTTAGTTTTAGCGTTTTTTTTTAAATTTCAAGATATAAGTGTATGTATATTACAATAGTATATCAACATTTTTCGTTGCTCGCTTTGGAGCATCCTTTAATTTTTAACTGTCATATATTTGTGGTTGTAGCGGCCATAGTTTTACATATTCTGTGAAAATTTCAGGTCCGTACCTCTTAGGGTTCCCGAGAAAACAGCCTGTGACAGACATCCAAAATGCACTGGAATTGTGCTGCATGTAAACAACTGCAACTTTATTAATTCCCAACCGATTTTCATAACTTCGGGCTAATTGTAATCGTTCTAAGATACGCTTTTTAGGAAAATAAAAAATTAGTAAGTTTTCAAGCAATATGTTGCAAAAAATACACAAAATTTAAAAATCGGGAAAAAATAAAAAACTCAATTTTTATTTGATGATATTTCCACGAAATATAAGTCAAAGTAAAATCTTTTAAATATACACGGAACGTTTAAGTCCTACTCCATTCGGCACCGTTTAAAAATTGAAAATCGGTGCAGAAACAATGCAGTGACATTTTTTTGTCCGTAAAGTCCCAAAAAATCGTTTGTTATCGATAAATTCAGATTTTGAGGATTTATTGCAATTTTCTAAAATTGCAAAATGATCTACTCAACTTGGCCCACGACCCTCACTAAGTTGTTCTTCACGAGTATTTTCACTGATACAGTGCACTGTGGTTAAATTGGTAAAAAAAAGGATAATAAGATTGTATCTTTGAAACTTGTGATCCGATTATAAAACGATGTATATAAAACTCATAGAAGTGGCCCTACGCTTTTAGAATGTTGAAGCTTGTACCACCCTGTTGAAACACACGGTGCGCTACAGGGTGTCAAAGTTGACTACCTCGGGTATGAAAAACTTTATTGGCCTCATAACTTTTGCAAATAATATCCAATTTTAATGAACTCAAATTTATTGTAAAGTTTTTAAATAGACCAAGAAAATACAATTTATTTTATTAAGATTTCTGTAATATTTGCAAAGATATTTGGCTTTGAATTTTAAAATGTTGGTTTTTGGCCTCAACTTTTTTCCCGATTGCATAAATATCTTTCGTAAATATAGCATAGCCAAAATTAATAAAATATATTTTATGATTTTTAATAAAATCCTTGATCGATATACAGGAGAAGTTTTTAAGTCAATTCAGGACTGGAATGATTGTGAGGTAAATGGTTTCTCTTAAAAGTTTTTAGAACTAAAAATTTTCTTTTTCCATTTTTCAAAAGAATACACATAAAATTTTCGTTTAAAAAAATGCGAATTTTCAATTTATGAGTACAAAATTGTATGAGTATTATAATATGTGCTGGTTGTTTATTTTGATGTTCGTGTTGTTTAATTGTAAATAGCTGACGCACTTCGCATTACCAGTAAAATGTCCTGCTGTTGGCTTAAAATTACCATTTTATATATTATTATGTAATTTTTGACAAAAAACAAGTAATTAATCTAATCTAATCTTATATCTAGTTGATTTAACGCTTTTCAATGTTAAAACAAAATTTTTTAATATTGAATTCAAACATTTTGTTTTATAGTCAAATCAACTTTCATCATGTTAAATTAAAGTTGAATCTCCTTTAGTGAATAAATTTAATTTTTAATTAACATGACTATAACTTTAATTTCAAATAAATTTTATTTTAAAGCATCAGTTAAACTATATTGACTTAAAAGGACATTTTTGTTACTTATGATAGTATTTATATTAGTGTATAGCTAAAGCTAATTTGGGGCTGTTGTGGCTGCCGTGATTAGCGTGTTGGCCATCAAGCAAGTGCTGATAGATGAGCCTCAGTTCAAATCGGGGCTGAGGAAATCACTACAATACAATTTTTTCTGATGCCTATGCTAATACATATCACGTAAGTAATAAAATAACTGCATTAAGTGCATGTTGTTTCAACTTAAAATGACTTTGATTCAACATGATTTTTAGTGTTATTTCAGCATCGTATTCACGTTGTTTCAACTTGAAATAACACTGATTCAACATAATTTTTCGTATTAATTCAGTATCAACTTCATTTTGTTCTAACTGTAATGTACCCTTTTTGTTTATCAATTTAACCACTGTACACTGTAACTCCTGTAACTCGCGAAGAACGAGCGTCGTAGGTCAAATGGAGTAGATCATTTTGCCATTTTAACAATTGCAATAAACCCTCAAAATCTGAATTTAATGATTTTTAATTAAAAAAAGAAAACATGTGAAGAAAATGCGAATTTCAGGATGAAATATAGTCATTTCAAAAGGAAAGCTGTTCTCTGAACGTTATTGTAAAATCATGTTGAATTAAGAGGAAACACCTGTGAAGCAAAATCACTACCGAAAAATTTCAATTTTACCTTTTTGTTGACGATTTTACAATGAATTTTTTCTGTGTGTATGTCCACTTGAAATTTTATACTGATGGAATTAATCGTTTTGAAAACACTGATTTATTTGCAAAATATGTTAATTTTGCCCCACTGTGTACCTTCAAGATTTTTAACCATTTGCGACTCCAATTGTATTTATTAGTTAAAAAAACAAGGTTACTTGTTGTACCCTCATTAATATCAAAAGATACGACACCTATCTTTTTCAACAGCTATTTTGAATTTTTTACATAAATTAACAAACAGATAAGTTTGATTTAAGAAACAAAAAGCAGCTGGTTTTGGAACATTGTTCATTTTTTACAAAATGTCTTCTTTTGCTACATATATAGATAGATGCTGATTGTCTGAATAAAATATTCATGCAGTAGAGTGCATTTTCAATGCCAATTATTACATTCTTTACAGCTTGTTTTTTGTAAGTTTTTTTTTATTTTAACCAGTTTTTTTTTGTCTGTAACCATAGTTTGTTTTCTGTTGAAGCGAAATGCTGGAAAAAATAACAAGATGATGTTATCAATTTTCGTGGTATTACTTGTTTTATCTCTTTTTTTACATTTTACATTTTAAATGAAGTTATTCTTTTCTTGTTTGAGGAAAAAATTTAATAAAATTTGTTTAACATATTTTTTAAAGAAAATTTTATTTTATTTTTTATAAAAATTTTTTTTCTTCTTTCGATGTAAAAGCTTATGTTCCATATTAATTGCAACCAATCTTTGGACAATCTTTCCAAGTGTCTCATACTTTTTTTGTTAATGTTTTTTAGATTTCATACACTCATTCTTGTAAAATGAAATTTTCAAGACAATCATCGATCATTGTCAAGTTTTTGTATGTCTGTCCTGTTGACTGTCTGGTAGTCTTGATACGAAAAAGAACTTTTTTTGTTTGTTTTTACTGGTATAAATATTGGTAGTACGACTGACTGACTGCCTTGACTGTGTTTTCTTGCACTTCATCATCATGCCATATGATGGAGTTTAATAAAACAAAAAAATTATTATAGAAATTTATCTTTAGAATAATACTAAAACAAACAAATAATGTCTTGTAGTAGTTCTCTTTGTCCTGATAAAATGCTATTTTTTTTATAATTAAGTTGTTATTCAATGTAAATGATGTATTGAAGTGTAGTTTAGTTTAGTTTTATTTATTTTTGTTATTTCAATTTTTATTTTTTATTGTTGCACATGCAGCAGGACATACAAAAAACTATTAATTTTATTTTAACATGACATCTGTATTGTATTTGGTCTATGAATTTTTATTATTATTGTTTTTATGTCCAGTAGTTCTGCTTAACTTTTTTTTTGCCACAAATAAAATAAACTGTAGAGAACAGAAATGACTACAAAATTTATTTGATTGCTGAGAGTGGTTTTGTGGTATTATATTTGAAATTCTTGTAGTATTATTTTATTTAATTTTTTTTTTAGGGGACAGGCATCATTAATTGGTCTGTTATTTTTTTGTTCAAGTTTATTTTAGATTGATTGGTTTATTTAAATAGAAATTGTAATTGAATGACAAGTACATGTCATTAATAATGTTGGTTAGAATATTGAGACAGATGCAAATTTTGTAAGTATTTATTGGTTGTACTTACAAATATTTTATGATAAAATATGTTAAAATATTTTATTTTGGAAATTTACCTAGAAAGAAAAAAATGAAAAGTTAGTTTCTTTAGTTAAAATGATAATAAGATTTATGTAAGAAAGAAAATGTATAATAACACTGTACAAAAAAAATAACAATGTTCTAACAAACTGATCCTGGTAAATCCATATTAAAATCGTCGAGAAAAGGTTAATTTAACATTTTTCGCTACTAATTTTGCTTAATGTGTTTCATGATAATATAACATGATTTTATAATAACGTTCAAAGAACAAATTTACTTTTGAAATAACTGCACTGACATTAGTATGACAGTAACGGAATGTATTTTGTTCAAGAAGTATTCCGTGCAATTATTTTTAAAAGAGTAAACATTTAAAATTCTAAGCAATCTTATTTTTAACTGATTCTAACATTCAATAAAAAAAATAAATACACATTATACCGATTTTCTGTTGCTTTCAATATAGTCCGTTGTTTATGTTAAGTACCAAAAAAGTACATGCATAGAAATAACACACACATACAAATACTCAAAATATTCTGTACATAAAATTAACGGAAATTGCAATTGAAATTAAATAAATACACATTTAAAATCAGTGGTGTAGTGGTTAGTACGTTAGACTATTAAAAGAGAGGTCACATGTTCAATTTCAGCCAAGACCATGCGTGTGTTTTTTTAATTTGTAATGTAAAATGCACAAAATTGAGTAAGTGTATGTTGTCTTCGTGCAGCTAATTTACATACTATGCTTTGGCAGATAGGCTGGATTTCAAACCCGAACGAGCTTTGTTCGATCCCAGTAGAAGTTAACATAACAAATAGTGAGTAAAAATATAAATTTAATAATATAACAATTAAAAATACGAAATAATAAGCTAACCTTCTTAACATTTAAAAATAAAGCAAAAATCAATTATTTTTACAGAACTTGGGGTTGATTATTTAACAGTGAAAATAGCTGAAAGAAGGAAACCTCTTTTATTTTTAGGGAAGCTGCTATTAGTTATTTTGACAGTTGAATTGATCCAAACAAATAAGGAATCATTAATTTTTATGGTTTTAAATCTGTTAACTTTTTAACATTTAAAGTTGAATAAACTTTTTGTTAAACTTAAATGAAAAATAAGTAGATCGGTTTTTAATTGAGCTTTAGTTTATTTTATATTGCAATTTCAGTTAATTTTAAGTACGGAATATTTTGAGTGTGTATTTCATGTTGATTTAATATTCCAATATAGTTTAATCAAAATGAAGTTGATACTGAAATACTTCGAAGAATCAGGTTGCATCAAAGTTATTTCAAGTTGAAACAACCTGAATTTAATATTGAAACAATAAGAAGAATAATGTTGAATCAAAGTTGTTTTTTTTTTAAGAAGTAACATAATCAGGCAATTAATGCCTACCAGTTAATTAATTAATGTGTTACCTTCTTTGTGGAAGGGATAGTGTAGAGAGAATAGGTGGTGAATTGGGAGAGAGATAGGACGCTTAATTCATTTACAACCCTTCTAGTGCACGTTTGTGTAGAGCAGTGTTGCAAGCCCCTCTGGTGTCAAGTAGAGGCATCGAGTTGCTTAAGCTGTGTAGCCATTTTATTAGTTCTTTTACTTCGCCGACGGAGGGTGCTGTGAAGTGCATTCACCACCTGTTCTCTCTACACTATCCATTTCCCAAAAGAAGGTAACACATTAATTAATTAACTGGTAGGCATTAATTGCCTGATTGTGTTACTTCTCTCTGAAAAAAAGAGAATTACGTTTAACGTATACGATGTTTTAAGCATTTTTTTGTAAGACACCATGTGGAACATTTTTGTATCACATTTTATGTCCAAAAGGGGAGGAAAGTTAACTTCCCCTAAAATGAATGCCAAATGTAAACTTTCAAAACGCTCACACACGTTTATATTTTTTGGTGCCCTTTACCAGAATGGGGCGTTAGAACTTTATTATTTTTAAAACTGATTTGATTTTCTTGTACAGTATTTCTAAAGAATTTTTATAGAGAAAATAATAATGCTTTTTTAAGGACAAAAATTTTAAAAAATTAAAATTTATTCTTGTAATTGTTAAAGAAAAAAATTGTATTATTATGAATATTCGCATTAATACAAAGAAATATTGGTGATAATTGGTTGTTATTTGGATCTGATATATTAAAAATACAGGACCAATCTTTTGAAAAATTTAATAAATTTTATTTAAAAATGAGCGACTTCACTAACTATAAAAAATAAGTATGTACTTAAACAAACATGTTTTTTTAGAACCCTATTAGGGAATAAGGACACAAAATATTTTTGAAATCGGGCAGGAAACAAAACAAAAAAATGATAAAAGTCATAGCTTCGTAGCTGAGCACTATGCAAAGCTAATCTTTCTTAGTTAAAAAGGAATTCTGCTCTGCTATGCCGATATGAAATTTTATACTGATCGGATTATCCGTATAGAAATTAATAATTTATTTCCATACTTTTGATTTTGCCTCACTGTGCAGTGGACATGAGTTATATAGATGTATGCTACCATCTCTATAGACTGTATAAAATATTTTTGGAAACACTTATAAAAAATAAAAATTATAAAATTTTAGTTTAAAAAAAAATTTTTAACTTTGCTTTTCTGAAACATGGAGATTTTGTCACGAACATACGAGTCCACCACTCTTACAATATAGCACACCAACAAACAGTCCACCTGCTTTCCCTGTAGAGTAACATTTCAAGTTGTATAACTAGTTCATACCGTCTACTCAGTTTATAGTGCATCTATGTACTGAAAAACTTAATTATAAATCCGTTTCTTTCATTCACTTGACAATTTATATACCCAATATAAATTATCTACAAAAATGTTGGTTAATTTCCAGGCCTTTTGTCCTTTTTTTTGTCTCTTTTTTATTTGTTTCAACAAAAACTGTCATTTTATTTCTCCAGTTAATAAACATGTTCATTTTTGTGAAAAGTGTGTAGGCGCGTTGGCTGGCCAGTTGACTGGCATATGCACTTGTCATAGGAATATTTTATTTGCAATAAAGCTTCATTATTATTATTTTTTATTTTTTGTCACATATCCCGTCTATTTATTCATACGGACATATGAATGCATATGAGAGAGTACATTTTTCTTTATTTTCATTACAAACCAGTTGTCACTTAAATATAATGCACTTTACTGTCATACCGAAACATATGAGTGCAATTATAATCATCATCATCATCATCAGTGTGTAAGAGAAATATCTGAGTAGCAGTGACCAAGCATTACGTATGAAGCTGTAAAACCGGACAGTGTGGATAGTTAATTTACTAGTCCATATAAACCAGACTATTGCATGGATTTTCCCTGTATGAAAACTCTGTACAAGAAGTAAGAGCCTTAAAAAGCAGAAAGAAAAAAATGAAGAGTTCGTACGTACATTTACGATTACATACAAAATTTCAGAGTTCTTGTATAGACAAAGAATGTCAACCCATATAGCAGAGCCTTAAAAGCAGGATATCTTTAATCATGTTTAACATACGGTAGCATTTAAAGATGATCATTTCAGAGAAACAAACAATTCATAAATTGATAACCATATCCTGTTTTTTTAATCGTCTAAAACTCTTGTTAGTATACCTCTTATGATATAAATTTCACTGTCTATATTTTGAAGTTCAGGCCATCACTGAAACTTCTCGCTAATTTCAAGCTCCAAACGTTTGAAAGTTTTTTTTTTAATTTTTTATGTTGTTGAAAATTATTAGAAACGTTTCTATAGCGATGTCACTCAGACCAATTAACCGATCTTAATAAAGTTCACAACAATCGACACAATTTTTCAAGTCCAAAAAATTAATTTGATCTTGAAAATCAATTTAACAAAGGTATTTAGTATTTAAAGTATCTGAAGTATTTAAAGTCAACAACTATTTTTTGAGGTTTAATATAGGATTCGAAAAAACGCTGTTTTTGAAAACTTATCAACGATATCTGTCCTACGAATAAACCGAGTTTTAAAAAAATTTTCAGAATTTGTTGTATTCAATTATGAAAAACAAAATTAAACCCAATAATTTACTGAATCGCACAAAAAATTTTATAAAAATGTTTTTTCATAACACTATGCAACAAAAAAATGGCAAGGACTACCATTATATTTTTTTAATGTCTTAACTACATCATACAAGTGCCACGAGTTCAAATCTTGGTTGGATCAGCCAACTACAACACAAAGTTTTCTGATGCTTATGCTAGTGCACATCACGTAAATAAAGTAATTAATAAAATAGCTACATTAGAATCATGTTGTTTCTACTTGATACACAGAAAAAATTATCGCCAAAAAATTTTCAAACAAACGTTTGTCTAAAAATAAATTTCATTTTCAGTAATTTTTCTTTGCATAATCAATGAATTGTTTGTTTGACTTTTATTTAGGATGGCAACACTAAAAACAACAAGAAAAACTGTGTCGTAAAAAAACAACCCCGATGACGACATACACACAAATAACAACAACAACAACAACAATGTAGCAAACGGAATGCGATTTTACCAAGTTTGTTTACTGAAGATTTTTGAGTGAATCAATTCGTTAATGTCGTTGCGTTAATTCTCATTAATTTTTTTAGAGTCTTTAGATAAATATTCAGACTTGAACATATTTAACAAAGTGAAATTTAATAAATGCTTAATGGATGACAAAAATTTTTTTTGATATATTAGAAATATATTTTTGTTTGTTGAGTAAATTTTTTTGTTTAATATTTGTTAGTATTTTTAGACTAATTGGTTTATAAATTCAGACAAAAATATTGTTTGATATTTTTCAGAAAAACCAGTAAATCTTTTTATTTGATTTAGTAAATTCTTTTGTTTACAATTTGTAAATATTTTTAGACAAATTATTTTATAGATTTAAACAATTTGTTCACTGGACAAACATGATTTTTTTCAATGAAATTGTTGTGATATTTTTGTCTATATTCAAAAATTTGTTTGTAGGTTCGTTCTACTAAATATTTACTATTTCATTGAATTCCTTTACAGAAAATGAAATTTAGTTTTATCTATGTACAACTTTAATTCAACATGATTCTTCGTGTTGTTTCAATATCAAGTTCACGTTGTTTCAGCTTGAAATAGATTTAATTCAACATGATTCTTCGTATTATTTCAGCATCAACTTCATTTTGATTTAACCGTACTGGAATATTAAATCAACATAATAGTTATTTCAAAAGGAAAAATGTTCTTTCAAGATTATTGTAAATCACGTTGAATTAACATGAAACTCCAATGAAGCAAAATCACTACCGAAAAATGTCAAAATAACCTGATTTCCGACGATTTTAATATGAAAATTTTTTGTGTGCAGTTACACACACACACACTCATACCGAATCATCGTAAAAATAGTCAGGGGTGGAATCGTCGCTTTCGATATCGAGCTGATTCGATCAAGTTTTCTTAGTTTGAGATTATGACATTCGATATCGAGCAATGTGTTTATACTGTTCGATAGCGAATGCCAAACTAAGAAAACTCGGTCGAATCAGCTCGATATCGAAAGCGACGATTCGGCCGCAGAATATTTCCTCAGGTCCTCAAATCGTTGAAATCTAATAAAAACTCGATTTTCGAAAATCGAGGTGGAATTATTAGTAACTTCTCATATTTTGGATTTCAGGAAGTTGAAAACTATAAAAATTTTATTCTATAACAATTTAAATTTGTTTTTACTAAGTTATAAATTTGCTGCTTTTTAGCGAAATTGTGGTTTTTCTAAAAAAAATGTTTAAGAAATATCTAATTCTCTAGAATTTTCCAATAAAAGCCCTAGTTCCTTTAAAACTCTGTAAATTATATTAAAGCTAGTAGATAGCTTAACATGCTGTTCCTTTATCTATAGATGGGTGCATGTAATTCTACGTATACGTTTTTTTTCTTCTACTTTGGTCAGTCACGTTGCACCACAATGTTCTTTAACACTATTTTACGGTTTTAACAAGTCAACTGCTAAATTAAAAGCCGTATAAGCAGTTGCTTGTTATGATGGCATTTGCATGTGTTATAAATGTATGGACGGACGGACGGTCGGACGGACGGTTACTAAAAGACAAACCTAAAAGACACATACTTAAATAGACAAATAGTACAATAATATTAACGTTAAAGAGTTCTTGGGGTCCTACACAGACAGGCACTCACATAAAGACAAAACAAATCCAAAAGAATAAAAATGTGCATACAAAATGTTAATTTCTTTCAGTTGTGGCATGAATGAAAAAGAATGCAAGAAAGAAATATTACTACCTATGAGACAGTGTGTCAGAGGTGTAGGTAAGTGTTTGCTTATCAAACATGTAGGTGAAATAAAAGGTGTTTGTTTATTCTATTGTAGTTTCTTTAAATATTTATGAGTTTGTGCCTGAAGATGTTGTTAATGAGCTCTGATAACGCAAGTAGGTATATGTACTCGTAGATATGCTACAGCCTACAACAACTGCAGCATTTCTAAAGCAAGCAAATGAAAAGGTGTAAATTTTTTCTTTAAACTCGTGTTCTAGTCTTCTTTCTTTATTTCTTTCTTGTGTAATCAAGTGACCAAAACCAAATCACTTTATGAGCTGGAAAAATATTTTAACCACAACTTTAGCTAAAGACTACAACTAGCAACGGGGAAAAATTATTATTCCTTCTTTTGTAGCTTAAAAGGGTTTTGTCATGCATTAAAACCTTAATCGTTTATCATCTTTATTTTTTCTCATTTCTACTTTAAAACTTCTTTTGTGGTCTTTTGTTACACCTTTAAACCGCTTTTTACACTTTCATTGATGCGTATTATAACGCACGTTTTTCTTCTTTTTTTATCACCAAGAGATGCTTCATTGTTCTGATGAAAAAAAAAATGTTTATAAAGAATTCATAAATAATGGATTTGGAGTACCAGTCAGTCACTCGAAAAGAAATTAAATACGTATTTGAATTTCAATGCTCAACTATGGAAATATTTTCTGGCTTAACAATTAAGTGTTGTTTTATGTACTTCCAGTAATTAAAAACTATTTAACCTTTTCTGTAATCCTATAGCGTTATGGGGCTACCCGTCCCCCTGGCCTTGAAAGAAATCGCCTAGAGGTTAATTCTCTGCCGACTTTGGTCTTCGCCGGAGATCTAAGATATCGTTTCGCCTTCTATTAGATTAGGCCATCCTGGAAATAGATAAATAAAAAAAACGAAAACTGCCAGAGTTTGTGTTTTGTATTCTACATCGATCCACGCTGCCATAAAAATGTTTAAAAATATTTAATGTGCCTCCGTGGATTTTTTACAGTTTTATTACACAAAAAAAAAACCATTGTGAAAACAACATGTAGCAATTTTGATTGGAAATCATATTAAATCATATAAGAAATAATGTTTATTGTTTAAGTGTGTTAATTTTCGTATGCTTTGCTCAAAGCTACAATTCACTGCTGTGCTCAGTTGTGTGACTTGTTGTTGTTTATTTTGATGTTCGTATTGTGTAGATGTAAAGAGCCGACATACTTCGCATTACCAGCAACAACTGCGTACTAATGATTTAAAATGACAATTGTTTCATATTAATTTTAAACGAAAAATTATTAATTCAACCTTTGATCTCCTTGATTTAATATTTTTACTATTAAAACAGCATTATTATAAACATTGAAATACATTTTAAATAAACATGACTTTAAACTTAATTTCAAATAAATTTTTTTTTTGTCCAGTCATCAATTGAATCATGTTGAATTAAAATGAAATTCATATTACTTATGATGTTATTTATATTAGAGTATATCTAAAGTATATTTGAGGCTTTATGATTGCAGTGTTTAGCGCGTTGACTACAAATTTAGGCTATGGCAGGCAACTACAATACAAATTTTTTTGATGTCTATGCTAATACACATCACGTAAGTAAAATAATTAATAAAATCGCTAAATTGAACTCATGTTATTTCAAATTGAAGTAACTTTGATTCAAGATTATTCTTAGTGTTGTTTCAATATGTAATTCACGTTGTTTCAACCTGAAATAACTTTGACTCAACATGATTCCTCGTGGTACTTCAGCATCGAATTAACGTAATTTCATCTCGAAATAAACTTGATATAACATGATTCTTCGTGTTATTTTCGTATCAAAATCACTTTGTTTTAACTTGAAATAACTTTGATTCAACATGATGATTGCATATTTCATTATCGACTTTATTTTGATTTAACTGTACTGGAATATTAAGCCAGCATGAAATATAATTATTTCAAAAGAAAAAATGTTCTGTGAAGGTTATTGTAAAATCATGTTAAATTAACATGAAACACCTATGAAGTAAAATTAACCTTGTTTTCAACAATTTTAATATGAAAATTTTCTATGTGATTCAATATGATTTAATTGATGATTTAACATAAAATTTATTTCAAATTAAAGTTGTATCATGTTGATTTGAAATTAAATATTTAGTTGATATTTCGTTTATTCACTAAAGTAAATCCAACTTTAATTTTACGCGATATAAATTGAGTTTACTTGAAACCAGGATTTTATGGATTCAATATTGAACAATGTTATTTTAACAATGAAAAATCTGAAATCAACAAGATTTAAGTTTAGATTAATATTTTTCGCTTACTATCAATTGTAGCGAATAATAATTTTAAATAAAGTCTGTACTTTTGCAGAAATTTAATATGATTTTCAATCAACATTGCGACATGTTGATTTTACATTAGAATTTTTTTCTGTATAATTAAAAATGTTGTGATATTCGGAAAATGTCATCTTGTTAGAGCTCTGCCAATTATAAAAATCTTTTCCTTTAAAATTTTACTGAAAATTGGGTAAATGTTTCTCAATAAAATTCATTCATTGAACAAAACATTGAACTAAGAAATTTGCATTTATTAATATAATTTTATTCAAATATGTTTATTAAAAAATATTTGCTACGATAAGGATTCCTTAGATTATATTATTTAGCTTGAACACACTTCTATATTGACTTAACTCCTGCAGTGCTTATTTTAAAGATCCATGTTAATGAAAATCTGTTAAATCCCACACACCTGCAACCAGTCTTCAACTTGCAAATAGCAAAATGTATAAGTATGCTGACTTTAGTAAATTCTTTTGCTTTTGTATAAATAAGTAAATGCCTTGTAAGCTTTAAACAATATCTCAAGCGAATATTTATGTTAATTTATTTTTGCAAAGATTATTTAACTTATTTATTTCCTTAGTATTTCATAATTCAAGTATTTATACATGTCTGTCTGTCTGTCTGTCTATTGTACCACCTGCCTGCCTCTGTGTGTACTTAAAATCTAAACAGTCATTATTACATTTATGCTTCCATTGTATAAAATTCAAAGATATTATTGCCTCATTAAAAGCTTTAACTAAACGAAATAAATATGGGTATCACAAGATATTCAAATATAATGCCGACAACATGCCTTAAGTGTAAGAAAAATATTTGATTTAAAAGTAGTAATAAATATACGGTTATTTTATGGCCTGCCAAGCACTGAGATTTCCCACAGGTATTAACATTTTTATTTATCTTATTTTTTGCTCTTTTTACTGAATTTTTAGTGCTCCCTATATGTATCGTTTAAATAAAAGTTTTCTATTTATTACATCAAACTGCACATAGAAAAAAATCGCAATGTAAAATCAACATATCACAATGTTGATTGCAAATCATACTAAATTTATGAGAAATAATTTGTTGTTTAAGTGTGTTATTGTTTATTTGCTTTGTACAATGCACTCTTGTACTCTGTTGTGTGACTTGTTGTTGTTTGGTTGTTGTTCATTTTGTTCCACGTGTTGTGTAAATGTAAATACACGACAAACTTCGCATTACCAGCGAAAATGTTCTGCTGCTGATTTAAAATTACCATTGTTTCATACTAATTTTCTCTTCGATTTAATACTTTTCACTATTAAAACAACATTGGCAACATTTTAATTTCAAATAAATTTTATGTTAGGTCATCAAATAAATCATGTTGAATTAAAATAATATTTATATTAGTTATGTTGGTATTTACATTAGCGTATATCTAAAGTATATTTTTTGGCTGCTGCTGTTAGAGCGTTGACTACAAAACAAGTGGCCGGAGTTTAAATCTTGGTTGGGGCAGCCAACTATTTTTCTGATTTCTATGCTACTACACATCACGTTAGTAAAATAATGAATACCATAGCTACATTAAATTCATATTGGTTCAACTTTAAATAACTTTGATTCAACATGATTTTTCATATTATTTCAGTTTCAGTTTTATTTTGATTTAACTGTAAATCTATATGAAATATAGCTATTTCAAATGAAAATGTTCTTTCAATGTTATTGTAAAATCATGTTGAATTAACATGAAACACTTATGAAGAAAAATCAGTACAGAAAAATGCTAAAAGAACCTTGTTTTTGACGATTTTAATTTTTCTGTGTGCATAAGACTTTATGTTTCCTAGTATAAAATACCGAATTGACTGTGTAATTTTACATTTAAAATGTTTTCTAAACAACAATCTACAGCAAACACAATATTTTGAGGATGTAATATAATCAACAGTAGTAGTGTTGAATTTTCTTGCCAATATGAAAACTGTAAATAAACTTAAACTGCAAATATATTCAGCACACGAAGGGTTCCGTACAAATGCACATATATCCCATTTCGTTTTTGTCCTTTTTTCTCATTTTGAACATTTTTTCATTTTTCTTTTTCCTTCAATTATAGGTATTTTTTTTTTTATTTATTTTGTTTTTTAATATTTTCGTTTGCTTTGCGATTTTTTTTTTTAATTTTTTTGCTTTTTGTTGATTTGTTTTGTTTTTGCGAGTTTTTGGTTTTGGCGTTTTATTTTTTGTTTTAAAACTTTTTTTTTTGTTTTTTTATGATAATTGTAGTTTTAGCGATTTATTTTTGTTTTGGGTTTTTTCAATTTTGGCGCTTATTTGGTTCTTGTGATTTTTTCGGTTTTTGGTGATTTTTTTTAGTTTTAGCGACAGACGGTTAGCGTAGCGAAAACAATAGGGCTCCTTTACACTTTTGTTGTACGGAACCCTAAAAAGAAGAAAAATAAGCATTTTTCTTGTTGAGGAAAAATCTAATTTCCTGCTATTTCCTTTCAAAAAAATTTACACATGAAAATAAAATAAAGGAAAACCAAAATACAATTTTAGATAAACCAACCGCACTTCAAACATCAGACGGGAAAATAAACATGACTGCAAATTTATCAGCATCATCATTATTATTATGATTATGCATTAACACGAGGATGTTATTATAGATATTATTTTTAATTGCTTCTGTATATACGATTATGTACTTTCCCCATTTATTTCCTAATTTGCAAAGTTTAAAATTCAACAATAGAACTGTTTCATGAGTATGCATTCAGCTTTAAAAATATAATATATGTAACTAATAATACAGTCTATAAGCTTAAAATATCGTCAAGTGAGACAATCGGCTCATAAACTTAACTCGATTACACTGCTTTCAGTTCCCCTAAAGTCCCTATAAAAAAAGAGATATTTTAAATATATCAGTTTAACTCTTCGGATCGAATTTAATATCCTGGCAACTTGACTCGATAACTACTTATTTTTGTTATTTGCTTATATTTTAACTGAAATTAACTAGTTATTACTTCACTTACTTACAGCTAAAAAAATATATAGCTAATAAAAATATATGCTAACAAAATTGTTTTTAAACAAAATGTGTTGGTTTATTACTGTATTGCAATAAGGTAGCAAAACTCTACATTCAGTTTGGTGACTTTGGTGAACCATTTTTTATGGGCATCCAAAGTTTCTGAGAATTAGTGGACCCCAAAAAAAGAGTAATCACTCCTTGGCCAATAGTTGCGTTATACTCGGTGATGCCACTTATATATAATGTAGCTAAGAGTCTGTTGAACAAAGGTATTCTCATTCTCAACAAGTCTGTTTCCATTGATCTACACTAACTTCATTTTTGTATTGTTTTCTATTTTGGGAAATACAACCTGTACAAGTAAATTTGTGTCGATATTATTACAATCGATTAGTTTCTGTTTGCATTATTTTTGTTTGATGTTGCGTTGCTTGTTTCAAAATTTACATCATGATCCCTTTCATGTAATAATATTTAAAAGAATTTTAATTTTTCCTAAAAAAATATATATATCTTTCACAAACATTTATTTAACTACATAATAAATTGTTTATGAAAATTATTAAAGGCACGTGTTAACTCTTTGTTATTTTCAGAATTTTTGTTCATAAATATATTTTGTAGATACATCCATACATAAGCACACATTCATACATTTACATATACCCAGGAAACATTTTTGCCGACATGTCTAAAGACAAAAAAAAGTCTGAGACTTTAGCAGACAATGAACCGAGTTGTCTAAAACTCTTTCAGACATTTGGCAGAGTAGTTGGTACACTTGCGGATTTACATCATACGACTGTTATCAGTCACTTCTGTACATTATTTGGTTTTAGTTTCCGTAATAATTCTCATTTATCTCTTGGGACTATGTGCGTAAATATTTGAGTTGTTAAAATTATAAAACATGGGCAAATGTTTTCTGATAAGCTGGGAATTTTAAATGATAATTCTGATAAATTTCTAATTTTCTGATGTTTTTAGGCACTTTTCCAACATTGCTCAGACATCTAAAAAATTCATTTCGAACTTCCGTAAGAAATTCTTCAGAATTCTCTTAAACACTTCACCATATTTTTTAGAATTTCCTCAGGCAAAGAGGTTCAGTTTCTTGTCAACCACTCATATAATTTTCGGTATATTTTCTGACCGACGTCGGATACGAATTCAGCTTCTTGTGCACACTTTCTGGCCGGCTTCGGACTGCAATCGGCCACAATTGTTTGCTGGGTACATACGCACCTACATTGGGGTGACCTTTAATATTCACCCTTATCGGGAATAATAGGCGAACATTTTGTTCGCGTGAAATATTTCCCATGAGCAAAAAATGGTGAACAAAACGAGAAACAAATAGTACAGTAACACAACAACACCGCAAAATTGGCGATCACAATTTTAGGGAAAGGGAACACATTTCACGTGAACTTTTATTTCCGATAAGGGAGATTAAATGTTAGATTTCTCCCAGTTTAGTGAATATTGATAAATAAATTCAGTAAAGTGCGCCTTTGGCTCGCAGAAAAAGAGTAGCATACGAATACCATGTATATATGTATATCCTTTTTTCGTTTTGGGGATTTTTATTTTTTGGGGGACCTCTTAATTTTAGCGTGATTTTCGTTTTAGGGTTTTTTTTTGTTTTTTGACAATATTTTTCGTGTTTGGCGATATTTTTCGTTTCAGTAATGTTTTTCGGTTTTTAACAATATTTTTAATTTTTGGTGATTTAATCGGTTTTTGGCGACTTTTGAATTTTGATTACTGGTTCGTTTTGGCGATTTTATTCGGTTTTTTGCGATATTTTTAGTTTTGACGATTTTTATTAGTTGTAATGATATATTTTTCGTTTTGGAAATTTTTTCCTGTTTTTGACGATATTTTTAAGTTTGGCTATATTTTTGGTTTTCGCGCTTTTTTCGTATAGGCAATTTCTTTTAGTTGTGGCGATATTTTTCCTTTTGTCGGTTTTTCTTTTTTGGTGATTTTTTGTTTTTTGACAATTTTTTTTTTAACGATATTTTTATTTTTTGGCGATTTTTAAGTTTTGGCGATTTTTTTTTCATTTTAGCGATTTATTTATTTATGGTACTTTTTTCCTTTAACTGCTTTATCCATTTTGACAATTTTTTCGTTTTGGCATTTTTTATTTATTTTGGAATTTTTTTTTCAGTTTTAGCGTTTATTTTTTGTTTGGCGATTTTTTTCGTTTTGACAATTTTTTTCGTTTTGGCGATTTACTTTTCGGGTTGTTCCTTGCTTTACTTCATGGGATACCCTTTAATAATTAATTTACCTATTAGTCATTCATTTTATTATGGCTGAGAAGATAAAGCTAAATTTTTAAATTACACCACTTGATAGAATACCCTTTCATTTCTAGTTAGTTTCTCTTTTAGCATTCTCTACTGTTGACTTTAAAATGCTACACTAGTTGTGAAAATTTCAAGAGTGTGCCTCTTACGGTTTCCAAGATAAGAATAATCATACACTAACTTTGAAAATTTGGAATGTAATAAATATAAGTTTATTATATAGGATTTCAACATGTTTCGTTGCTCGCTTTAGAACACCCTTTAATTTTTTAGCTCTCATATATTTCTTGTTGTTTTAGCGGCTATAGTTATACATATTCTCTGAAAATTTTCAGTACCTATTACGGTTCTTGAGGAAACAGCCTGTGACAGAGAGACGGACGGACAGCATAGCGAACACAATAGGGTTCCTTTTCACTTTTGGTGTACGGAACCCTAAAAATGATCCTTCGAAATTTCCAGATAAATCGGTGAGGGATAAAAAGAAAAATGTTTATAAATTTGTTTTGCCATACGTTCCACGATATCTCTGGAACTACTGAGCAGAGTAAAAGAAAATTGATCAAAAATCGCCATATAGCTAATGGTCACCCTAATCTACATACAGACGTATAATATACTCGTATACATGATTTATTGTGAAAATTCTTGTTCAAGGTATTTTTACTAAAGTTAATGAATTTCAGTTGCATGCTGCTTATCTTGTAGGGAGCGAAGAAACAAGCCAAATCGAAAAAATAAACAAAAGCTATACATCGCGTGCCGATACACGATTTGTCGCCTTAAAAAGTGTTAATTTTTTTTTATAATATTGCTTAATGTTGTTTCACTTTGAATTTTTATTTATGTGCTTGATGAATTTTTCTTTTTTTGCTGTTTTTACGAGTTACGCCCTGTTAAGTCTTAAATGTTTCCTAATAGCTGGCCAATAAACGCAATTCATCATTCACTTTTATCCCCCACATACACACACACCCCCAAATACTATCGCAATCGCCGAAAACAGCCACATGATTATATATAGCCACAGCCACCTTATCAGATGCCGACTCTTAAGGAATTGTGGCACATGGTAGTGGTATGTACACAGAGAAAACAGATTCGTTGTGATAATTGAATTTGTTGCCAATCGAATTTTGGCAGTTGCACCAACTATCATAGAATACTTATTGCAAAAGAAGTTATTTTACAATAACAAATAATTGCTAATGCCAACAGTTTTATCGGTTAGGTGTATCAATGATAATAAAATTAATAACTAGTTAGTTGCGACAACCGATAAAAAGCAAACTAAATTTAGAAAGACACTTTTTTTAGTTGCAAATAATAACAATTGGCACTAAAATCCAATTCATAATATTTTATTCGGTTACGCTCATCATATTCGTTACTCTGTCCTGACAAACAGATACGATCGGTTGGCCTAATCAATTTAAGAATTATCAGAATCATATCTTTATTACAATTATGTTCTTATGGTAGTGAACATGAATTGTTTTTTGAATGCATAGAAAATTGATAACGTGAGTTGAAATATAGTCTATTAAACTAATATGTTATCGGCCTAACCATTTTCCAACCAGTTTTTTTTTCTGGGTGTAGTAGTTGTTGCTGTTACAGCAAGCAACCTGGCTATCATTGCTGTTGCTTTGTGGTTAAAACACCAAAACTAATTATCATTAATTAGTGATGAAATTAATAACGAAAACTGTCATCATTATTTATTTTTCTGTTCTTGTTATTTGCCTCTTCTTTCACACTTTACATTCTGTTTGTTTAAATACTCTGCCGAGTGGAAATTATTGAAAAGCAAAAAAATACTTAAATGATATTGGGAAAGAGGGAGTCTTAAAAATTAATGATTGAATGATTAAGAAAGAAAGATAGGCAGGCAGCAAACAATGGGGTTAATCTGTATGATAAATGGTGAAAAATATTTTTTTTTCAAAACAAATTTAATGATGACACTAAGACCTGTTTGAGTGCTTGCGGTTAATCGAGCAATTTATAATAATCGATTAATTTGATGCAAAAACGAATAATTCTTTTAGATTGAGTTCTTTCGACTAATCGGTTATTTATCGTTTATATCCTAGATAATCAAAAAAAAAATCATGAATAATAAACTACAGAATTTGCCATGGAATTCCTTTTATTATACTAACTTTTGTAGTTTTCTAAGGTACGTATGTATAACGAAAACTTGGCCTATGGCCCTAAGATATTAATGTTGTGTAGATTTTACTTAAAATAGGAATGTAATGACCAAAAAACTTACTAAACAACATTGTAAATAATTTATTTATATAACTAATGACAAAACTTTTATCCTTATCTGAATTAATCGAATATTTATTTACGATTATGTTTTTTTTTTATTTAAAATTTAATAAATAATGCTCATTTTAAAAGGTACTTTAGAAAATGTTTTTGTTCAACTAAAACTGATTTTTAACTTCTTCCTCCTTCAAAATCTTTGAATATTGTTTGATTGCACTGTGCAACAAAATCAAAATTTGTTCTCTTGTATAGCGACTTGTAGTTGAATTTTACGTAAGACATATTTCTAATACCAACCAGCTTCAAATAATCTGTGGGATATTTTAGCATTAATTGTGAATAAGTAGGAAATTAACCACTAATGATGAAACAGGACTGGGGCTAGACGAGTTTTCCATACAAAAAAAAGCAGTCATGAGATAGAATCTATTTTATTTTGAGAACGTTTTTTCTCATGAAACGTTTTTTGCATGGAAATAGTTAAGGTCTACGCCACATAAACGGATAGAACTTTTCAGAATATCACTAAACACATTATCCATTAAAAACATCAATATAAGTACCAAAAAACAAACATTTATCAAATATGTTTTTCAACCTCGAGTATTAAAACCCGTATTCACAGATTTTTTTGTTAATAAAAATACTTTTTGAAAGACAATCGTCCCTGTCCTGTAAACGGAATCCGAGTAAATTTCTCGTTTTCCAAAAATAAATAATGATGTGTTTTAAATCTTATATAGTAAATTAGTTTCACATATGATATTTTAAGCTCCTAAAAATATGAAACTGCAAAAAAGTCTGAACAAGCAAGGTGTATTTAATTTCTCTAAATCGAGTGTTTTCAAACCGACTCGATCTTCAGAACATGAAGGAATGTTTTAATTTTGTAAACAAAAATTTTGCTTCACAGCTGATAATACGTATTATAAAAAAGGTGAACATTGGCAACTTTGTATGCATAAACAGATTTACCAAGTGTCATATCTTTTTTAAATTTTTTCCTTCAAATATATTTGGAATTGAACCCTATACAAAAAAAATTAAATATAAAGTTGAAAAATGGACTTTTTGCTGCAAAATTTGAAAATTCGGCCATAGTGCATTGTGAAGAGTGAAGGTGACCCAGAAAAAATTATCACCAAAAAAATTTCAAACAAAAGTTTGTCTAAAAATAAATTTCATTTTCAATAAATGCTCTTTACAGAATCAATGAATATTTTGTTTGACTTTTTTTATGACGCAAACACAAAAACAACAACAAACCACCGTTTTCTCTATCTTAAAAAGAACAACCCCGATAATGCATACATACAAATAACAACAACAACAATCACAGCAAAAGGAATGCTATTGTACCACGTTTGTTTACTGAAGATTTGTTATGCCATCTTTGCACTGTCTGAGTTACGTCTGAAACTAGCCTTGAACTCAAGGTTTGTAGTCAAACACGCTAACTACTCAGCCAACAGCACCCACAGACTAAAATTTTGTTTGATTTATTACAAAAAATCCAGTAAATATTTTTGTTTGATTAAATAAACTATTTTGTTTGATATTTGTTAGTATTTTTAGACTAATTGCTTTATAAATTCAGAGAAAAATATTGTTTGGTAATTTTTAGAAAATTCAGTAAATCTTTTTGTTTAATTTAGTAAATTTTATTGCTTACAATTTGTTAATATTTTTAGACAAATTGTTTTATAGATTTAAACAATTTATTCACTGAAAAAAACACGTTTTTTTCAATGAAATAGTTATATATTTTTGTCTATATTTACAAATTTGTGAAAAAAACACGTTTTTTTTCAATGAAATAGTTATATATTTTTGTCTATATTTACAAATTTGTTTGTAATCCTGTTTCTATACAAAATATTTACTATTCCATTGAATTCCTTTACTGAAAATGAAATTTTGTTTTTTCTGTTCCCTAAAATGAAAAAAGGCCGATACACGTATATTTTTTGTTGGTCCCTCTAACAGAGTCAGTCGTTTGACCTTTTTAATTTTTTTGTGGTCTTCAGTGTTATAGACATAAATGTTAAATTAACTTATTTAACCATTTACCGTAACGAAATATAAAAAAATGGTTGAATGAAACAAACCCAAAACTTGAGAATGCCAATGACAGTAGTAAACACAGTCTGTTCTTGTAATGGATTAAATATGTATGAACATGTTTACAAACCGGCAACCCAAGCGACTACAAATTGTGACCATCATATCTTTTTTTTTCAAAATGTCTCTAGCAGACGACTATTTCATAAAAAAAGTAGAAAAACAAATTGTCTAGTTACGTGTTGAACTACATGTAACGTTTACTAACGGATAGAAAAGTCATACATTTTTTATATTAACCTGGCTACAAAGTCCATACAAAGTGACTGACTAACTGACTTGACTTTTACAACTGATTGTCTGCAATTGTCTCTGGGTTTGTTTTTTTGTAAACTCTTGCAGTTCACTTACTTGTATGCCCAAATGTACATAATATATTTTACTCAGCTATTGTACTCGTATTATGGAGTAAATAATAGTACATTTGGTAGTTAGTTACCAATATTTGAGGCTGTTATGTTAGGGTTTTTCCTTTACAATTTCATGCCTACCACTCCTCAAAGCTTGACAATGTTTATTTGTTCTTTTCCTTTTTTTTTAAATTGCCCATACTTTTTTTTTATTAGCATTAAAGTTAAAAAAAACAATTTTGTATTATTCTCTTTTAATATTTTCCTTAACGAAATGCAGTTTTAAAAACCAAATCTCAGGCATGCAGTTCGAATTGTTTAAAACAGGCCTTTAGAACGTGCTCTTTATCATTTCGTATACTTACGGAATGTTAGTGTGTATGCGTGTTGCAGCTTGGTATTTTCTTTTTCTTTGGTTGTTGGCTTACATTAAAATTGGTAACAACTACAAGTACAGCATTTATACTTTACCACATCATGTCCAACATGTTGTACTACACAAACCAAAATCATAGACAGACACACAGACCCACAGACATAACAACAAACAGTCACAGACAGACAGACCGACAGACAGCATGTCTGTAGGACAGACAGACTTTTGTAAAGAACATTGCAATTCGTTGCACATTTTTAAGTTTTGATATTTTTTATTTTCATTTCTTTAACATTTTGCATTTTTTCCAACATGTGATTACCAGAATGTTGATGGAGGCCAATAAATGACAGTTTGATGTGCTGAAAAGAAGGAAGCAGAAAAAATAACAACTTCAAAGATACAAATTTTACCGTTCCTTGAACTTTGTACTATAGATTTTATATGGAAATTTATTAGAAAAGAATACAAGTTTGCTCTTTTTTTCATATAATTCTTGTTCGGTTATATCGTAAATGTTTCAGAAAATTTATGTAGAATTTTAGAAAAATCGAAAAATGGAAAGAACAGTAAAATGTTCTTTAAAAAAGTTCAGTTACATAAACAGTGTGCGAAAAAGTTTTGTTTTATTTCAAATTTTATGATGGCATCAAGAAGACGTTAAAAAATGTGAAATAATATGACTTTTAGTGCAAAATGAAGAAAGACCATAACTAATTTTTGAGTGAACAGACACTGAGGACAAATTAAAATTTGAATGTATGTATATGTGTTTTCTTACGACACAATTTTTTTAAATAACACTTTTATGAAAAGCGATTTTAGTGGATGGCTTCGACAAACGTTTAAGGAAAAGAGAATCATTAATAGAAGGTAGAAAAAGTTTTAGTATATAAGAGGAAGTACTTTAATATACAGAAAAAATTATCACCAAAAAATTTTCAAACAAAAGTTTGTCTAAGAATAAATTTCATTTTCAGTAAATTTTTTTAATGATTCAATGCATTTTTTGTTTGACTTTTATTTAAGACACAAACACCAACAAACAACGAAAAAAACCCATTTTCTGTGTCGTAAAAAAACAACACCGATGACGAAATACACACAAATAACAACAACACAAATGATAGCAAAAGTAATGCGATTGTATCAAGTTTGTTTACTAAAGATTATTGAGTGAATCAGTTCGTTAATGTCGTTGCGCTAATTCTCATTTATTTTTTAGAGTCTTTAGATAGACATACAGACTTGAACACATTTATCAAATTAAAATTTCATAAATGCTTAATGGATGATGATAATGATCTAGACTATTTTTTTTTTTTGACATATTACCAAAAGTCCTGTAAATATTTTTCTTTGATTAAGTAAACTATTTTGTTTACTATTTGTTAGTATTTTTAGACTAATTGTTTAATAAATTCAGATAAAAATATTTTTTGATATTTTTCAGAAAATCCAGTAAATCTTTTTGTTTGATTTAGTAAATTGTTTTGTTTACAATTTGTAAATATTTTTAGACAATTTGTTTTATAGATTTATCTAACTGAAGTAAATATTTTAATAAAATTCTACAGAGCCTTGAAAAATGTAAAGTCCTTGAAAAATGTAAAGTCCTTTAAAAGGCCAAAAGATGAGACAATGAAACACCAAGTACGCTGTTTGACTATATCTTGTCTCTAAATTAATGAATATATAGTTACGTTTCTGTCACGTGGAGTAATCACAAACCGTCAACAAAAATTTATATACATATTTAGAAAGAAATTTTGTAATTTGACAGATTTTTCATTCATTATTTTATATTTATTGCTTTTATTTAGAGTTAATTGAATTCACCGAAAATTTTCATGGTTTCATTTATGCATTTCAAAAATATCCATAACATCTAGTTTCATTTATCGTTTATTATGCTTTTTTGTCATTCTTGTTTAAACTGACTTTGCCAGGACACAATCTCACAGATTCATACACAATATGCCAAGTTGTAGATAATTGATGCCTTGTACTCTCAATAATCACTTTTGCATTATTTCCAGGAGCATGTGTTTGCGAGTGTGAGTGTATTATTGTTGTCATCATCAACAGGATCATAAATGTGGGTGTTTGTGTGCTAAAGTTAATAGTTGATATATACACACATTGTTGTAAACTGAAGTGAAAACGTATTTGAGTAGCTAGATGTGTTCTCGTATTTATGAGAATGACATATTTTTGCCATTCGAAATTTTTATTGACACATACAAACATGATTTCATGTAAAAGTTAAAAATTTGTTTAGTACTTCACACGACAAATACACAAGCACATGACAAGTTATAAGGAGAAGTTTATGTGTATGAGTGTTTAGGGCTTCATATGTAGTGGTGTGACATTGTAAGGACGCAAATGTTTTGAAAATGTTATATTACGTAATACTGGCATGTTTGTTTTATTTAGAATCATTTTATGCATGTAAATGTAAATTTGCAGATTACAACACCATCTCTCATCTGTTATTTGCTTGGATGATGAATTTTTTCCCCCCATTTTTCTTTTTGTCGCTTAATTTACAATTCAATATTGACTAACTATCGATGTGGCATTGTAAAATTCGAGGGAGTTTTCAGTTAAAGTAAAAATGTATAAAGAAGAAGCTTTTAATTAGCTGAAATTGGTTTTATTTAAATACGTGCATCTTGTTTTAACAGGAAATGCCGGTAAAGTCATGAAAATTCGAAAAATTTTTTTTCGACAGCTTTTCAGTAATGAAAAAAACTTAATCAGATTTTGGAAAGTTTTCATATGCATCTAACCCTAAGTGTACCATTTCTAATTATACATATGTATATGCACACCATCACAGAAAATGCAAAAAGACCTATCTAACATTTTAAAAGTTTTACAAGAGAAGCATAAAACTTGTTTAAAAGAAAAAAAATATATATATATTTTTTAAAGAGAAGTAACACAATCCGGCAATTAATGCCTACCAGCTAATTAATTAATGTGTTACCTTCTTTGGGAAAGGGATACTGTAGAGAGAACAGGTGGTGAAGTGGAAGAGAGATAGAAAGCTTAATTGATTTACAACCCTGCTATTGCGCGCTTTTTTTTTTTTTTGGTTTGCAGAGCAGTGTTGCAAGCCCCTCTGGTGTCAAGTCGACTCATAGAGTTGTTTAAGCTGTGTAGCCATTTTATTAGTTCTGTGGTGTAAATACAGTCATTCGTCAAGTTTACTTCCGTTTACCAACACACCTTTTATACGTAACGAGTTAATAGTTTTTACGCTTAAGAACACTAGAAAATATAATTATTCATTATTTTTGCAACCACGTTTTCAACAATATCTTTTTGTGAGAGAATCTAATAATTTATAAAATAAAGTTCAAATTATTTAGATTGTACACGTATTTGTTTTATTAGAACACAAGAAAAGCCACAAATTGGTGACCCCGACGTTTGAAAGCATAAAACAATTACAAATAGCCTGAAAATGAATACTGGCCCCGGCTGTAGCAATAATGGAAAGGTAGACAACGCAAACACTACGGCAGCGACCAACACCACGCCTAACGAAACCACTCAAACAATAAATCGCCTGTCAGTTAAGGTTCCACCGTTTTGGCCCGACCATGCCGAAATATGGCTGGCGCAAGTTGAGGCCCAGTTTGCCGTCACTGGAATTTCAAGCGATCCGGCAAAGTTCAATACCGTAGTCGCTGCTATAGAGTCCAACGTCCTCGTTAGAATATCAGACGCAGTGTTGAACCCTCCGGATAGCGGCAAATATGAGAATTTGAAGAAATGCATTCTAGAACGATACTGCGAAAGTGAACAAAAAAAGACACAAAAATTACTTTCAGAAATAGACTTAGGCGACAAACGTTCGACACAACTTCTAAACGAACTAAGTACTCTGGCCAAAGACAAAGTGACGAACGATTTTCTGAAAACATTGTGGTTGCAACGTTTGCCGGCACAGGTAAGGGCGATTTTGCAGGCATCAGATGCTGATTTGCACGAACTGGCAAAATTGGCTGACAAAATAATGGAAGTAGGCGAATTTCAGCACTTAGCTACTGTAGCATCTACACGGCCAGTGCATAGTGATTCTACCGAGTTAGAAAAACGTCTTGAACGCCTCGAGCACCAAATTAATAGTATGTGCGTAACAAAAAGTACACACAGACGTCGTTCACGGTCAGCATCTCGCAAAAGCTCACAACCTGACACACTACATTTAGACGTGCATCAATACTGTTGGTATCATCACAAATATGGCGATAAGGCACGTAAATGCCGCCAGCCTTGTGCATTTAACACAAAGTTAACAAAAAACTAAACACGCCTTTTAGTTCAGCGGGCGAACTAGGAGAAACATCACGCATAGCTCGCATACTAATTCATGACACTAACTCAAAACAACAATATTTAATAGATACTGGCGCTGACGTATCTGTGCTACCCGTCCGTAACTCAACGTCATGTAAGCCAGAAAAAACAACAAGTCTGTATGCAGCCAACGGCACTGCAATACAAACTTACGACGAAAAACGTTTAAAGTTATCTTTGGGACTAAGACGAGAGTTTACTTGGACCTTCATACTAGCAAATGTCAGCAATCCAATCATAGGATCCGATTTTTTAAAATTTTTCGACCTTTTAGTAGACGTGAAGAGAAGTAAACTTATCGATCGAACGACATTGCTCGAGTCAACGGGCACACCAATACAACGCAACTTTACACACGTCCTTGCGAATGTTTCTTGTGGACCCTATGCAAAATTGTTACACGAATTTGGTGACCTGGCTACAATTAACGCTAATAAACAGCCAACAAATACAAAGACCACACACTTCATCAGAACTACAGGTGCCCCAACTTTTGCTCGAGCACGACGACTTTCAGGCGAAAAATTAGTAGCTGCCAAAAGAGAATTTGAGTATTTGGTAGAGAAAGGAATTTGCAGACCGTCGAAAAGCAATTGGGCGAGCCCCCTACATCTAGTGAGAAAACCCACCGGTGAGTGGCGGCCGTGTGGGGACTACCGCGCTTTAAACAACATTACGGTTCCTGACAGGTACCCAATACCTTACTTGCACGACGTGACGCATATTTTATATGGGAAAAAAATTTTTTCAACGCTTGATCTACAAAAGGCGTACCACCAAATTCCGGTAGAATCCTGTGACGTGCCTAAAACCGCTATTATAACTCCTTTCGGGTTATACGAATTCTTATACATGACGTTCGGTTTGAGAAACGCCGCTCAAACATTTCAACGTCACATAAACGAGGTGTTAAAAGGACTCGATTTCGTGTTTGTGTATATAGACGATATACTTATCGCATCAAAGTCTAATGAGGAGCATGCCATTCATCTCCGAACAGTGTTAGAGCGCCTCCGTCATGCAAATCTTGCCATTAATTTCAGCAAGTGTCATTTTGGACAACAAGAGTTAACGTTTTTAGGCCACACGATCAATGCCGAGGGTATAGCACCACCGGAGGAGAAAGTAAAAGCAATACGAGATTTCCCGCGGCCAATATTGGCAAAAGATCTCAAAAAGTTTCTGGGTATGATCAATTTTTATCGACCATTCATACCAAACGCTATTAAAAATCAGCAAGTTTTGCGCCAGTTGATACCGGGTAACAGGAAAAATGACAAAAGTTTAATAAAGTGGAATGTTGATGCTAAAAACGCATTTGATGCATGCAAAGAAGAACTTGCAAACGCCACACTGTTGAACCACATGGCTCCTGACGCAAAACTTACACTCACAACTGACGCGTCTGACGATGCCGTGGGTGCTGTTTTGCACCAAATTGTAAAGGATCACGCTCAACCGCTTGGTTTCTATTCTAAGAAACTTACAGCTACACAAAGGAGATACAGCGCCTACGACCGCGAACTAACAGCAATATACCAGGCGATACAACATTTTAAATATACGCTTGAGGGCAGGGAGTTTATAATATTCACCGATCACAAACCGATCATTTTCGCTTTTAAGACAAAAAGTGACAAAGCTTCGCCTAGAAGAGACCGGCAGCTTGACTTCATTAGCCAATACACCACCAATATTCAACACTTGCCAGGAGTAGAAAATAACGTAGCTGATTTCTTGTCACGCATAAACGTAATTACAAACGATGTCACTTTTGACGACATTTCAATACAACAACTGTCTGATCCAGAACTTTGCAATTTATTAAAACAAGGTAAGAACAACTCAATTATTCTTACAAAATTAGCAATACCAGATTCGGCAAACACATTATATTGCCATATTTTAAATAATCGCGTAAGGCCGTATGTACCAAAAAATCTTCGTCAGGCTGTAATTAGAAAACTTCACTCTTTATCACATCCCGGAATTAGGGCAACAAAGAAGTTGGTAACAGATAAACTATGTTTGGCCTTCAATGTCAAAAGATGTGGCCTTATTCGTCCGCGCATGCATTCCGTGCCAAAAATCTAAGGTTTATCGTCATACAAAAACACCATTGACCAATTATGCATCCGTCGACGCTCGTTTTGAGCATATTAATATCGATATTGTTGGACCTTTGCCAACATCAAACGGGTTTCGATACTGTTTAACGTGCATCGACAGGTTTTCTAGATGGCCCGCTGCAATACCGATGATCGACATAACTGCACAAAACGTCGCCAGTGCCTTAGTTAGCGGTTGGATATCCAATTACGGTATTCCCCTACGTATCACAACGGACTTAGGACCTCAATTTGAATCCGCAGTTTTTAAGGAACTGATGCAGATGCTAGGGGTTAAACATTTACGTACGACGCCCTATCATCCTCAATCGAACGGAATTATCGAACGTTGGCACAGATCACTAAAAGTTGCAATAAAGTTCTCTAAGACTAATAGTTGGAGCTCAGCCCTGCCGTTAATTTTGCTTGGTATGCGATCAACGATTAAGAGTGACATCGGGTTAAGCCCTTCAGAACTAGTTTTTGGCGCACCTCTAAGAATTCCTGGAGAGTTCCTTGTCCCTCGTACAGCCACCACAAGCATTACAGAATTTACAGAATCCCTTCGAAAAGCGATACAAGATTTACCTCTAACAACACCACAATGGCATGGCGTAACACAGCACTTTATACAACCAGCATTGAAAGATTGCAAGTTCGTTTTCATCAGAGTCGATCGTGTCAAACACCCTCTCGAGCCAAGTTACGAGGGACCGTATAAGGTATTATCTAAACATGAAAAATATTTTGTCATTGCAATTCATCAGAGAGAAGCTAAAATATCGATCGATAGACTTAAGGCCGCTTTTATATATAACGAAGCTACAGACACAATGACAACGCAACCCGATAGCAACACAGCACCGCAACAAGGCAATGTTTCTGAGGAACATTTGACACGAGAGCATGATAATCATAGTAAAACAGTTAGTGCGGACCAGCAGCTGCGAGTAACATCATCTGGCCGCCATGTACGTTTCCCCGCAAGGTATCGTTAGCTTGCTAACTAGGCGGGGGGTATTGTGGTGTAAATACAGTCATTCGTCAAGTTTACTTCCGTTTACCAACACACCTTTTATACGCAACGAGTTAATAGTTTTTACGCTTAAGAACACTAGAAAATATAATTATTCATTATTTTTGCAACCACGTTTTCAACAATATCTTTTTGTGAGAGAATCTAATAATTTATAAAATAAAGTTCAAATTATTTAGATTGTACACGTATTTGTTTTATTAGAACACAAGAAAAGCCACAGTTCTTTTACTTCGCCGGTTCTGCTACAATACCGACGAAGGAGGGTGCTGTAATGTAAAGTGCATTAGGATATGTTAGTATTAACCGCTGCCGGTATTGTCAAAGTGATCAGTGCTATGCCTTCATCACTTTAACACTCCAACAACAACCAACACTATAACACACCAATGCACATAAGAAAAACGCATGATGCTGTTGGCTTGCCTGAGACTAGTCTTGAACTCAAGACCTCTGGGTTTGTAGTCAAACGCGCTAACTACTCAGCCAGCACCACCCTCAGAAACTTTTAAAATGTTAGATAGATACAATTTTATTGTGTGTAATATTCATTTATGATCGTACAATAAATAACATTTATTTGAAAATTTTAAAAGCTCTCGAAGAAAGTGGATGATTACTTCAAAACGGCTGGACAGACTTTTTTCAAATATGTGTAGGTTAGAAGATTTTAGATGAAAAAATTTTAAAATAAGTAATGAATGAGTAATTGTCGTAGATTGGGGAAACATAACAATCTTCTTGTCATTCGTTACCTCTCTTCAGAACGATATGATTTCTATATTATTTCACCTCGTTTTAATTGCTCGGAACCCCTTAAAATCAAAGGTGAAGAATTAATAAATAAAATACATAAGTTGTTTTAAGAGTATAGAAATTCCCTTATCTTTCTCTTACTTATTGCTTATTTCTGCATTCCGCTTTTCGTCTGGTTTTAATTTTTTCTAGAACGTTTTTTGGTCTCTTCTGTGGTTAATTTAGTTTTCAACCTCTTTAAAACCAAAATCAATAACAAAAAAAAACGAAATCAAGTATTAGAAACTATCACAAAAAATCAATACAAATAGACAAGTCACGAATTACAATTGTTTACACGTTTGTATTTTATTTACTTTTTTTGCATTATAATTATTCCTAATTTTTACTTATTAATTTATATTTATTAATTTATTCGACCTACAATTTTATTGATTTATTTGATAATAATATTCAATATTAAAAAGAAAAGTTACGAATTACAAATAATTTGTAGACACACTCTTATAATGAAAAACAAAGCTTTCTCTTTTGAATTTGCTCTTTATTTAGGGTTATTTATTTCGCATTTGTTTCAAGTTTTTGCGAGAAACTACGTCTTAAAACGAAGATAAAGGATTTAAATGAAATGAGAGTGAAATATCATTTTATAGGCAGAAAAAATAAAAACACAAAATTTTCTTTCGCATAAGATAATTTATTTACTGAAAGCAAGTATATACCTTACAGTAACGGTTCATATACTGTTTATCCAATACTGTTGGAGAAATAATATTGATACTAGATTTAAACTAGTATTAAACATGGTAAAAGCGGCGAAGGACGCTGATGATGGCAGCGTAGCGGCTTTCAAAACTAGTAGTACTAATCCGTTCTGCCAGTCTGATTAGATATTCTTCCTAAAAATAATTTGAATTTACATTACAGTAGTTTTCCGGTTTAACGAACCAGTACTTTGTCAGGCCCGTTCGTTAAACTGAAAAGTACGTTATACGCAGTACTTATGTAGAATAACCATTTTATGGATAAATAAATAACTATAATGTATTTTTTATTGTAAGATAGCGGTACTTTTTGGGGAAACACTTATACATATTTTCAGTTCGAATAATAATTACGTACAATATATTTTTTTAAATTTTTTTACCGGAGATATTTACGAAACCGGGAACAAAGTCGAGGCCTAATACCACTATTTTAAAATTCAAAGCCAAATATCTTCAAAAATTTTAAAGATAAATTAATTTTTGTCTATTTATAAGCTTTACAACAAATTTGAACTCATTAAAGTCAGATAATCTTTGTAAAAGTGTTTCATGCCCGAGGTAATCATCTTTGACTCATCGTGTGCTTCAACAGCGTCGTCCAACTTACAACGCTCTTAAAGCTTAGGTCCTGCTCTATGATTTTTACATATATCATTTTGTAATCGGATCACAAGTTTCAAAGATAGATATTTATCACCCTTTTTCCAATTGGAACCACTGCGCCATGTAGCATATGAACTGGCTATGTCTGCCGCCATTACTCCCTATACTGGCTCAGGGTACTTTTGTATCTTCGACTTGACATGAATGATTAACCAATACTCCGACGATATTATTCGAGACTGTCTATCATATTCAGAGCGTTAAGCGTCGCGTAAGCAGTGGGGTATGTATTTACAGTACATTCAAAGTAAATATTTTGTGCTAAAATGTACTGTAAACACGTACCCTGTTACTTACACGACGCTCAACGGTCTGATTTAGGCAGGTCTGTTAGAAGGGTTTTACAGAGGTTGCACAATAGATTAACAACACACAGAACTATCGGCCATTGCAAAATTATGATTCAACTAATGTTATTTATACATCATTGCACCGAATTAATTCAAATATGTATGAGTTTAAACTTTTTTTTATTGTAAATTTAAATAAATTTATTGCCAAAAATGAATACATTCAATCTTTTAAAACTGCTGTTGACATTTCACTTAAATTTTCTATATAATTATACAAATAAAATATTATCAGTGATTGTTTTTTCGACATCAACATTAGAACAAAAGATGAAAAAAATACATCCAATATTAATTGAATTTTTATAATTAAAAAATTTAAGTTATACTAAAACTCAGCTCTTAAATTATTGTTTTACTATATAGATAGATATTCGAATGAAAAACAGATTGCACCTTTTCCTCTTTACTGTATTTGCCCTATGACATGATAAATGGGAGGAAATTCTCAATATCCAGTTTTGTTCATAATTAATTTGAGCTTGCTCTTGGTTATATCTGTTCTAAATATGCACAAAAAAAATTCACTTGCAAACTAAAACAAAAGCTACTGACTGGCACATACTAAAAGAAGTAAAGTACATAAAATTGCCACCAACCATTTAAATATACGAATAGAATTGAAACCTCAGTTGCACACACACACACAACAACTACTAAACTTATTCCCAAATTTGGCTTGATGTCCATAAGAGCATATAAAAATGAAAAATGTCATTTGCAAGCTAAAACTCTTAATCAAACTCATATAGAAAATCAATGACCAAACGTATCATCAATGAACAAATATGCATAGACAGACGAATAGATAATACACACAGGATATACTCGTATGACTAAATATCCTTAACAACGTTTGCAGGCATGTGAGTTAGATAAAGAATCTTTTTTACAATTGTATAAGTATGATTTTATATCATAAATGTATTTATGATGCATGGAAGCAGATACTTTCAACCACCCATGACATTACAAATAGTCAAACAACCCAGCAAACCAAAACATTCGAAAATAATATCGCATTCGAATGTTGCGCACACGTTTCTCGGACAAAACACTCGCGAACGGCTATCGAAGTCGGAAAGAAAAAGAGCTGCTAGAGCTCACTCGTCGCTCAGTTTGTGGCAGCAAATCTTTCGATTTCGATGCTTCGCTGACAAATCAATAGCCAACCAATATCGAAGAATTATCAATACCACAAAAATGCAGGAAAAAATAATTTTTCAAGATTGTTATCTCTATTTCTTAATTTATCTATTTTATTGTAAATGGAATAATTATTTATTTTAAATTTTAACTTACGCGCTGCATTCAATCAGATTCGAACACGGTACCTCCAGGCTAACAGATTAGCACACGTCCACTAGACTATCGTGGCAAATTTTTTTCTATTCAATTATAGCACTCATGAATATAAATTACACATTCGATAAATTATCGAAAATAGTTCAATGCTGCGAACATTCACATTTTATGAAATTTGGCAATTGCGCTTCTAATCGAGACATGTTTCGATGCTGCGAACATTCACATTTTATGAAATTTGGCAATTGAGCTTATTGTCGCAACATTATCGACAAAAGCTCGCATTTGCGAACATTCGACTATTTTTAGATTCACGAGCATTTATCGAACAAATTTGTTTCGAAAATTCTTCGTTTTAGCGAACCTTCTTTTGTTTCGAATCTCAGGTTTAGTGGGTTGTTTCTCAGTGCCGCAGTAATGGCTGTTTAACATTTCTGCTTGCTTTTTATTTTAGTATTTGTTCGATATTTTCTTTTTGATGACACTATGCAACAAAATGAAACTTTTGTCATGAGCTTTGATCATCACTTTATTTATTTATTTATTTATTTATTTATTTATTTTTTTTGATGTGTTATGGTCCCCTAACTACAAAAACAATCGAAATTTAAAATTCTATGGGCACATTATGTTAAATTTGTTTCTAAATTTTGGAATTTTCTTTCAAGGGGTTACTACAGCGATTTCATCATAACTTGGGAAGAGGTAGTCAAATTTAATTACAAAAAAACACTAAAAAACTTGGAATAAAATTACCTTTAAGCCGTTCTTACATTTTTTTATATACAATGTCTACGGAATTATTTAGGTCGTAATGGTGAAAAAAATATATATATATACATATTTTTTGCAAAATTGGAAAATTTTTATTTTTTTTAAATTTATAAAAAATCGAAAATAGCAAAAACTTAAAATTTTTAGTAACTGATCATAAAGCCATACCTCAAATAAAATAAGCTTTATTTCATGAAAATCGATTAATAAATATTGATTATTCATAACTAGATATGCCTGCCCGCTTAAAGTCTGCTTTATGACTATAAGGTGTTATATAAAGTTCTTTAAATAAAGTTTAAATTTTCTGTTATACAATATAAACATTGCTGCCAACGTTCAAAAAAATATGTCTAATTTCCAGCAACATTTATATTATTAAAATTGCGTATTTTCCCTTTTTTCTGTTTAAACTTCGAAATTAGATATTTTATTGTAGTAAAAAATACCCAAATTGGGAACTAGGATTCTAAAGTACCTTCATAACAAATTTCATGAACATCCGTTCAGTGGTTTTTGCGCGATTGGTGTTTTGTGTTCTACATCGATTGCTTGGAACTATATCCTTGGAACTAAAGGGTGGTTAAATTTTAAGGGCCGATGTTGAATGTTAACCACACCTAAACGTCGAGTTTTTGTCTGCATTTCATTTGATATTTCTCAATTTCAGTCTAACTCAATTTGAATCATGGAAATATACACAATCGAGCAACGCGTTTAAGTTATTCAGGCTTCAAATCAAAATTCATGTCGTGCCCTTCGCGATTTTTTCGGTAAATTTTTCACCTCATTGGATTCGTCAATAAGCAGAATTGCCGCATTTGGGCGAGTGATAATCCAAGAGTGATTGTCGAAAAACCAATGCACCCACAAAAAGTGACTGTTTGGTGCGGTTTATGGGCTAGCGGCATCATCGGGCCGTATTTTTTCCAAAATGAGGCCGGTCAGGCAGTTACTGTGAATGCTGTTCGCTATCGTGAGATGATAACTTTTTATGGCCCGAATTGGAAGATATGGATATGGACGATATGTGGTTTCATCTGGACGGTACCACTTGCCACACAGCTAACGAAACAATGGCTCTTTTGCGCGACAAATTCAATGGCCGTGTTATCTCACGTGGTGGCGATGTCAATTGGCCGCCAAGATTATGTGATTTGACACAGTTGGACTTCTTTCTTTGGGGTTATTTGAAAGAAAAGGTGTACGTCGATAAGCCAGCAACAATTCAAGAGCTAAAGGATGAGATAATTCGGCACATTAACGGCATAGAACCTCAATTATGCCTCAGCGTCATCGAAAATTTAGACCACCGGATGGAGGTGTGCCGCCAAGGTCGCGGCGGCCATTTGGCCGATATTTTGTTCCACACATAATTGAACCATATCATATTATCATAGTAAAAAGAAATGACAATAATTTCCTAAATAATATGTGTTTTATTCGAAATCAACATCGGCCCTTAAAATTTAACCACCCTTTATATTCGAAACCAGTGAGTGTTATAGAAACTACTGCTGGCACGATTCTTTAGATCAGTCTAGTGACCCATAACAAAATGACTACAAGGTATCAATTGCTCCCTCCTATGACAAAGCCATGTTAAAGTGATAGGTCCCTTCCATGCAAAGTGTTAGAGCTCGAACCGGTCCCTATCCCCTGAGGACTAGTGACGTCACATGTTCTGTGTCAGCTCAGTTCCCCCTATGGCCCAGCGGGAACTGTTGTACCAATTGTCTTGAACGTACTTGGCCTATGACTGGTGAAAATGGGAATGTCACGAAATGTTCCCGTGTTGCGGCCGGTGAAAAGAATTATATCACAACATACACAGAAAAAATTATGGTAGCTTTTTTTTTTTAACAAACATGTTTTTGAAACTGATTTTAAATCTTTATTATTGTCTCTATTTCGTTTGATAAATAATTGTTTTGACTTATTATTTCATTTCACTTATCTACCGCCAATATTGGCAACCTGATAAAATTGTGAAATTCTTTGATTTATTTTTCAAATTTCTGTAAAATATTTTTTGATCGAAACAATTTGTTTATTGAAAAAATCAGAAATTTTTTTCAAACAAATTATTACACATTTTTGCATTTGAATTTACAAATTTCTTTATAAGAACCTAAATTGAACAAATTTACATTTGATTCAGGGAATTTGGTGTTTGAAGTGAAAAATAAATTTTTTCTGTGCACCACAAAACTAGAACAAAAACTTTAACCAAAATACATTCATTTTGCTAGCAGACTTTTTTCAGATTAAAAATATATATTTAAAGTACAGTAATTTAACTAGTATTAAAGAACCCATCACACTACAAGGAGCTTCAGTTTGGGTTTAGAACCTATCACTGAGTATCTTAATTATGTCAATTGACTCCCTCCAATGACAACGCCATGTAAAAGTTAACGGTCCCTTTCATATAAAGTTCCGGAACTCGAACCGGTTGCTAGTCCTTGCGAACCAGTCACGTGACCTGTCTTATCATAGGTTCTTTTCTCTCTAGGGTTATGTAAATAACATTTACAAAAAATTAAATTTATTTTTAGACAAACTTTTGTTTGAATATTTTTTGGTGATAATATTTTCTGTGTAGAATTTAATTTAAAATTTCGACTGTTTTTATAGTTAGAGGACCATAACACATCAAAAAAAAAATATAGTGATAGTCCTTGGCATTTTTCTTGTTGCATAGTGTTATCTAGTCAGTAATACGATTTTATTGTAAATTCTTCTGTATATCTCAAAATCTTTCTATTATAAAAATTTAATACTTTTTACTGCCAAAAAATAAAAGTAAAATTATAAACTGAATTGTAGAGAACCACCACATAATTTTAAACTACATAAAATCACACATGCATTATTATCAACCGCATACAAACACATGCACATACACATAACATCACAAATCCTTTTACATAATTATGCGTGTGTGCTTGTGAGCTACAGAAAATATACTGACATAGACAAAATCTGGTACACCCTCAGATTTATTATAAACCACATTTATTACAGAGTCCTGTCCTTAATTTATCTTAAGTTTGGCAGTTGGGCTAAACTTTTGCTACGAAGAAAAATTTGATGTGATTTATTTGAAATTGTTTTGGGTCTTTTGCCAAAAGGACAGTACGAAATTTAAGGAAATAAAAAACCCATTTAAAAGTGTCATAAACTAATTTTATGGTTTTTTAGATAACATAAGTCGTTTAAACACAATTATTAATAATCGAATCTAATAAAAAACAACTGATTAATATTTATTAACATTGTTTATTTCTTATTTATACAAATCTTGTGAAAGATTTATTTAAACTTCGGCATTGTGTGTAATTAACATCAGTAGTGATAATTCTCGTATTAAAATTTATCGTAAGATTTGTATAAATAAGAGCTGCGATCACATTCAGCCGAGCCACCTGACACGTGGTGATAAGCAGAGCTCCACATGAGCACTGTTGCTGGAAGTATGGGAGTTTTCGAAAACAACGTTGTTCTATTCTGCCTTTTGAGCCCAGATCCCAATATCGGAATGCACCGATTTTCGTCGGCTCTCTACAATAGAGCCATAGACAATAAAGCCAAATATGTAGCTTTATTTCTTAATTAGTTGAGAAACAAGGGCGTAATTGCACTACACTGCATTGGCAATAAAGGCATACGGCCTTATTTCGCAATTAGTTGCTTTAGATTGCAAATAAATTGATGTTAATTTTTTCTTATTTCTTGGAATATTGATAATGTTTAATTATTTCTGAATATCATGTTACAAACTTTAGCGTCACTTTAAAGTCACTTTGGATTCAAAATCTAAATTTCGTGTAAGTAAATTTTCACAAGTTTTTTATAACGACAATTTTCACAAATTACACTTTACAAAAAAAAAAAATTACATAGTTTTAACGACTGATTCTGGTAGAGGCTAAAAAAAAATATATAAGTGTATCGGCGTTTTGAAAGTTTACATCTGGGACTCATTTTGTAAAGGGATGTTATTTCGCATCCCTTTACACGTGACACAGGAAATTTTGAAAACCTTACGCTTAATTTATAATATGTGTTTAGCTTTTTTATGTAAAACAGTGCGAGGAATATTTTTGTGGAACATTTTAACTCTCTAAGTTTTCAATGTATGGGTCTGTTTGTACTTTTCTTTAAAAAGGGGCAAAAAACTACCCTTCAATGGCGATATAGAGGACTAAAATGTTCCACAAATATGTTCATCGTGGTGATTTACACAAAAGTGCTGAGAGCATCTTATGCCTTAAACGTCTTACAGTATTTCCAATGCCGAATATTTACTACTTCTGAATAAGTGCTAAGTTAACCCTTAAACACATTATAAGTTTTGAGCGATTTCTGGTGTTTAAGTAGAGTCTGGAGCTTCAAATGTATTTGAAGACTTATAGTAGAACTTTATGGCGAATATTTTGTAGAACATTTCAGTCCACTATATTGCCGCTGAAGGGAATTTTTTATGCCTTTTTTAAAACCAAGGAGTTTTAGAGGCTTAAAACGTTCTACAAAAATGTTTTCCATGATGTTTTACATAAAAGTGCGGAACATACCTTCTACTGACACCGAAAGGTTTGCAAGACTTTCTATGCCGATTCAATATAAAATAAAGATTAAACGTAAACTTTCAAATGACCGATACACGTAATATACATTATGTCACTTCTGCCGGAATTTATTGTCAGGAACTATTTATTTTGTTCTTTTTTTTACAGTGCAATCTATTGATACAAAAATTACTTGTCAGTTCCTTTTAATTATAGTTTAAACTGTAGAAATTTCCTACTGGACTCTAATATTCCCCAGTTTAGTTCGATATACTTCTGAATGTGTAATATACTTAATTTTAAATGATGTGCCATCATCTAACAGAGCTGTCTAAAAATTTAGCCTTAAATTTATTTAACTATAAAACTTTATTACAAATAACTGAAACTAAATTGTGCTACTTCGAAAACTACGACTGTAAATATTTGCTGTTAAAATTTATTGTCTCATTAGTTTGTTCTTTAGTTTATGCATTTGAAAATTACATTTTGAATTTAATGTAAATTTAATATCATTATTTGTATTATCATCTTTGGTTATATACGTATGTTAGTATAAATATTTATCGCCTAAATCTTTATTATCATTTGCCGTTTGAGAATTTTTGTTTTAAATTTATATTTAAATCAAAAACTGCAGGCCTTCAAGACTCACATGGATTATAACAACAACACAGTGTTTGAACTTATTGTTGTTATTGTTTGTTCATTTATAAATAATTTATTATGCTTTGTTTATATCTTCTGGTACTTTTTGTCTTTTTAATTTTATTGAATTGTCTTATGTTTATTAGAATATCATGCAAATGAATTTGCATTTAATTAAATTTTTATCTTCGATTTGATTTATTGTGATTTATTTTAAAAACAATTTATTTAATATATTAAATTTGCTTTTATTGTTTAAGAAACATGAAAAATTGCTGAGGAAAATGACAGGAAATTATCTTTAAAGGTTTAAAAAAAAATAATAAGCCTATGTTTTGTGTAAAAAAAGAACAAAAATTAAACGAAATTTGTTTAAATATTTCAAAGAAAACGCATTTAATAAATGTGGAAGTGTGCCCTTTAAAAAATTTGGGTGGACCGTATAATCACAGACTGCACAAGGGTCATGCTCAAAATCAGGGCATTAATTCCGAAGAGAGGAGTGATGTTACCATGGAATCTAGTCGTAAAGAAAATCCTCTTGAACCTGAATGGTAATGGCACATAAGAAGTATCCTATGCAGATAACGTCGTGCTTCCTACCAGAGGGAAATGCCTGCCAATGACTAGTGAAATCATGGAATTGGCATTCAACAAACTATTTGAATGGGTCAAGGAAAACGATGTGGGAATTCATTTTACAATTACAATATTCGTAGTTCTTACCAAACGATATAAAACTCCAGAAATCAGACTACTATATTGGACGGTATTGCTATGAAACTCTCGAAAGAGGCTAAATAATTCGGCATTATCCTGGACTACAAACTCTTATAGAAACGTAACATGGAGGACAGGTTGAAGAAAAATCTATTCGTCGAAAAGAGTCTTTGGGAAAAGATGGTGCCGTAAGACGTATATCCTCCATTGCATGTATCTAACTCATTCTCACTTATGGGAAATGAAAAAGAGTACATATTTCTTTATACTGGGCAAGGTACAAAGGACAGCATCAGTGTCCATTTTTTAACAGTACGCTAAGTCCGAAACTGCATTTATATAATCTCCCCTCCATTCGTCAATATTTGGGATCTTGACTGAGAAGAGTTTGTCAAAGTTCCTGACAAGAGTCAGGCCAGTCTAGAGACAAATACATAGCCAACAGGTCTGGCCTTAGACTCAAAGAGCCACACTACTTAAAATATGACCGCACTGGGCATGGTACCGTTCTACGAAATGTAGGAGATCCAGTCGAGATCCCGAAGAGTGACGACTGGAAGGGAAATTAAGTAACTCGAGATAATGCAGTTTCAGTCTTTACGAACGGTTCCAAAATGGATGCTGCAACTGGATCGGGTGTATTTTCTAAAGATGCTGATTTTTCAGTTTCGCTCTGGTAAACCGACATCTCAACCGTGTTAAGGGCGGTGATTTGTTCCATAACCGATACTGCGGAAAGAACTGAATGGATCTTCTCAGAGACCAGCTGAAAGAGTTTTCTCGATATCGATCGATCTTTCCATTTAAATAATATTGCAATTTCCATCGATATCGTCTTCTGTGATTTAGATCCTGTTGCTAATTGATATGAGTCTGCCAGCAAGTAGGGCCCTTACTTCGACGTATGTATTGGCAGGTATTCAATCTCTGAATCTGCTTAATGATGTTACACCAAGATGGTTTGGGTTCCAGGGCATGAAGTCATTCAGGATAACGAAACGGCTTATCAATGCGCTCAGATGGTCCGTAATTATCACTTTAAGAATATCCAAGACTTCTTGGATCTCTTTTAGTAGAGCTAGGACCAAGATACACCTAATACTTAGAAGAAGGCCGCTAGCATCTCTGGTTGGAGTGATTGCGGTACACTGTACGACCGGACGTATGTCGGAAAGTCTAGGGTCTCCCTTACGTTTAAGGTATAAGATGGTTTACCACTTTAGTGCAAAACACCACTAGCAATAATATTGTAGAACACTTTAATCCCCCACTCTTTGTTGTGTAGGTATTTTTGTCTCGTTCTTGAAAAAATCCCCTCCTGAAAAGTTCTATAAAAATATTTGCCATAAAATTCCAGTGTGGGTCTTTTAAGGCGCCCAGATCCAGACTCAACTGTAAAGTCAGAAATATGTTTAAGGATTAATTTTGTACTTAGTCACAATTAGTTCTCGGCATAGGAAATCTTGTAAGCACGAAAACTTCCCTCTGTAAACTGCGACTTTGACTCGAACACAAAGGGTTCCGTACGAATACCATATACATACATAAATCTCCTCGTTTTGGCAATTTTTATTTGTTTTTGGGGTATTTTCATTTTAGCGTATTTTTCGTTTTGGAGTTTCTTTAGTGTTGGCGTTTTTTTTTGTCGTTTTGGTGCTTTTTTGTTTTGGATTCTTTTTCATTTTGACGACTTTTTTCGTTTCTTTTTGGTTTTCTTTTTTATATTTAGTTTTTTAGATTTTACGTCTTTTTTTGTTTCGGTGTTTTTTTTCATTTTTTGCGATTTTTTTTTAGTTTTTGCGATTTTTTTACTTATTGCGATTTTTTCGTTTAAAATTTTTTTTTTTAGCTTTTTTTAGTTTTCATTTTGGCGATTTTTCGATTTAGTGTTTTTTATTTAAGTTTTTTTAATTTTAGCATTTTTTACATTTTTTTTTCTTGTTTTGGATTTTTTTTGTTTTAGCGCTTTCTTTCTTCGTTTTTTGTGATTTTTTTTTCTTGCTGCAATTTTATTTGTGTGTTTTAGTCTTAGCGTTTTTTTTTTGGACTTTTATTTTTTGTTTTTGCGCAATAATTTTAGTTTTGGCGCCTTTTTTCGTTATTGCGCTTTTTTTTCAGCAAATTTTTGTATTTTGGCGACTTATTTCTCGTTTTGGCTATTTATTAATTTCAAGTTTTTTTGCGATATTTTAGTTCTGGCGATTCACTTTTTGTCATAATCCTTGTATGTATTTAGATCTCACTAAAATGAATCCCAGATGTAAACTTTCAAAACACCGATACACGTCTCCTTTTTTTTGTGCCATCTACCAAAATCAGTCGTTAGAACCTTGTAATTTAAAAAAAAAAAGTTTTAATTTGTTTTGTAGTGTGTAATCTTTATCAATAGTGACCGACCGAACGCACTTTTTCCATACCGAACCTAAACTCGAACTTCGATTGAAATTTTAGAACCGAAACCGAACCCGAACGTGAAATCGAACTTTTTTATTGAAGAGAAATATTAGGGTTCCGTTACACCAAAAGTGTAAAGGACCCTATTGTTTTCGCTACGCTGTCCGTCTGTCTGTATGTCTGTCTGTCTGTCACATGGTGTTTTTTAACTATGACTTATTTATTTAATGAATACAAAATGAACTAATTCATAGTACGTTGCACTTTTTGATAATATTCTAAAGCTTTGATGATTTATAAATATATAATACTAATTATACAAAGTTCGATGTTTGGTGGAAATTTTACCGAACGCCAAACATCAACCGAACATAGCCTTCCACCGAACTTTGACACCGAACCCAAACGTTCGGTCCGACACTATTTATCAATATAGGCCATTATTTTAGATAACTTCAGCAACATCATTTTACTTAACAAATTTCATACAAACAAATAAAAATAATAATAAAATATGTTTTATGAATAAAACCGTCTTCCATATTTGACCTGGTTTTATTACAAAGAAAAAATACATACCTAATTCGATTTATACATGGCTAACCAAACATATTTTTGCCCATCCATCCTTTAACAACTTTTAATAAAATAAACAAATACCAACACAGCTGACCCACCACACATTTACACTTTTACCATAACCTGACATTTCAAGCATACCAACCACCAGCACAGCACTGATGCCCTAAAACTCCCACTCTTCGTGGATGACAAATTTATTTCGCTTTCTTTAAAATTTTTTTTTTTTGGCTCAAGAGAAACCGAAAAAATTACAAATAAATACCCGACAACAAATTGTGATTTGAAGTTGATATAAAAAATAAAAATACGTATGCAACAGCGTATGTTACACGCGGAATTTTATTTATAGTTTTACACACAACTGCGCTGTGATTCTATATGCGGATTTTTGAAATTCTGAGAATGAGTGAGGGACTGCATGTCTGGCGGTTTGACTGCTTGGCTGCTTGATTGTTGGGATAAATTGTATTGGATGTTGTGAATTTTATGTTTAAGACATTAAGCTGGGAGTGCAACATTCTTAGTGTCACATATTTTATATAAAAAAAATATATAAAATACAAAAAAAAAAACATATAGAAGAAGATAATTTACTCTTGCCAGAAGTTGCATGTTGATACTTTAATGGCATTTCAATTGTTTGATTGTGTGAGACAATTTAATGATCAAAAAAAAAAGTTTTTAAAGAAAAAAATCTTGGAAATGCGCGCAATCGAGTAAATATGTCAATTATAATTATAACTTATCTGTGTTGAAACATTGCATGCAATTTTAAATATAAATTAATTGCTGCAGATGGTAAATTAATTTGGGTATAAAACCAAAATAATAATATTTGGAAATCTATAAAGCTCCCCCCATAAAGTTTTTGTAGTAAAAATAAATTTTTATTTTAGAAAACATATTTTTCTTTTCTAATTATGCTCTTATTTTTGTCAAAAATGTTTCAACTAAAGAATTTGTGCTCATTTTATTAAACTGTTTATTGCTTATAATATAAATTTTGCTGTCAGACTCGCTCCAAATTTTTTTAGTACGAAAAAATTTGATTGAAAGATATATTGTTAAAATGATATTCCTAAAAATTTGCTGAAGAAAATCTTTAATATCTCATATAAAGACTTGCTGACAAAAAATGATTATAGTTCTGATTTCTTTTTTATATTAAAAAAAAATTTAAAACATTTCTATCAGTTGAGGAATAAATTTCAATTCTAGGATAAATTTTGTGCAAACTTTTGATGAAAGAATTTGCTCCATAAAAAATTTGTGCAAATAAAACAGCTTAATTTCAATTGCCACTGCCGATTTTCAGTACTGCCGTAATATTTTATGAAAGTGATGGGGAACTTATTGGATTTTGGAGATTTTTGGATCAGTTTTTTGTCTCCAACCTGGTTTGTACCCCTGCTTAGCGGTTGAAGATGTCTCTGCTAACAATTGGCGATAAATATCGTCATGGTATCTTCCAAATGATAGTTCCCAGTAAAAAATTTTCATGTTTTTTGAAGCACTAAAGAAATAAAGCGCTTCATAATTCGCTTTAAAACATGAGCTTGTTCAGAAGCTGATTTCAGAGCGTCTCAACAATGCAGGTTTTGAATCGAGAAAAGTATTTGCTTTTTACTTATACAAAAGCTTCGTACATAAGCGAGAATGAAGAGTAAGTTTATTTGAGTTTCTTGGTGCCGTTTTGCAACAGTGTTTGTGGTCGAGTGATTGGTACGTTGGACTTCAAACTTGAAGGTTCCTATTTCGATACTAGTTGAAGTTAAAATAAGAAACATTGAGTAATAATATGAAATTAATAAAAATAAATAAAGTAGCGAAATAAGAAAAATTCAAAATGGCGTTAATGACGCCAATCCACATCGAACCACTTTTTTCATATATTTTCAGTTCTAGTGCTGAAAATGTTGATGATTTTCAGCGCTTCAAAAGCGCTTTTGTGAGCAAAAATGTAGTACTCCAATCTGGGAACTCACCATACAAAAATCAGCAGGTTTGTCAGCGCTACTTTTATTCCATAATAGTAGAAACCTGCTTTATTGGAAGCAATTTTTTTACTGGGTTAGTTAAGCTGCTGACGACTTTTTAAAGTGTTTATTTCTAATAATCTAGAAATTCAAATCATTATCTTTGTACTGATTGGAGTTATTAAGGTGGGTTGAACTTGTTTTTCAATAAGTTTTTTTGCAGGGGGCATACCTCGTACGGGTCCACTGTCGAAGCGGAAGATTTCGAAGTAGCACAACGACGACGACACATCGGAATGGCGTACTCTGAGGCTATGGGGCCGTCTGCTGCTATTAAAAAAGTGAGGCATAGTGAGACGGATAGCGAAGTTGACGTTGTAAGCCATCGTAGCCTAGGACCAGTCACACTTCTGCATATGCTAAGCATTCTGTTGGTGCAAATGTTGCTGCTAGTGCTATGACATTGCCGCTGCTACTACTGCTTCAAAACTTTTGTCTCTTTCTGATCCTGCTGTAGGTACTTTCACTCATATTTGTAGACCTGTTGTTCTGAACTCTGATGTTACGATGCTTTGTGCTACTGCTACGTCGGCTGGTGGCTATGAATCTGACAATGATATGACTGATGAGATGGAGGTGTTCAATGCCAATGGTGCCACTGCAGAAAAAAAACGGTGGCTAACACTGTCGGTGGAATTAATTATGCTACTGATTTCGTGATAGAGTTGAAATGGAGGTGTTGCTAGCTAAGGGAGTAAAAAGAGTACTAGCTCACAATGTGACTACTATTTTGGTGGTGCTGAGAATGAGCGTTTGAGGGGAAGGTTGGATAGTCCACCGTCAAAGTAGATTTCGGCTTCTGCGTCCAATGTTGCTGTCTTTAGAGCGTAAAATTTTGCTCTAATAGTGGCACCTATAGTTGCCCCGGTGGTTTCTCAAAAACCTGTAGAGACGTTGTCGGGGGTGGTGAAGATGAAGGGTGGTACTACTACATCTGAGGACATGACATATACATCTGAGTACCTCCTCAGATGGAAATTGCATGGCATGCCATATAATGCCGTGCCATGCCATATAATGCCGTGTCATGTCATGTCATCTGTGTAAAATATCTTTGTTCAATAATAAATAAATAGATAAAGTTAATAAAGTTTTTATCCAAAGTTATTTAATTAGCTTCGCTTAAGATCGTTTTTAATTGAAACTTTCGATTAAATTATTTTTATTTTAGAAAGAAATTCTAAAGCATGTAAATATTGAACATTCAAAGAAAATTTTTTTTTTGCTGTATGAAAGTATGAACTGACATCAGATGTTTCGAGACCACCACAGTCTTTCCATCAGAGCCACACTGCCACACTGCCAGCGAAGGCAGCAACAACCAACCAGCGAAAATCCTATAATTGGTTGAATAGAGCAATTAACAGATGAGTCGCCATATCGTGCCGAATCGCAACTATTATAGATTTTTTTGTAAAGGTTTGGAACTTCACTAAGTGTTTTCTTTTCACGCTCAACTGTTTTATGCTTTTGAGTTCTGTCTTACCCGCGTGAAATATCATCGATATTTTTCTGTTGTTAGCTAAGTGCCTGTAGAGTTTTAACAATTGAGCTATGAATTTTAGTCGAACTTTATGGTTTTTATCCAAAGTTATTTAATTAGTCATTAATATGATTATTTCGAACGTATTTGCTTTGTGAATCCAAATTGATTATTAGGCTAACGTTCGTAACGTTATATTCAAAAAGAATTGGGAATGATTAATATTCCAAGGAACAAGCGAGAAATTAACATCAATTTAATTTTTCAACATACACAGCAGAACAGAGTAGCGCCACTTTCGGAAGCCGCTAAACTTCCATCGTCAGTGCTCCATGTATTTGCTCATCACCACTTGTCAGGTGGCTCTGTTGAATGTGATTTTAATTCTTATATGTATATACAACTTTTTCGTGAAAATTTAATACGAGAATTAAATAACTCTCAAGCTGATATTGAAGTGCACTTTCCCAGCGTTGCCATCGATTTATTTTTCTTCATTCCCATTATTATTTAATTAGTTTTGTTTAAGTTCGTTTTTAATTGAATCTTTCGATTAAATTATTTTTATTTTAGAAAGAAACTCTAAAGCATGTAAATATTGAGCATTTAAAGAAAAATGTTTTTTAATAAAGTTTATTGAAAATCATATTTAGTTATTTTTCGGTGCAAACTACACTACCAGTAACCAGTAATTTTATTTATCATATTATTAAAATTTTGTTTGGTTAGAACTTTTTTAGTAAATTAATTTTCTATTATTTTCTTGCAGCTTCAACATCAATGTTATCGAGCAGCTGTTTCAATAGTGGTAAGTAATTTAATACGTTTCTCTATAAATTTCTTTATAAGGAATTTGAATTTCCGTTTCCGGTCATCATGCTAAAATGCAATAAATATTCTTCAATAACAAGAGAAAAATTTCGTTTTGTTTTTGACACACACACACACACCGAATATTAGTTTACAGAACTTCATTAGAAGCACACACAAAAAATCTGTTTTGTTTTGTGAATCTAAATTGATTATTAGGCTAAGGTTCGTAACGTTATATTCAGAAAGAATTGGGTATGATTAATATTCCAAGGAACAAAGGAAAAATTAACATCAACTTAATTTTTCAACGTACACAGCAGAACAGAGTAGCGCCACTTTCGGAAGCCGCTACACTTCCATCGTCAGTGCTCACGTGTATTATGCTATCACCACTTGTCAGGTGGCTCTGTTGAATGTGATTTTAATTCTTATATATACAACTTTTTTCGTGAAAATTTAATACGAGAATTAATTCACTCTCAAGCTGATATTAAAGTGCACTTTCCCAGCGTTGCCATCGGTTTATTTTTCTTCATTCCCATTTTTCTGATTTTTGTTCTACTCAAGACAAACTTTTTTGGTTTGATTTTATACTTAAGTATATGTGAACATGTAAACATGTGAAAAGCTCAAGCCAGTAGCTAATTGTTTATTAATATGATTATTTCGAACGTATTTGCTTTGTGAATCTAAATTGATTATTAGGCTAAGGTTCGTAACGTTATATTCAGAAAGAATTGGGTATGATTAATATTCCAAGGAACAAAGGAAAAATTAACATCAACTTAATTTTTCAACGTACACAGCAGAACAGAGTAGCGCCACTTTCGGAAGCCGCTACACTTCCATCGTCAGTGCTCACGTGTATTATGATATCACCACTTGTCAGGTGGCTCTGTTGAATGTGATTTTAATTCTTATATATACAACTTTTTTCGTGAAAATTTAATACGAGAATTAATTCACTCTCAAGCTGATATTAAAGTGCACTTTCCCAGCGTTGCCATCGGTTTATTTTTCTTCATTCCCATTTTTCTGATTTTTGTTCTACTCAAGACAAACTTTGTTTTGTTTTGGTTTTGGTTTTCATACTTCAAATATTTACCTAATCTGACCATACCTCTAGTTTGCCAAAAGAATTTCAAATTTAGTTTTTAGGTGAAGAACTCTCGTATGAAATCCAAAACTAGCAGAGAAAAAAATTTTTTACTACAAAAATTTTTTGGCAAAAAGTAAACTGCATATTGAACCAATAAAAATTACAGTCAAAATGAAATGTTTATAAAATTAAGAAGTTTATCAAAATTATTTCTTGTTATTTGAGTCCTTTATTAATTATGAAGATACAGCAAACGAAAGTGAACTAGTCACAAAACTAGTTACGCTATCGGTTCATATTGCGGCATAATCCGAGAGTATGGCTTTTTAAAAGTCTGTTTGGTGTTGGGTGTGTCTTGTTGACTATCGGTTTGTGCCTGCCTAAAAACCACTTCTATTTTCACCAGTCTTGGAATGAGTACGTTCAAGGCAATTGACCCACATTTTCACACAGGTCAATTGCTTACACTGAACAACCAAATAAATTTCTTTCAAAATAACGACTACTACCAAAAAAATATATATGTATCGGCGTTTTGAAAGTTTGCGTCTGGGACTCATTTTAAGGGTGTTAAATTTCCATTCCTTTTGTACATAATTATAGTGACTCGGAACATGAAATATTGTAAGCCTTGCGTTTAAGATATTAACATTTTTATGGAACATTTTAACACTCTAACTCTCTGTTGTATTATGTATTTTGTCATTTTTTTAAAGGAAGGAAACTTCCCATTTGGCGGTGATATAGCGGGCTAATATGTTCTACAAAAATTGTCCTCGTGCTGTTTTACAGAAAAGCGCTGAACACATTTTATACCGAAAACGCAAAGCTCACAAGATTTCCTATGCCGAGTACTAATTGTTAATTTGTACGAAATTAACCCTTAAATACTTTTTAAATTTTGAATGATTGTTGGCACTCAGGCTTGGGTGTCCTTACGGACTTATAGTAGAACTTTATACCACATATTTTTGTAGTATATTTCAGTCCGTTATATCGCCGCTAAAGGGGAGTTTTTTGCCTCATTCTTAAGAAAGTCACAAAAAGACCAATACATTAAAGAGTTAGAGGGTTAAAATTTTCCACAAAAAAAATGTTTCTTGTAGTGTTTTACATAAAATAACTCAACACCTATTTTACCTTAAACGTAAAGCTTACAAGATTTCCTTTGCCGATTACTAATTGTGAATAAGTACGAAATTAACCCTTAAACACATTTTACATATTGAATAATATCTGGCATTTAAATTGAGTCTGGAGACGTTAAAGATTTATAGTAGAATTTTTAGGAAAATATTTTTGTAGAACATTTCATCTCCCCATATATCGCCGCTGAAGGGGAGTTTTTTTGCTCCTTTATTAAGAAAAGAAGAAAAAGGCCCATATAACGAAAAGCTAGAGGGTTAAAATGTTTCTCGCGCTGTTTAACATAAAAGTGCTGAAAGTGTCTTATATGTTAAACGGACGGCTTTCAAGATTCCTTATGCTGAGTCACTATAACTATGTACAGAAAAAGTGGGTTTGAGAGTATATATTTTTTGGTGCCTTCTGCCAGAATCATTTGTTAGAACCTCTTTGTATTTTTTTTTTGATTTACAATGTCGTCCACGGACGGATGTCGCCCTGTCATCAGAATTGTGAAATCAATGCTATGATAAATATCGTCACTTAAGCGAAAGCCAACAGATATCTAATGGAAAACGCCATCATAGAATTTTGTCATACTTTAGTGTCATCTATGATATGACTAAAACGACATCAGCTTGGTGGCAAATTTTTTTTATATTATTTACAGCGAAAAGTTTACATATGTAAAAAATAAAGATTGTTAGAATGTTTGCAATTTGTACTTGGCTTAAAAACAAAAATTATAAACAAAACTTTAATTTATTTATAGTTTTTGTTATGAAACTAATTTTCAAAAAGTTGGAAAAATGTCATCGCATTGATGACGATTCATCATCTTTATTGTCATAAAACTAATAGTAAAATCAGCAAGTTTACAAAACAGCGTACAAGCGCAGACAAAATATATATGTTAACGAGAATATGATACCTCGTCATCATATTAATGACACTAAGTCATGATCTGTATGTCGCATTAGAATCGAAAAAAAATAATGTTTATGTTTACTTTGTACTGTTGATATTTTAAATTGTGCAGCCAATGAGGTGGTAAAGACAATGGCATATAAACACGCGATGAATTGAGGGAGTTTGACATCAAGGCCAACGTTAGAAAGACATATAATAAAATTAAATAAATTATTAAAAAGTAAAATTAAAAGTAAGAAAATTTAAATTTGATTTATAATTTCATTGACGACAGAGTTGTCATCATTATCTTGGCGTAGATGACAAGATGACCAACTGATGTAAAGCTTGATATTGCAATGATGATAAGTGTCATAGTATTGATTGGAAATTACATTACCGCTATGATGGTGCGTGAAAGAACACATATTTTCAAGTTTAAAAATATAAAATTTGTGAACTTTAACAGATACTTTTTTACCGAGAGTCTCTTGTATCATTTGATATGTGTATCCACTAAGTTGTTGTTGTTTTGTCCAACATTAATTGCTAAAAATATTATTTATTGTTTGCCGTTATGGTTTTCTATATAAATGCCAAACATGCATCTGTGTAAGTTATAAAAATATATATAAATAATATAACGAGTTTTCTATAAACAGTAACTGCGCTCAATGGTTAACAATTGAAAAAGAATAACGTTTAAATTAATTTTTAATTCACTTTTAGAGTTTCGCCTTTAAACTGAAATTAGTTGGTTTAGTTTTTGACTTGATTTTATGTTGGCTGTTTGCTTATTTGGTGTATTTGTCCCCTATAAAATATTTTTGTAAATTCGTTGTCTCTTTATTTCATTTGTACACACAATATTTCATAACAGATGCTTGTAGTATGAAGAATATCTAGATCTCATACTCGCTGCAGTTTTAGTATTTGAATTTTGGGACTGCACACCATTGTGGCTTGTCACCTCCATTGCTGACTCTCTACCCGGTTTTTTGTATCTTATGGTCAAAATAAAAAAAAATTATACATTTGACAGTGTCCTGGAAATACACAACAACCATTAACAATACCAAAATTTTGTTGGAAGCATTTTTTCCTTTTTTTTTTCTTCTTTTTTTGGTACATAATTTATATTGGTGAAACATGATAAAAAGTACGGTTTGGTTTTGGTTTGTTTTGGAAAATCATTTTGAAAATGCTTTATTGCTTTCGGCAGCAGCAGTAGTTGACAACATTAGGAAAAAACATATAATTACTTAGTAAAGGATTTTATTATAAAATTTTTTTAGAAAATGAATTACAAGTCATGGGTTGCAAGGGCTGATTTAGATAGAGTTAATTTAAAAACTAAGTAAATAAATATGAATATAATTTTTTACACATTCTTACACACAGGAATAACCTTAAGAAATATTAAATTTTTTTCCATAACTTAATCTAACTCTGAAGTTGCAGTTTTCGTTGATATATTTGTAGAACATTTCAAACTTCTAGCTCTTCGTGGCATGGGTCTTTTCATCCCTTTCTTAATTAAAGAGCAAGTATCTCCGCTTCAGCAGTGATATAGTGGATTAAAATATTTCACAAAAATTATTATCGGGTTATCTAAACGCGTCCCAGATGTAAACTTTTAAAAGGAATATATTTTTGTGGCTCCCTCTACCACAATTTACTTCGCATGGGCGTTGCACTACCCACTTTTTTAAGCATAATGTTGTATTATTGCGTAAAATCATTAAGTCAAACTTGGAAAGAATTTTTTGCTTTCTATAGGCGTGGCACTGCCTACTGTTTCTTTCATGAAATTTAATGCGAAGCTTCAAAAGAATCTGTTATGTAGGAGTAGCTGAATAGAATATATACTTCATATGGGCGTGGCAACGCCTTCTTTTCTAATCACTCAAGTGCATTGCCAAATAATCGCAATCTTTGTCTTAAATTTTGATTACAAACGCGAAGTACAGTGGAAATAGATGAAAAATAGTATTTGCATTGCATTGGCATGGCACCGTCCACTCTTTCTATCATAATATTGTGTGTTGGCGTGGCACTGCCCACTTTTGTAAACATTACCCAAGTATTACCCAAGAAACTCAATGTGTGTGAAAAATTCTATTACAATCGGTTAGCTTTAGTAGAAGTAGAAGAATAATAATATTTTCTTTGCATGGGCGTGACACTACCCACTTTTGAATATTTAGTTGTGTTGAGAAAGAATCTCAATATGTGTAAATTACATTAAAAATGGTTAAGTAGACGCTAGTAAAAAATAGTATATGAATTTTAAGGGCGTGGCACCGCCTACTTTTACTATCATTAAATTGTAGTGTCAGTAGTACTCAAAGCGTATAAAAAGTTTTATAAAAATCTTTTAAGTAGAAGCAGATTAAAGATAATATTCACTTAGTATGGGCGTGTCAATGCGCACTTTTCAGTAAATTTGTATTTCCATCGCCAGGAGAGCAGGTTTTCTAAAAATATTAAAATTTTCAGAAGCATATTATTTACCTGCAAATTTACCAACAAAAAAACATGAGAAGAAAATGCAATTACCAATTTTTAGGGCAAAATTTAATACGTATGAGTAATATCATATTATTAATCATACGTATATAACTTTTCCCTAAAAAATTAGAAATTCGCATTTTCTGCACATGTTTTTTTTATTAAAAATTCATAAAAAAATTCTGTTCAATATATCGCTAAAAAAATTTTAAGGTAAGAGGATTGCGATGTTTTTAATTAAATTGTAAAGAAATGAAAATTAAAAAATTAAGTTTGGTACTATTTTCATGCAGGTTAATAATATGCGTTTGAAAATTCGAATATATTTACAAATTCTGCTCTCCTGGCCACAGATTTGAGCTTGCGGATAACAATTAAAAGCCAGATGAAGTATATCTAATATAATTTGTGTAGAAAATTTAAAAATTTTAAAACTCGATGGGAGATATTTTTTTCCAGTGCTGGATGTAGTGTCTTTATCTTTAAAAATATTAAAGATAGCCGAATAAAATAAAGTATGTTTGTTACCTTTATCTTTGTAAATTCATTAAAATCGAATAATTTTTGTACAAGTAATGAGGCCAACAAAATTGCTCATGCCCGATATTGTCAACTTTCACTCTAGATCAGCGTGTGTTTCAACAGGCTGATCCAAATTTAAATATTCTTAAAGCGTAAGATCTGCTCTATAATTTTTACATATTTCGTTTTGTTATTGGATAGCAACTTTCAAAGATACAGATCTATTACCCTATTTTTACAATGGAACCACTGTGAAACTGCGTTACAAAAAGCTGAAAGAAGAATCTTAGCTAAGTAAGCAAATTTCTTTCTAACCAAACATATGGTAGAGAATAGAAAATGCGGAATATTGTAGCATTTTATATACAAATCAGGTGGTAAGAATTTTAGCCAAATCAGATAACTCTCAGGCGTACCTCATTGAACTCAAAGTAGAAATTTTGTATAATTTATTTCGCCTTAAACTTCCCCAATTTGTCTCAAATTTTAGCCCACACCCAATGATAGATTTTTCTTTAAAAATAATGCTTCTTTTTTGTAAATTTCACAATATTAAATATTTGACCACTAGAGGCCGCACGTTATAGTTAACCGAATCGGGCCAAAAATTTTTACCAACGCTTAACGAAAGATTGTTTACTGTAAATTGAGCTTAATTTTGATAAATTTTGGCTAAAATTTTTATCCAGTAGCATAATAATCCGCAATGTTATTTTTTTCATTGTCATTTCAATGTTCCTTCTTAAAAGAGTACCGAAAAAACAAACCTGAACCTGATTGTAATTGGGCAATGAACTTTCATTATACACAATTTATTAACTTAGCGCTGGAAAATAAAATTTTTATAAATGCAATTAATTATCTAATAGCATTTAATAAAATAATTTCAAGCTTGCCGCAAATTAAATTATTAGATTCTAATTAGTTTTAGTTACTTAAATTTCCCAAAAAAATGTTTAACCTTAATAAACTCTATAAATTAATTAAATCAATAAATTTATATATCAATTTTAAACGAATGAGTGCATGTTCACACACAAAATGTATAAAATTAAATTATAGGACTTATTATGTCTCGTGTATCTAGTGTGGTAAATAACCACACGACAAGTGTCACTGGTCCCTTGTGGTAATAGTCAGTTACAATGACAGAAAAAAAATACAAAAAATACCGAAATTCAAACATATTCTACCCTTAAATGAAACATTTAGTTAAAACCTTAATTCCTTTAACTAATTGTTTTAAGGGTAAAATGAACCCAATATAAATCGCCCTCTTCTTAGTCCTTTCAACTGTACTTGATATGATACAAGTTAACATTTTTGTAGAAACCAATACATGTAGATGTGGTGGCATATAATTTATAGTTGCTTGGAAATTTTATTAATTGGAAAAATTACTGCAGATTTTAAGTACGAATAATAAATATGCTGACAAAAAGCAAATACTCCAAAAAAATGGCCACTAAAGTAATGAGACAGAAAGAAATTAAAGATTAAAATAGAACTTAGATAAACTTTTTTCTTTGCCAAGTATTTGTTAATGTTTGTTTAAGTTATAAGACGTGCATACACATACGCCTTTTACATTTCTAGTATTTGAATTTTATATATATTTTTGTTGCTGTGCCGGAACCACAAAACTTTGATTACTTTTTAGATTAGAACTTTCAACATACTGAATACACTTTCACAGTTGCTGCTACTGCTACTGGGTTTGAGATGAAATTTATGCTCTTATGTGAACAGTTTTATTGCTAACATATGAGGGAAGTATGCCTAGAAGAGTGTTAGCAAAACTATGACGCAAACAAATGTTCGTCCTACGACTATAGAAAAAAAAGTAGACTAAATAATGTTATACATAGAAAGTTTAAAAATTTTCGTAAAAATTGAAAAAAAAAACATTTCATATTTTAATTTCAATATTGTGCACCCATTTTCATAATGGGAACGAGTTACTGAGCGCCACGTATTTCATCGGCAAAAACAAATATTACACAAGTTTACAAATTCAGGTCAACTTTTGGACTGCACCAAAGGAAAGTTGTTTCTTATGTTATTTGGGGCGCTGAACTCAAATCTGAACTCTGTTTCTTAAATTTTTTCTAGCTTTCGAGATATACTGTTATGTGAAAAAATGAGCAGTTGCACGACAAATAATAAAATAACTCGAGAAAATGTTGTCCCTTAGGACAAAACTGAGTATACACAGTATAACTGAGTATAACTTTATAGCTGGGTATATCTGAGTATAACTGAGTATAATGGAGTATAACTGAGTATAACTGCAGAACTGAGTATACTCAGTACAACAGTATAACTCAGTATAACTGAGTATACTCCGTTAAATAAAAGATACGACAACAATATTGTCCTTAAGACGTGCCAAAATTGTTTTTTAATCAGGTCAGTAGTTTCAAAGATATTTTGAAACTTGTTCAAAAAAGATAAATATTTAATAAAAAAATTTTTTTTTTGAAAAATTTATAAAAAAAATAAAAAATAACAAACTTTCCAACGTTTTTTCCTATCAGTATTAGGTAAATGTATTCCAAACAAAATGAGCCATATAGATTCACATCTTTTAATTTTAATCACAGTTAAGTAGGGAAACTGAATTGATAAGGATCACGATTTTGATACAACAGTAACATATCAATTTTTATGTGTGTTTTAAAGAAAGTGCAATTTTCTCCAACTGAGTTCCCTCACATAACTGTGTATAAACTCAAAAGTTATGGATTCATTTCAAATGTAAACATATGTATATGCTTAAAGAAAAGTAGCAAAAGTTCCACAATATCTTTGAAACTACAGAGCTAATTAAAAAACAATTTTGGCACGTCTTAAAGATAATATCTGTGGACTTTTGACAAAACCACTTAATTCGAGCTAAAAAAAATTTACAAGTAACGGCATTTATAAATGCAGAATTTTAAGGCCCGCCTTTTTGCTTGAGCAGCAAATTTCTACGATGTTTAGTCACAAAATTATTAATATTTTAAAAATGGGACTTATCGCTATATTTGTTATTTTGCGAGTTATCACCAGCCAATTACGAATGTGTCAAAAAACCAAAAATATTTTAAGCAAATTTCTAATCGATATCGGTTGATTATGTTTAATTTTAATTTTTCCTTAAACGCATCAGCAAAAAGTTTCATTCTGCACTTTAATAATATTTCTGCTCCCCTGGAAACATTGAAACTTTCAATTTAGGAATTTCATTTATATGAATAGGGCAAATCGTTCTCTAGTTATATTTTTATTTACATTAACGCCGATACGTATGTACATATATTTTTTTGGTGCCCTCGTTCGAACCATGTTATTATTTTGTTTTTGTGTTGTACAGTGTTATTACAATTTTGCATATTTTCTATGCTTCTACCCTTCAAACTTCGTCTGTAATTTTCGTGTCGTCTATTTTATGTTTCCTTGACAAGCAAAAACAATTAATTTAGCTTAGATATCCTTCGCCCATCAAATGTTGTTTGTTGGCAACATGTTGCGTGTGGAATATGCATAAATTGCTGTTGTTGTATTAGAAGTAATAATAACAATACTTAACATGTTCGCATTTACACCAAACCAAATGCAGAAAGCAAAAAAAATTAAAAACTTTTCTCTTTAAGTATTAGAATATTAACACAAATTTTACGCTTTTTGCCACTTTTCCAGAAATGGTGTGGGGCTTAAGCTCAGGCAGGCAAATTGGTGTTGACATTTGCCAACAATTAACAACATGAACACAAATGTAATGAATTGAAAGTAACAGCAACAAGAGCAATAATAAAATATACTTGAAAAATTTTTATATAAAAAAAGGAAAAGGAATGGGAACAGTAGTAAGTAAATATGTGTGTCATATAGACTATAAGGATTACAGAAATGAATGAATGAATGAATAAATGAATGAGTGAAAGACTTGTTACAAAAATTTAATACATAAAACAAAACTTTGAACATTTAGAAGATACTTTATACTCCATAAAACGAGATTTCTTCAACCATAACCCACACTACTAAAACGATTATAAATCAGTATGAGTGAGTAAAAGTATGTAGAAGGGATATTTCCCAGCGGTAAAACTAAAAATTCGTCTCAATTCAAGTCTTATTGAAGGCCTTCTTATACCTTCTTTTAAAAGGCATCGAATCACCCTAACAAAAGACATTATACTCGTCTTAGAAAGGTGGCGGAAGGAGTATTCTATTTTTAGATTTTTCGTTTTGCTCATGAAAGAATATATTTTAGAAATAACAGAAATTCTCATATTCTTTTTCGCAAGTAATTTGTATCTAAAAAAATTACTTAAGGTGAAAGGAAATAATTCGAAATAAAAAATCACAGCAACCAAAAATACAGAAGCCGCTATGAAATACCGAGATTAAAAAAATGTACCTCCGTTTCCTTTTTCAAACCTTTCAAAAATGCATTTTTGAAAAGTTTTTTGTCAGGCGTTCCAAAAGAAGGGGTAGAAAGCCCTTCCCCACAATGACATCGTGTATAGAAAAGATAGGAAAATCGAATGGAGCGTGAAGTACTTCTCTTTTCAAAATATGGTGTAAAGATGCCTTCTATAAGGCCTACATACTGCTTCCTTTTACCACTGCGTTGTATGAATGCGCGTGTAAGGTCCGCAATCTATTTGTATGTTCAGTGACTAAGCTTTAGTATATAACTGAAATATTATTTTCAACATCTGTGTTCATTCCTGAACTCAAATTCTTTCGTAAGAGTTCTGTTTGGGGGTGTGTGTTAAAGTATTAATGTTACCAAACTGTTCATTTTACTGTTGTGTGCTTTGTTCATTGTACACATTAGCATCATTTGTTGGTTAAATTGTTATTTGTTTTTCTCATTTCCAACTTTTATGGATCTTTTACTCATGGTGGCTTTCCTCCCACACTGTGTGTGTGTGTGTGTGTGTGTGTGTGTATGTGCGTGTCTACAAGTCTACGGTTCTTGCGGTCCTCATTTTTTTTTTGTTTTAACACAGAATATATTTGAATTTTAAGGGATTTTTGAAAAGTAGCCATATTATCATTTAAATTAATTTATATTTATTATCATGATGATATAAATCTGTCAATATTTTGATTGGGGATTTTTCAAACTAAATAAAAAGTTTTTAGTATCGAAATTTGTGGAGCAATAAAAATATTTTCGATATAAATAAATAAAGATATTACATATAAATTAAACATTTAGAAATGAATGACAAATTTAATTTTAGTACGGAGATGTGACACATTTCGAAATATTTCTATAAAATTAAGTAACCAGTGGCACTGCTGAAAGATTAGTCTTGGAAATTAATAATTGTGAATGTATCATAAGAACCCATGTATACAAGTTATTTAATGTTATCAACTTCTATGTTGAACAAAGTTCCACGCGTTTTAACCAAAGTTCTGGTCCTGAAATGAAACGACGTGTTTAAATGTCAAAATGTGGCTGTCTTTATTATTCATTTTACTCTTTTACAAAACTCTTATTTCTAATTGGCGATGCCAGAAAAACTAAAATAATTACAAATAGTGTTCATAGAAAATCCCAAGAGGAATTTTAGCATGATGTGTTAACTAGGGATGTAACGATACGCCATTTTGCCGATCCGATACCGATATTTAAAAATAAATATCGCCGATACCGATTCCGATACCGATACGAATATTGAAATTGAGTTCAAGTTTAGATTAACAAAACTCAAGTGCAATTTTTTTATTATACAAAATTACATTATAAGAGAGAATATTTAAAATTGAACCCATGTATACAAGTTATTTAATGTTATCAACTTCTATGTTGAACAAAGTTCCACGCGTTTTAACCAAAGATCTGGTCCTGAAATGAAACGACGTGTTTAAATGTCAAAAACTGACTGTCTTTATTATTCATTTTACTCTTTTACAAAACTCTTATTTCTAATTGGCGATGCCAGAAAAACTAAAATAATTACAAATAGTGTTCATAGAAAATCCCAAGAGGAATTTTAGCATGATGTGTTAACATGATGATAAGAAGATAAATTTTAATTTCTTTAAAATAAGTTTGGCTCATTGTAGCGCCTACTAAGCTTGTACTATAAAATTTTAACTAAACATGTTGAAAGTAGTAGTCTAAACCTTTCGAACGATACTGCTTCTATTAAAATTGGATAACGCAACTTAAAGTTATAAAAACTTCAATAAAACCAAATAAAAAAAATTTTTAAATTGTGACACTTCCTATTTTGGAGGGTTAGTATTCAATATTTACTAAATTTGTTTAATTTAATGAAATCAGTATCGCTTGGAAGTTTAACACATCTTCTTTTCCATTTTTCTATAAAAATTACATCTCCTCCTGTTGCATATTTGATAAGAAATAAATCAATGGCAGTATTCAATGTTTAATGCGAATGATCTTGCGAAAGAGCAAATGCAAAATTTAGTTTTTTTTTTTAAATCTAACAGCAAATAGCATTTATAGTGTAGTTGCCTTTAGATTTCATGAAAAAACTCCGATATTTTGCATTTGCTCTTTGGCAAGACCATTTGGACCAAACACTGAATACCGGCAATATGATTTTGCATAAAAATTAACTTAGCTCGTCTCGTGGCACGTGTTGCTCTTAATTTACGAAAGGTTCCGTACGAAAACATATATCCCTTTTCGTTTTTTTCCCTTTTTTCATTTTGGTAATTGTTCGTTTTGCTTTTTTCTTTAATTTTTTTTTAATTTTTTAAAGTTTTTCCGTTGTTTTTTTTTTGTTTTGGCGCCATTTTCATTTTCGTGATTTTTGCCGATTTTCGTTTTCTTAAATTTTTTTTTTCGTTGTTTGCTGATTTTTTAGTTTTGGCGATTTTTTATTGTAAAATTTTTTACTTTTGTACGATACTTTTGGTTTTAGTGATTTATTTTAATTTTTACGCTTTTTTCGGTTTTGGGGATTGTTTTCAGTTTTTTGGTGATTTTTTAGATTTAGCGATTTTTTCTTGGCTTGACACTCTTTCCGTTTTTTGGCCATTGTATTTAATTTTAGCGCTTTTTTTCGTTTTGGTGATTATTATCAGTTTTTTTGCGTTTTCCCCGTTTTTTATGATATATTTCGTTTTAGCGATTTTTTTGTTTTAGTGTTTTTTTCGTTGGGACGACTTTTCGGTTTTTGGCGTTTTTTAGTTTATTGGCGATATTTTTAGTTCTGGTGATTTTTTTTGTTCTAGCGATTTTTTTAATGTTGATGCTTCTTTCTTTAAGCGCTTTTTTTATTTTGGCGATTTTTCGTTTTGGCATTTTTTAATATTCGAATTTTTAAATTTAGCGTTTTTTTTAAGTTTCAATAGTTTGCCTCTTACGGTTTCCAAATTGTTTAAATTACATTATTAAAATTCCATTAACTGATAATATTAAACTCACAAAAAAATATGTTATAATTAGGGAGGTAACGATACGCCGTTTTGCCGATCCGATACCGATTCCGATACTTAAAAATAAATATCGCCGATACCGATTCCGATACCGATACGAATATTGAAATTGAGTTCAACTTTAGATTAACAAAACTCAAGAAGGGCAATTTTTTTATTATGCAACATTACAGTGTAAGAGATTATTAATATTTAAAATAGATATTAATACAGTATATACAATTGGAAGTAATTTTTAAGGAACTACATTTTCATTGCTTTCAAAGAATCTATATTAAAAATATGCAGATAATTAGTAGAAAAGCCAGTACAAATTTGTAATTACTTTATAATTTTAAAAAATACTCGCCATGCTTTTTAAAAAATCGATTTTTTAAAGGACATTTATCAACTAATATTCTTCTAAATAACTTATTAGCTTAATTATTAAAAGTCTGCTAAAAGTTTGTATTTATTCACTTAAATTTACATGAAAACAAAGTTTTGTGTTTAAATTCGCATAAAAAGAAACAAGTTCTGAAAATGGGTAATTTTTCATCCTTTTTTAACCGACTTCCAAAAATAAGAAGGTTATCAATTCGTGTGTATGTTTTTTTTTACTTTTTTATGTTTGTACGCGCATAACTCTGTCAGTTTGGTCCCATAATTTTTTTTTAAATCGGAGGGGGAAATTCGCTCCCCCCATGCTGTCATTTGTGAACCGATTTTCAAAATTCTTGTTTTGTTTGAAAGGGTTTGACAAAAACTAGTCCCAATTTTTTTTGTCGAAAATCGGAGAAGCAAGTTTGCCCCTCCTCCCCACCAATCCATAACTATGTCATTTGTGAACAGCTTTTCAAAATTCTTGTGTTGTTTTCATGGGTTCGCTAGTAGTTTGGCCCCATAATTCTTTTCGAAAATGGGAGGGGAACCATGTATAACTTTGTCATTGGGAACCGATTATCAAAATTTTATTTATTTTTTTTTTTTTGAAAGGGTTTGACTACAGTTTTTTCGAAAATCAGTTGTGAAATTTGCTGCAAACCCCCCTTCAGGTTGGTACCATAATTGTTCTCCAAAATCTGTGCGGGATTTTCCCTTCCCCCAGAAATATTGTTTATCGCATAGCTCCTCCATTTATGGGCCGAATTCCAAAATTTATTTTTTGTTTGGAATGGTTTGCCTAGAGTTTGGTCGCATAATTTTTCTACGAAAATCTGTGGGGCAAGTCTTCCACGCCTCCGCCCAAAATATTTATTAGAGCACAATTCCTTCATTGGCTTACCGATTTTCAAAATTGTTTATATGGAAGGCCATCAAGTATATTACTCTTTATACTGAAGTCGACTTTTTTTTCCAGAATTATTTGAGGAATCATTATAGAACACCGAAAAAGGAATTTGTCCTAACATCACTTCAAATTCGGTGATTGGTAATGGAAAAAGAGAACTTCTTGCAATGACAAGCAAATGTGAAACTAATTAGAAATTATCCAAATTCGCAATATTTCCGGATAGCGACTGCTACATTTTCATGATTTCTTTATAATGTATTTTTTTGCTGGGAATAAGATTTAAAAAACAACGAATTGAATTTGAGTTCATGGTAAAATTAACAATAAATAAATTATTGTTTTGCAAAATAACAGCGTAAAATATTATAAATTTTTAAAATTTATATTAATAAGATTTAAAAAATAACGAAATGAATTTAGTTCTTGGTAAAATTAACAAAAAAAATAAATAATTTGTTTAAAAAAAACTGAAAAAAAATTTTAAAGTATCGTCGTATCGACAGTAAAATATCGCCGATACCGATGTATCGGAAAATCTGAAGTATCGCCGATATATCGGTATCGGTATCGGTATTCGTTACATCCCTAGTTATAATACTACCAAAAATGAAAAGTTTTGTTACACCGGTTAATCGACTGAAACTAACCGGTTTAATCGTTAATTGAAAATAGCCAATTTTAAATTAACCGATCAGTTAATCGGGTAGTAATTAAGCGGTTAACTGACGGTTAACCGGTTAATTGAATACCCTATATTAATTTTATTTTTTGAACTAAATAAAATGTTGCGATAAAAATAAATGTCTACCACAAACTCTGCCACCCACCTGCCACTTAAACCTTCATAAAATTTATTTTTATTTAGCAAAAAAAACACAGGAAACCGCTTTACTTAATGCTAATAAAAATCTTGGCAATTATTATGCTGCTCGTTTTAGTTTTTTGGCCAATAATCAACCAACTAAAACCTCCTCCTGCTCCTTCTCTTTATTAAAGGTCTTGCCACAAAAACGCTTTTGCCACACAACAAAATTACGTCATTTAATGAAATAAAATACGGCGGCAATTATTAAAACTAATTTGCATAAACAAAACGTAAAAAGGAAAATAATCTAAATATTATTATAATAAACTTACCTGGTTGACAACCGCATTCGATGGCACCTGCTCCGCCTAAACGTTCATGCGAAGTAGAACCGCTGCCACCACCCATGCCCGTCTGGCGACGATGTTGTGTTCTACGACTCAATTGTAGTTGGGAGACATCACGTCTTAGCCGATGTAATTCACCCACTTGCCGTGTTAATAAGCGAACAGCTTGTGTAACATCTTTGGCATCTTTTATATGTAAAATATTAAAATTTCCCATACCGTTAGCTGCAGCAGTTAGAGAACGGGAGGTATAATCCATATCAGCAGTATCCATGTCATCGTCATCAGCATCAGCATCGTCATCATCATCCATTTCATCGTCCTCTGTGTTGCTACTACTGTGTTTAGCTTTTAAAAATTGTTCATGTTGTTGCGTCTGTGTATGACTAACATGTTGCAATTGTTGTTGCTGCATTTGTAATTGCAATTCCAGATCCATTAGACGTTCATCGAATTCTCTTAAATGTCTCAATGTTCGTTCCGTGTGCGTTTGTCGTACATTGCAATACAAGGAGAAGCACAACGATGTGACGCACATGATGTAAAAAAATAAATTTAATAATGATAGTGAAGTTTTTGTATTTGTTGTTGTTGTTGATATTGTTGGAGTTTTGCTTGACGCGGAGGAAGTGGGACGACATATGGCTGATGTTAAGAACGAGGAGCTGGTTAAAGATTTTATATGGAATGAAGGAGGTTGTTTTGTTGCTGTTGTTGTTGGTTTTGTTATATTTGCTGCTGCTGCTATTGCTGTTGTGGTTGCTGCTGTTGGTGAGGAAGTTTTATTGTTTATTAGTACAGGACATTTTTTGTATAATTTAGCATTAAGCTGTTGCTGCTGATGCTCTGGATATTGATGACGCTGATGTGGCTGATGATGCTGTTGAAGGTTTTTTGTGTTTTTATTTGAGGGACTTTGATTTGTTTGATTAAGTCCTTCAAGGCGACTAGTTTGTTGAGTTGTAGCTATAGCAACATCTGCTGCTGTTGCTACATCTTCTGTTGTGCGTTGTACAGTTGACATTTGTAGTGTTTGCTCTTTATTATAATTCGTTGTTGAAAATGTTGTTGTTGCTGTTGCTGGCAACATTCTTATGGAATCTTTCAAGGACAATTCATTGTTATAATTTTCTTTATATGCTTGCGTTTTACTATGATTGCTGCTACAACTGTTATTGTGATATTGTTGCTGGTGTGCTTTATCTACTGTTGCTCCTTCTGCTGTTGCTGCTGATGCCAGCATATTATTTGTCAAAGTCCTTGTGGTTGAGGGTGTCTCAGCACCCTTGTCTATCCTTCTCATTACTCTTTGCTGTCACTTGTCTCAAAATCTCCAACGATGGTCACAGTCCCTCTTTGCAACTGTCTGTTTGTGAAAGAAACTATTATCTTCTCTGTTTTGGTTGTTTTGAGTTAAAGCTTCTCTGGTCTTTTGTCTGTTTTTATGAGGTAATTGTTTTTTATCCTGTTGTGACAATATGATGTCCTTTTTATTGTCAAATTATGTAAAAGTAAACTAAATATAAACTATTTCGAACTACAGACTCCTTGGGGGCATCGCATAAAATGAACAACACAGAAGAAATCCAACAAAAAAGGCAAATGGAAATGAAACCAGCAGTTGATGGAGTAGATTCCTGTTTTTATAATGGAGTTGACAAGAAACGTTCTTCTTTGTTCTTTTAAACCAAAAAAATAATATCTTCTAAATATTTTCTTGTATATTAAACAAAAACATTTTTCTTATATTGTTTTTGCACAATTTCTTAAATAAATAAGACAGAAAATATTAAACAAACATTTAGAAAATGTTGTAAGAAAATCTTAAACCACAATGTGTCCTTCTAACACAATGTCCTTGCTACGTTAAACTGTATAAGTGTTTTTATATTTATATTTTTAAACACTCTTTTCACTTTAATCTGCAAGGTTTTTTAGCAACACCATGTATGCTTTATTTGTCACCTTGTATTTTCTTATTTTTGTTACTTTTTTCACCAATTGTTGTCATCTTGTAAGTATTTATTTTAACTTTTTTTGTTAACATATTACTTTTTTATTTCTTCTTCCTGCGTGCTGCCTTTTATTACTCTTTAATTTAAGACCTGTTCAAGTGTCATCCTTTTGTACACATATTTTGTTACATTTTGGTTCACAAGAAAAGGAATTTAATCTGCAAGAACAAAAGAAGGAAAAATATTAAATAATGTTAGAGATAAGAAAGCACATAAAATATTAAAGTTGGAAGTCTGAAGATGTTATTTTGCTTGATTTAACTTTTAGTAACTTTAAAGGCTTCAAAAGTTTTGTATAAGAAAACTCAACAGTTTTTTGCACAACATTTCATGTTCAACTATCATCAATGTTAAGTTCATAAAAAAAAGAAATTTAAACTTTGAAGGTCTGCAATTAATAAAAAAAAATTGCAACTTGAGATTTGAAAAGATGAATTCTAAGAATTTGTCTCAAACCAATTTCTTTCATAAGAAAAACAAGAACGCAAAATAACAAGGCACTGTCAACGGATTCCAGTAGAGGGGACAAAAAATATATATGTACGTGTATTGGGTTTTCGAAAGTCTATATCTGGCCTTTATTTTAGGCTAAACCTTGTTAAGAATTCCCAATGAACAATTGCTTAGAAAATCCTTAACCCTTTGTTGCTACGATCACAAAGCGATAATATGACAACACTGCATGAACTGCATGTAAAGTATACTGTAAAACGAAAACAAAAAAAAAATACATGGTTCTAACGTCTTATTCTGGCCAACCTCACAAAAAAATTATATGAGTATCGGTGTTTTCAAAGCTTACATCTGGGATTCATTTTAGGTGCATTAAAAGCTCCCCCGCTTTTGCACATACATATATAGTTATAGTGACTTGGGATAGGAAATCTTCTAAGCCTCACGTTTAAAGCATTGAATGTGCTCAGTATTTTAATGTAAAAGACCATGAGGAAAATTTTTATGGAACATTTCAACCACTAGCTCTTCATTGTATAGGACTTTTTGGCCCATTTTTAAAAGAGGGGCCAACAACTCATCTGCAGCGGCGCGGCGCTACAGCAGATTGAAATGTTATACAAGAATGTTTGCCATAAAATTCTAGTACATCTCTTCAAAGACACCCAAGCTTCACTCTCCACTTGAACGCCAGAAATAATGCAAAACTTAAAGTGTTCTTACGAGTCAATTTTGTACTTATTCATAATACAGCATTAGAGATTTTGTAAGCCTTACGTTTTAGATATAAGATGTATTCAACCTTTTTATGTAAAACAGCAGAAAAATATTTGTTGTGGAACATTTTAACCCTATTGCTTTCAAAAAAAAGAGCAAAAAACTCTTCTTTAGCGGCGATATAGCGGGCTGATATGCTACACAAAAATATTTTCCATAAAATTCTTCTAAAAGTATTTAAAGACACCCAAGCTCCAAACTCTACTTGAATGCCAGAAATCATAATGAAAAATGTGTTTAAGGAGCTATTCACATATTACGTAACGCTATTTTCGGAGTTTTCATAAACCCCACCCCTTCGCAATGCTTTTTACAACATTTTCAGTATAAATTAACTAGTTCGTAACAAATATTGAACCCCCACCCCCCTTTCCCCTGGAGCGTTACATAATATGTGAGTAGCCCATAAGGCTTAATTTTGTAGTTATTCACAATTAGTATTCAGCGTGGGAAATCTTGTAAGCCTTACGTTTAAGGTATAAGATGTGCTCAGCACTTTTATATAAAAAATTTTTGTTGAACAGTTTATCCCTCAACTTTTCGCTGTCTCTTAAAAAAGGAGCAATTTTCTTAAAATAAGATCATAAAAGTCCTCTTCAGCGGCGATATACAGAAATACTCGCCATAAAATTGTACTTTAGTGCTTAGAGGAAACCCAAGCTCTAAACTCAATATTACTGGCAGAAATCACTCAAAATTTAAAATATGTTTTAGGGTTAATTTCGTAGCTAATTGCAATTATATTGCTTTGCAAGCCTCGAAGTTATAAAATGTGTTCAACAATTTTGTGTAAAACATTAAAAAATTTCATTTTAAGGAAAGTTCATTTTAAATAAATTCAGTAAAGTGCGGCTTTAACTCGAAAAGTTCCGTACGAATACCATAAACAAATTTCCCATTATTTTGGGACTTTTTAATATAAGCGTATTTTTTTCGTTTTAATGATGAAACAGAACTAAGTCCTCAACTTCAGGCAAAAACGCTATCAAATAAACAGACCCGAAACTAAATCGACGGCAGTAGCTTCAAAATGATCTCATATTATTCTTTATTTTCTTTTGTTTTTATTTTTCGTATGAAAGATATATGAAATTTTATTAAAACACGGCAACATTGATGAGAGAATGTGTGGCTAAAACTGAGAGCATAAGAATAAAGTTCTCAAAATAAAATAGATTCTATATGATGAAACAGAACTAAGTCTGCATCTTCAGGCAAAAACGCTGCCAAATCAAAAGGCTCAAAACTAAATCGAAGGCAGTAGCTTCAAAATTCTCTCATATTATTGTTTATTATCTTTTGTTCTTATATTACGTGTGAAAAATGTATGAAATTTTATCAAAACACGGCAACATTGTTGAGATAATGAGTGGCTAAAAATAAGAGCATGAGAAAAGACGTTCTAAAAATATAATAGATTCTATCTCATGACTGCTTTTTACGGCGTATGATTAATGTCAATTTGTATGGAAAAACTCGTCTAGCCCCAGTTCTGTTTCATCATTATCTCATGCGTGGTTTTTACGGCGTATGATTAATGTAAATTTGTATGGAAAAAGTCGCCTAGCCTCAGTTCTGTTTCATCGTTTAGGGTTTTTTAGTTTTAGTAAATTTTGTCGTGTTTTGCGATATTTTCTTGTCTTGTGCTTTCGTTTCGTTTTATTTTTTTTTGGATATTTTTTAGATTTTACTTTTTTTTGCGATTTTTTCGGCAATTTCTTTTAGCTCTGATGCTTTTTTCGTTTTGACGACTTTTCTAGTTCTTTGCGAATTCTTAGTTTTGCTGATTCTTAAGGTATGGACACACTTGGCAAATATTTGCCGCAAAAAAACGTGACCAACAGAAAAGTTAAAATTGTTTTTCCTTTAATTCCAATACTTTTTTAAAAATGAGTTCGCACTTATTAAAAATAATTTAAAAAATCGCTTTTATCGGCATACCTAACTTTATTTTGTGATATAGAAACCAAGTTAAATCACGCTAAACTTGAGCAAAACTAGTGGTTACGGTTTATTTGTCAAGTGTGACCATATTTGTATAGTTTTGGTTTGTTTTTCATTTCAGCGTTTTTTTTTATTTAGTCGTTTTTTTTTTGTTTTGAGAATTTATTTCTTTTAGACTTGTTTAGTTTTGACGATTTCTTAGTTTTATAGCTTTTTCTCGTCTTAGCGCTTTTTTCCATTTTGGAGATTTTTCTCGTTATGGCAATTTTTTGTTTTTAAAAGTTTTAGTTTTAGTTTTTTTTTTGTTTTCGCGGCTTTTCTTTTTGACATATTTTTTAGTTTTTTGCGACTTTTTTTAGTTTTGGCGACTTTTTGGTTTTTGTGCTTTTTCACTTCAGTGCTTTTTCCCTTTTTGAGGACTTTTTCCGTATTGGGAATTTTTTTACTTTTGCGGTTTTTGGGTTTATTTAGTAATTTTTTCCAGTTTAGCGATTTTGTCCGGTTTGGCGATTTGCTTTTCGGTTTATTCCTTGCAGTAGTTAAAGGGCTATCCTTTAATTATTAATTTACCCTTTAATTATTAATTTTGTTGAAACTGTGTCATTATTATGGATCATAACATACAGCTTAATTTCAAAATTACATTACGTGATAGATTATCTTTTAAGTTTTGGTTTAGATATTTTTTGCATTCGCTACTGTTGCCTTTAAAATGCTGCAATAGCTGACAAAATTACTTATTGTTAAAATTACATGGTCAAAATATCATTAACTGATAGAAAACCCTTTAATTTTTATTTTGTTTAAATTTCAGTATTTATTGGTGTTGTCTGTATAATAATAAACTAACTTTGAAAATACCAAGTGTCTACATATCAAGTGTCTTCTATATATCAAGTGTTTCGCTGCTCGCTTTAGAATACGATTTAATTTTTAGTTTTCATAAACTTTTAGTAGTGTAGCGGCTATAGTAACACATATTCTGTAAAAATTTCAGGTCTGTAGCTCTTATGGTTTTCGTTATAGAAGCCTGTGAGAGACACACACACAGACAGAAAGACGGACGGGCGGACGGACGGATAGCTTAGCGAAAACAATAGGGTTTCTTTTTACCTTTTTGGTATGCAACCCTATAAAGTACCTTTTAGAAAAACCACCGTATAAAAGCATTATTGTTAAAAAAAGTACTTTAAAAAATACCTGTTAAAAAAGGACATCTTTTTCAGATAAATATCGCTAAAAAAAAGTACCTTTTAATAAAATTATTTCTATAAAAAACAAGCTTTTAAAAAAGTATAATTTCAAAAGAATACCTTTTAAAACAAAGTATCTCTTATAAAAATTCATTTTCAAGAATTCCTTTTACTTTCAAAAAAAAAATTACCAAAACAGTAGATTTTATAAATGCAGATTTAAAAAAAGTACATTTTAAAAAAGTACCTATTAGAAAAAGTGTCCTAAAAAGTATTTCTTAAATCCCTTAAAAAAAAAGGGTCATTAAAAAGTACCTGTTAAAAAATACGCTTAAACATATTGCACCATTTTAAAAAATACTTCTAAAGAAAAGTGCATTTAACAAAAAAGTACTTTTTTAAAAAAGCACTTTAAAAAAGTAACTTAGTAAGTTTTGCTCATTCTGCTGCACAAATAAATACTTTCTCTTCAATTCTTTATCAATTTTTACTTTGATTACTCCCAATAGATTATAAATTTTGTTTATTTCCTTTCGTCTGTGTAACAACATTCATGTTGTTGTATACACGCTTTCCTAGAAAACTTACAACAATAGTGTACATGTGTTTATTTGTATCTTCATAAACTTTCTAGGGAAAATTACTTAATATTATTTTTTTATGTTCTTTTTATAAATTTCAATTTCACAAGCAGAGACGCTCAACCGTACACAGATTCTAACACTTAAAAACATCTAAAATTCTAATTTCAGACAACCCTTGCTTGCATTTTTTTATTGCCAAAAGCAATAACCTTTTCATGTTGTATTTTAGTTTTATTTCGTTTTTTTTTTGTGGGGGGTTTTTCTCGGTTCTTTGTATTTATTCTTGGCAATTTCCGGAATTTTAGCACGCACTCTGGTTAGTTTTTTTCATTTCCATAAATTTACAAAACTAACAAATTGTTTGAAGTTACAACAGCAAAAACAAAACAAAAACTGAAAGTGTATAAACTTGAAAAAAAGGCAAATGTTAAAGTAAAAAACTTTAGTCAGACATTCACTCACATCCACACATACTCTGAGGTAGATATTGTTTAATAAACTTTAAGTGGAAAGTAAAAAACAAAAATAGTAAAAAACTAGGAATTACAATTAACTAACATTTTACACCCACCACTCCTCTTGTTAGGCAGACATTAAAGTTCCCCTAAAGTCAGTTAGCTCATGTATGTAGTTCCTTTACACACACACACACGCTTACATGGTTTAAATTAGGGATGTAACGAATGCCGATACCGATACCGATATATCGGCGATACTTCAGATTTTCCGATACATCGGTATCGGCGATATTTTACTGTCCGATACGACGATACTTTTAAAAAAAATTTTCAGAGTTTTTTTTAGCAAATAATTTATTTTTCTTCGATTTTACCATGATTTTATTCACTTCGTTATTTTTTAAATCTTATTAATATCAATTTTAAAAATTAATAATATTTTATGCTGTTATTTTGTAAAAAAAATTATTATTATTTTTTTGTTAATTTTACCATGAATTCAAGTTCAAGTCGTTGTTTTTTAAATCTTATTCCACCAAAAAAAAGAGATACTCCAAAGAAGACATGAAAATGTAGAATTCGCGATCTGGAAGTATTGCAAATTTGGATAATTTCTAATTAGTTTTACATATCCTTGCCATTGCAAGAAGTTATGTTTTTCGATTACCAATCATCGAATTGAAAGCGATGCTAGGACAAATTTCTTTTTCGGTATTCTATAATGATTTTTCCTCAAGGAAAAAGGATAAAAAATTACCCATTTTCACAATTTTTTATGCGAATTTAAACTCTGAACTGTGTTTTCATGTAAATTTAAGTGAATATATAAACTTAGAAGTCTTTTAATAAATAAACTATTAAGTTATTTAAAAGAATATTAGTTGATAAATGTCCTTTAAAAAAATCGATTTTTAAAAAAGCATGGCGAGTATTTTTTATAAAGGAATTAAACATTTTTTCTTACTTTTCTACTAATTATCTGCATATTTTTAATATAGATTTTTTTGGATGCAAAGAAAATGTAGCTCCTTAAAAATTACTTCCAATGTTTTATCAATTTTAAATATTCTCTCTTATAATGTAATTTTGTATAATAAAAAATTGCACTTGAGTTTTGTTAATCTAAAGTTGAACTCAATTTCAATATTCGTATCGGTATCGGAATCGGTATCGGCGATATTTAATTTTAAATATCGGTATCGGTATCGGATCGGCAAAACGGCGTATCGTTACATCCCTAGTTTAAATGGGTGATGTTTGCTAGAGTTGTTGCTGCATACATTCACTTTACTTTAGGCAAAATGTGAGCAAATAATTTTGAGGAAGTAATCCCTACGGAAATAATTAGTTTTTAATGTTAGTGGAAGAGATTCAGTCAAAGAGAGTAATATATTTTAGTGGTTTCTTAAGGGAAAACATTCTAAAGATTAAAGTCTTCAAGGCAAATAATGCGTGATGGCCTTAAATTATTAATAATGAGCATTAAGAATTTATTGATAAGTTTAAGAGGTTTAAGGGCGGAAAAAAAAGATTTTATTAAAAAAAAATTTTCTTTAATCAAATTACTAAAACATCGAAATTTCGTGATAATACATAATACTGTACAACACAAAAAAATATAACATGTTTCTAACGACTGATTCTGCTAGAAGTCACTTAAACAAATTATATGTGTAATCGGCTTTTTAACAGTTTACATATGGGATTCATTTTACACTGAAATAATTTCGCTTCACAAACTCAATGAAACAATTTTGTTAGATTTTCTTCACAAAACTAATGAAATATTTCACAATTCGAATGAAATTTTACGAATATTGTGTAAGAACTTCATTGGAATTGATTCATTAACTTTCATAGTTTCGTTAGAAAATTTCATTGGATTTATGACACCAACATTTTGACATTTTATGGAAACCTCTTTAAGTTTGGACAATATAGATATATGCACTAAAAAATTAAAAGAATTAAAATTTTTATGTCTTTGAAGTTCATAATTTCAATGAAATGTATTTCATTGTGTGGATGAAAAGTTTCATAGCATTTATGAAATAAATAAATCACATATATATTTTCTTTTTTAAAAAACATACCCTTATTTATTTCAACAGTTGGCAACCAAAAGCAAACAACAAAAATAGTTTTATATGTTTTTTGTTGTTGTACTCTTTCTTATTATTATTATTATTATACATTCATAGACACATTGCTTTTACAGTACTGTTGGCTGAAGTGATTAAGACGTTGCCTATAAAGCAAATGATGAGAATCAACAGTCTGAGTTCGATACTGTGACCGGTCATCAAAATTACATATTTTATGAAGTGCATTGGCGTCTACCGTACACATTTCAAGCATGAAATTGTCAATAAACTAAAAAAGTCAATAAAAGAGATAAGTTAATGGGGCTAACAAGTTATGTAATAATTTTATTAAAACAATGATATATATTCATCAAAATAATGACAGGTAATATCATTAAAATAATGCCACAACTTCATTAAAATTATGAAATAATTTCATTAAAATAAAGAAATTTCATTAAAATAATGAAATTTTATTAAAAGTATGAAACATTTTAATTAAAACGATGAAATAATTTCACCAATATAATGAAATATGTTCATTAGCTTAGTGAAATTATTATTTTGAACCAATGAAATTATTTTATATATTTAATGAAATTTTCATTAAAATAATTTTAACGAAAATTGTTCCATTAATCCAACGAAGCATAACGTTGGGTGAGTTTTAATGAAATTTTTCATTGGATTAATGTCAAAATTCACAGAATTTATGAACAAAATTCTTTCAGTGTAGGGCAAGTTACATTTCCCTATGACATATTGTAAGCTTTACGATAGTTTGTATGTAAAACAGTACGAGAAAAATTTTTGTGGAACATTTTAACCCCTAACTCTTCGTTGTGTGGGTCTTTTTGTCCTGTTCTTTAATAAAGTGGAAAAACTACTCTTCAGCAGCGATATAGCGGTCATAAAAATCTACTATAGGTCTTCAAACACTCTCAAGCACTAGACTTAACTTGAACGTCAGAAATCATTCAAAACTCCAAATGTATTAAAGCGTTAATTTCGTACTTATTCACAATCAGTACTCGGCATAAAAAATTTTCAAACCTTATGTTAAAGGTATAGCATGTGTTCGAAGTTTTGTAGAATATTTCAGCCTGCTCTTACTTAGGAAAGGTACAAAAAGATCTATACCACCAAGAGATAAAGGGTTACAGTGTTCTATAAAAATGTCCTTTATAGTGTTTTACATAAAAGTACTGAACACATTTTACACCTTAAAAGTAAGCCTTACAAATTTTCCTATGCCATCATCCATCTATCCATAGTGATTTCTGGGAATTTTGTAGAAAAGGAAATAAATATTCTATGGGAGGCTAATGTCTGCCCATTAGAAACTAGCTTGTTAAAAACTTAAAGAATTAAATAAATTAATGCTTTAAAATTTTCTTTCTGAAGATTTTAATTTCTTAATTTGTTTTTAAATGTTCTTTTAACTCTTAAACTTTTGTTTTTTATAGTCTACAACTTGTATTTCAAATAAATAAATTAAATTCTGTACATTTTTTGCATAGACTTTTTCCTTAAATGAAATTGAATTTTTTAAAGAGTTTTTTTGTGTATAGAGCTGTTGTTTCAGTAGTTTTTTTTAAGCTTAACTACTGGCTCACACAGAAAAATGACTAAAGCTGTGTACGACTTTTGGAAGCCTTATGATTTTATCACACTTTCGAATGGAATTAAACATAAAATTGTTAGAACAGAAATTAACGAAATATTATAATTTTTCTATGTAAAGTTGTGGCCAATGAGGTCCATGCATCGACGATTTCAAGACAATTCGTTTTCACTCCCCGTAAAACATCTTTTAGTAAAAAATTTTTTATATTTTATAATTGGTGTTTTGACGGTCATAGTCACAAGTAATTGTATTGAATTTGTTGCTTTATAGAACTTATAAATCGACCTTATTTAGTATTGATTATTACAAATTTATATGAAAAAGAAGTTTTGGAAAGAAGCAAACGGAATGCCGAATTGATTACACCACTCTTAATACAGAAGGCGACTATAGAAAAAACTGCATTGTTACAGTTGAACTTTGTTCTTGTTAACTATTGTTTTATATTCCTTATCCTTTTTCTCTTATTTTGTTTTAGCATCTAAAAATCTTATTATATTCATATTCCTTAAACATTGAAGAATGTGAGGAGCAGGCATGAAATTTGCAAATGGTACAAAACATAAAATGTACTAAGCCAATTTTTCCCGCATCAAATGACAAAACTAAAAACTGTTCCCAAAACTACTAAACTTATTCATTAAATTATAAATAAAAACAATGGGACTATAATAACAGAAGATATAATTAAAATAGCATAAGTTACAGCGAGGAATGCTTAATTGGCTATAGTCGGTTTGATTTTATGGAAGGTAAAATAAATCGAAAGAAGCATCATTAAAAAGCCAAATATGTGTATCGGCCTTAACGAAGTATGATTTCTTTTATATGTTGAGTGAGATGGAGATTCTTAACATTTCATATTAGTTATGAACAGGGCTCGGACTTTCATGCAACTAAAAATTGATTATAAGCGCTTAACAAATGCACCTAAAACTTAAAAATATGCGCACAAATATGAATTTATCTACGAACAAAGTACCAAAGACTAAAATAATATGAAAATATTTATTTTAGTATTTTATTATTATAAGAGGAAAAAACATAAAACAAATATAATTTGGTCTTATTTAATGCAACTTAGTTTTAGTTGCGTGCAGTCGGCAACTGAAAAGTAATGGTTGCGAGAAAGGCATTAAATGGGAACTGAAATTGACAGCTCGCATTTGTCAGTTGCCATTAGTGTATCATTTTCAGCAACTGGCAACCCAACTGAGGCTTACTTAGCTGCCATCCATAACCGGCATATTAAATTCTTTTTCCAAAAATTTTAAAATATGAATTAACAAATTTTTTTTACTCCAAAAATATGTATTTATTGACAAAATATCCAAAAATATGCTCTTATCACCAAAATATGCAACCACAAATCGATGCCAAACTACTTAAAATTTGATGATTCGCATAGATAATTAGTCACTACCTCTTTACCTATCACCACAAAAAACATGCATTTGCATGAAAGTCCGAGCCGTGGCTATGAACTTTGGAAACAAAAAAATAAATTAAAATATTGCATAATTTTTTTTTTTTAATTTTTAAATATCAGCTAAACAATTGATTATATTGATAAGTTATATTAGTACAATATGAAGGCGAATTTGAATGGAATTTTACGAGTAGAATCTATATGGGGCTACCAGATCAGACTCTGTGGTCTAGGATTACATAATAGCAGAATGATAATTTTGTACCGCCACAGGCTATACAGACATGACACGAGCCGAAAGATATTTCCAAGACTGGTGTGTCTTTCGCATACATTTGTAACCTGTGTAACACTTTTATTTTGATAAAATGAAACACAAGCACATAATTATTGTCTCTCTCTCAAACGGGAAAGCTCATGATTTGGGCAATTTTCGGAACAAATATACATCCCGTATCATGCTCCGATTTTTATGAAACTTTTGTCATGGGTAGTACTCTTAAATCTAAGAATTATGTTAGAAAAATTTTGGAGCGGACTCACTTAGTTTGGGAGTTATAGGCCTCTAAATTTCAAACATATATGTGTCTATAACTTCCTTCATATTATTGCTACATAGTTGATATTAATATCGTTGGATATGACTTGTAAATACCTTTCAAACGATATATAATAACCTAAGGTTCTACAGAGTTGGAAAGGCTAGCGGTTCAAAAATCATTTTTTTGTATTGCCTTTTTTTACAAAAGTACCGTTAAATCGAAAAGGGGTCTATATAACGGTTTTTTATTATATAGTAAAATGAATAGAAGACATTCACACCTTTCATTTGACACCTATATCATAAATGTTTAATAAGGAATGAAGACACTGCAAAGGAATTAAAACTTAAAAGTTGAAGATAGTTACTTTTTCATAGAACTACACGTATTAAGTATACAAAAATATACAATGAGTGTAACACCAAAATTTGTTTAATTTTTCTTGTGATAATAGTGGACTGAAAATGTAGTACGGCCGCGCTCTAAGATTTTATTCTTCATAGTATTTCGTACCACAACGAGCTCTAATAAATATTTTTATCTAAAATAATTTTTATGTTTTACTATTTTATATTACTGCAAGGTTTCCGGATTGTCGAACAGTGGCTTCGCTGAGTAAAGATTTTGTGCATTGCCGGCCTCCGGCCGGGCTTAAGGATTTTGTCCTCTATGTATGTCGAACAGTGGCTTCGCTCAGTAAAGATTTTCTGCATTGCCGGCCTCCGGCTGGACTTAAGGATTTTCTCCTCTATGTATGTCGAACAGTGGCTTCGCTGAGTAAAGATTTTCTGCATTGCCGGCCTCCGGCCGGACTTAAGGATTTTCTCCTCTATGTATGTCGAACAGTGGCTTCGCTGAGGAAAGATTTTCTGCATTGCAAATGTTTCAACGTACAGTAAAATCATATCTGGCCTTATTTGAAGTTTTAATTCCTCTGTAGTGTCTTCATTCCTTATCAGATATTTATGATATAGGTGTCAAATGAAAGGTGTGAATGTCTTCTATTTATTTTACTATATAATAAAAAACCGTTATATAGACCCCTTTTCGATTTAACGGTACTTTTGTAAAAAAAAGTCAATACGAAAAACTGATTTTTTAAGCGCTAACCATTCCAAATCAGTAGAACCTTAGGTTGTTATATATCGTTTGAAAGGTATTTATAAGACCTTTCCAACGATATCCATATCAACTATGTAGCAATAATATGAAGGAAGTTATAGACACATATATGTTTGAAATTTAGAGGCCTATAACTCCCAAACTAAGTGAGTCCGCTCCAAAATTTTGTTATCATAATTCTTAGATTTAAGAGTACTACCCACGACAAAAGTTTCATAAAAATCTGAGAATGATACGGGATGTAAATTTAAGCCCAATTTTCAACTGTCAACTGTTTACATGCCTATTTTTGCGATGGTACTGCTACACACGCCATCAGCATGAATTGTGGCTGTTCGCTGAAATATAAATATTTCGCTCATCGAGTACACGGCAACTACGATACGGCTCAAAGGACCATAGACAAGACAGCAGGCCGGCAATTTCTCGCCAAATGTGGTGATTTCTTAAATTGTTGTGGCCACGTTAACTTTTACATTGTGAAAAGGGCCGTAAAACTAATCTGCTAAAAACTAAAACAATATGTTTTTGATTATTCACTTAGAGTAAATTGCAACTCTTAATGAGCTTGTTAATTGAAATGGCTTTGAATTCTGCTCTTGTGTGAACAAATAATGTCTTGAGTGCCATCTGGTTGTTAAACAACACCGCAGATGTTAATATTTACACAGAACAAAATATGTTTCGTTTTTGATAAAAAGAAATCCCAGTATTCAATAATTTTTTTTTTCAAATTTCCTGTGATAAAGAATTCCGTTATATTGATAACAAAATTATTTCAAAAGAAAGAAATATATAAATATGAAAAATGTTGACATGCCTGGGATACGAACCCATGCTTCCCGGACGTAAAGCATGCTTTCCACAGCTGAGCCATGTCCCAGTTATTATTTTTTTTAATGAGATTAAACTTGTTTGAAGTAATTATGCACGAAAAGGAACAAATAACCGGCATGAGAAAGAAATACATACAACGAAATATTGTATTAAGTTAATGACAAATGTTATTAAAAATCATATAGTTTTCAATAACATGGTGTTATTGAACATAATTCTTGTGTAATTTTTTTTAGTGTAGTTGAATAAAATAACAAAGACAAATACAAAATAATGGAAATGGAACTTCTACAACAAGTGGCGGAACACTTTATGAGAATATTTTATGAGAATAATCGGTATATACACTCTAAAACATTACTTAAAATTTAGGATCATATATTGTCTAAATATGCTGTCTAAAATTGCATCGATTTTGTAGGTATTTGCAATAAAAAAAACATAATTTGTCTAACTTCACTTCACAAATTAAACATACATTTAGTTCAAGAGGATAAAATGGCAGAAAAAGTATAATATGCCGATAGGGAGATACGCCAGACTATTAGGCAAGAGGTCACGGTTCGATGCTGCGGGAAGCCAACCGCTTCGCCGCTAATTTTTTATTTGTTTAAGTAAACATATTTTGTTCAAAAATAAACAAAAAGAATGTGTGTCTAATTTTAGGTCGATAATAATGAATAAAGTGTTGCCTAATATTATCGAACTATTTTTCAACAAAAGTGTTTTAGAGTGTAGTAAATGACAACGATATCACCACGATGAATCTGTAGTAAAATAATCGCAAAAAGATAAACTTTGATAACATAAGCTATGTTTTTTACCTTTTAGTATATTCTACAACATTCGAGTAGCTTAATGTGAGGCATAAAAGCGCTGCCGTTGAAGCATAAATGGTCAGTTTTAGTTTAAACGTAGTCGTGTGAACGTCGCTGTAAAAGTTTCACTTTAAAAGTGATAATCTTACGTTGTGTTTATCTCAGTCGTACTGCTAATTTGAGATATCATTTTAGCAAAATTTACCTAGCCGAATCTTTTTTGATTAATTGTGAAGACTAAAAATTGACTAATCACTTGCGTGGTTAAAATTTGAGTCGAAAATAACTCTGCACATGACTACCTTAAAGACAAAGGCCAGACATAAACGTTCAAAAGGCCATATGGACGTACGTTTTTTATATTAATATTGCCTTAAAAGTACAAATGTACCAAACTGAAATCCCTGACATTGTTAAGATACAATTTTTATTTGCCTCTGTTGTATTGTGCTGTGCTAGACGACGAGACTTGTAAACTTTACGAGACTTGACTAGACAAGATGGTGTTCATGAAAATGAGCTCCAATTCCATATTATTAGATGCAGTTATAAAAAGAAGTTTTTATGTATGAGTAAAAGTTCTTCTCATTTAATAGTTGCAGAAGAAGTAGCTCTGTACGTAGCAAAGTGTCTGTATGATTTACAACTTAGTGCAAGATTTTTTATATCCTTTCGTTCCTGTTACTAGAAAAAAAGAAAACCATTAAAAAGACAACAAACAACAGCATTGAGCTGAAAAAAACGGATTTCTCTAGTGTAAAGCATGATTTTGATTAAATGAATTTCGTAATTTTTTTTTTTTCTGTTCAAGTTATTTCTTTTTCTATTTTTGCGTATTCTCCAGTTATAACATTGTTTTAGTTTAGGGATTTTTCTTAGTTTTTTTTCAATTTTACTTTTTATGTGCTTAAGGAAGCATCTTTTTTGGTATGCCAAGAAATAAGTTTTTCTTAATTTACAAATTGGCTTAACAAGAAATTTAAGTTTTACTCAATTTGCGAAATGAATTAAGAATATTAGATTTTTTTACGCCATATACTCGAACGTATAAGTGAAACGTTGGCGCATAAATTACTCCTCGCATGTTTAATTTATGTATTAGTTTAATCTCTAAATGTATTCAAGCGTTTATGAAGTGGTTGCAAACGAACTTGTGTGGCATTTCAAAATAGTACGACTAGCAACTATTCCATTAAAATTTACATACAACAACTTGAAAGTGGTAATGAAGTTGTGGCAAGGATAAGAATATCAATTGTTAAATAGTTATACGGGGTTCGATTTAAGTAGTAAATGCAAATAAGATGAGAAAATTTAAGTTATTTCATTCCATTTAATTTAAAATTTTGTTGCACTAATATTTATTCAAATACTTAATTATTTATAAATGAAATAAACATGGACGAAAGATATTTTGACTAATTTTTCGACCTTTCAAGGGCAAAATTAAACATATTAGGATAGATAATGATGAAATATTGGTATCATTGGATGTTATTTCATTATTTCCAAGTGTACCAATAGAGCTGGCTATTAATATTATAGAAGGAAATTGGAGTAGAATTGTAGAGCACACTGATATAGAAAAAGACTTGTTTTTACGCATTTTAAAATGTTGCATAGTTGATAATAGATTTTTTCAATATGATAATAAGCTCTATATGAGGCATAAAGGTCTTCCTATGGGATCACCTGCATCTCCAATCATAGCTGACATTGTAATGGAAAAATTATTAGATACATATATTGAAAGTTTTTTTGTTAAACCGAAGATTATAACAAAATATGTTGATGATATTTTCTGTATAATTTCGAGAAACGAAATAGATAATATGCTAACATCAATTAACTTATTTCACTCTGACATAAAATTTACTATTGAAATGGAGAAAAACTACAAACTTCCTTATTTAGACACATTAGTAATAAGAAATGGTAATAGTTTATTAGTAGATTGGTATCAGAAACCGACATCGTCAGGTAGAATTATAAACTATTTTTCAAAACACCCTAAAGGAATTATTATTAACACGGCGAGAAATCTTATAGATAGAGTGTTGAAAATTAGTAATGTACAATTCCACAGAAAAAATAAAGAGATTATTAAAGGTTTGTTAGTTGATAATGATTTTCCAATTGGATTGACATGTGATCTAATAAGAAAATGCAAAAATCTGAATAGGAATAATATAAACGATATCGCAACACCAGAGATTTACAAAGCTCTGACATATATTCCAGTAATTTCAGAACGATTGTCAAAATCAAATTTTTTCGATACAAACAAATATAGAATAGCACATAAGACTTACAATACGTTAGGTAGATTATTCAGTAAAACAAAGGATAAAATACATAAATTGGATAGGTCAAATGTTGTTTACAGAATACCATGCAAGGGAAATGATAATGAGAATTGTAATAAGGTATATGTAGGTACAACACAAAATAAACTTAAAACTAGATTAGCTGGCCATAAATCCAACCTGAAATACAGAAACTATACATCATCACAAAAAAAATTGCATTATCATTACATTGTCGTGATTCTAATCATTATCCAGACTTTGAGGCAACATTAATTTTGAACACAGAAAATAGGTATAAATGTTGTTATATGTTGGAAATGTTGCATATAATTAATGTATCACCAGATGTTAGAATTAACTTTAGAGCAGATACTGATAGTGTAGCACAGAGTTATAGACATTTAATACACAGAGCTAAAGCAGTAAATAGATTATAGAATATTATAGCGCATATCAATATAACAATTGTGTCTTCAACTATTCTAAAAGCTTTTTCATTTCCACATTATTTAATATTTAAACCTTTTTGAATTGACTTTATTTTTCAAACTAAGGCGGAAGATAAAAATAAGTTCGAAATATTTTTTATTTACAAATCAAAATAATTTTTTCATACAAAAACAGGAAATACAAAAATCAATTTAAAATATTTATATATTACTTGTCGAAACTGCTACTGTTGCATTGTTGTTTTAAATCTTATTACTAATTGTTACTAATTGATTATGCTGAAGAAGCTACACAAAGGAGTAGCGAACTATCGAATAAAGTTTTTATACCGTTTTTTTTAATAAAAAAAGTGACCTTAAGCTCATTTTTTAAAACACTCTAATTCTATACATTAACTTTTAATAAAAAGTCAGATGGACAACATTTCCAAAATAAAATAATGAATAAATGGGACCAAATTGAAGTATATCTTTCATATGCACTAAAAATTGTCCACATCGTTCTATAAATAGCGCAGCTATGACAATGAAGAAAATGTTGCATCGATTTCCTTGAACGGTGAATATGGGAGTGGTGCAACAAAAACTCCAAAGGCACATATCTAAAGAATGTGTACCATTCAAATAAGAAATGGGACTGAAATAAACATTCAGAAAAACCCTTGAATTTGAAAAACCGATGTTTTTCAATCTGGTAATGATAGAATTAAAAAGTTTAGTTGAACATGATAAGAAACACAGTGAAGCCAGAAAAAATAGCTGAGAAAAAATCACAATAATGAAATAGTTCATTAATATAATGATATAATTTCATGTAATTTATGAAATAATTTCGTAAGAATAATAAAATATGTTCACTAGCTAAAATTTTAATTTTTAATAAATAATTTAACAAAACTTGTTTCATTAATCCAGCGAAGCGTGAAGTTCGTTGAGTTTTAATGAAATATTTCATTGGATTAATGTCAAAACTCACAGAATTTATGAACAAAATTCTTTCAGTGTAATAATGAAATTTTATTTGTATTACATACCAGTAAGTTTTTACTTATTACTGAAAAAATTGCACTAATACTGCAATTTTATTTTCATTACCAGTAAACTTTTATTGCTTACCGAAAAAATAGCAGTATTCAGTAAATTTTTACTGATTACTGAAAAATATCAGTAACCAATAAATTTTTCCTGGTAATAGAACATATACTGATAGCACTGTGTGTAATTTTTTAAGTCATGGAAATATAACCATATGCGGACAACACTACGTGATAAAAGACCAAAAAAAGAAAAAAGACCCGTGTTTCCCAGTTTTGCCCAAAGTCATGCACTTTTTTTATGGGCTACAAAGATTTGGGGCCTCGGTATAATTTTTACAAAAACTCTGATCATTTTCTCAGGCTCATATCTTGAAAACTGTTCGGAATTTTGATTCACTCTTTGAGGCAAAGTTGTAGCTCGTGTCATAAAGAACAAAAATTGTGATCATATAAAATCAAAAAACTTCATCTTCAAGATCAAAATCCCAAAAAACTTTAAAAAATTTGATTTTTTTTACTCTTTATCCCCTGTTCAGGTTCATAGGTTCAAAACTCAAGGTTCAAAATTCAAGGAAACAATCAACTACAAAAATGTATCTAAAGTTTCAATAAAAAACTTTCTAGAACATATGAACTTCCTAGGAATGATGCTTAACACCGTTTAGGTAGCGCTTATGTAGCCGCAAAAGTACAAAATCCAATTTTTTAAAGTTTTTTGCGATTTTGATCTTGAAGATAAAGTTTTTTTGATTTAGGGGCCCATAAAAAAAGTGCATGACTTGGGGCAAAAATGGGAGACACGGGTCTTTTTTTTTTTGTCTTTTATCACGTAGTGTTGTCCGTATATGGTTATATTTTTTCGTGTTGCACTGCGTAATGCAGTAAATTTTTACTGCAATATTTTCAGCAATCAGTAAAATTTACTCATATTGCTAATAAAATTTCATAATCCGTAAATTTTTACTGACTACTGCAATTTTTTCAGTAATCAGTAAAAATTTACTGGTTACTAAAATTTTTTCAGTAATCAGTAAAAACTTACTGGTAATGCAATTAAAATTTCAGTATCAGTAAAAATTTACTGATTACTGCAAATGTTTTACGTTAATCATTAAAACTTTACTGGTAATGAATATTAAACTGCAGTATCAGTAAAAATTTACTGATTACTGCAATTTTTTCAATAATCAGTAAAGATTTACTGTTAATGAAAATTAAATTGCAGTATCAGTAAAAATTAATTTTTACTGAAATTTTACTTATACTTCAAACTGCTCATGTATGCCAAAACTAACGTTTTTATGTTCTGCTTTATAAGTTGGAATTAATTAACGTTAATTTTTTCTTGGATGCCTATAATATTGTCTCGCTTTTATTTATTTCTGACTTTTGATTGAAAAATGAGGCAATGAAGAACTCAGTACGCAGTTTTGCTACATTTGGACTGTATTTTAATGTATCTAACGAATTTTTTATGCCAAATAATCTATAGATATGTATAAGTAACACATTGTAATCAGCTTCTTCTCTTTTTCTTTGCTATTGCCTAACCCGAACCTTTGGTTCGGAGAGATTAAACTTGTATGTTAATTGTGACTTTGTCTCTGTAAATCGTTTACAATAAATATTACGTTTTCCTTTATTTCTTATTCACTAAAAGAAAAAGACAAATAGAAAAATAAGTTAAAGAAAAGAAAAGCCAAAGAGACCTTCAATACTTACAATAAATATACTAAACTCTAAGTATATGTACATTTTACACATGTAATTGTTATAACTATATCCCTGCAGATATTATTGGACTACGAAGTCTATTTTGGCTGAAATGAACTAGTTACAACATGGTTTTATGTAATGCAGTCATGAACCATTTCATTTGCAAACAAGAACTTCTAGTTAATAGGCAAATGGTCGCGCTTTAACGATTGCAATCGTTAAAACACGATCGCTAGAGTATTCCATCAAGTACTTACATTGAGTAGTTTTGAGACTGTTCCGATAAAATGCAAAGTTGGGTTATATGGTTCAGCCCTAGGACACCATAATAATAAATCGGCCCTGTTTTCCCTTAGCCTTAGTGCTCTATGGAGTATAATTTACATGCATGTATGGACTAGTCGCGTTATCTGCAGGAATCTTCATAGATACAAGTGTGAGTTTTATTTGCAAAGCTATAAGGTTGGCAATTTTGTGAAGTTGTGTGGAAAGAATAAATTTAGCAAATAAATAACAACCAATAATCCTTTTCAATGTACTGCTATATTCAATATCACATAAACACATGAATTCATACATTAAAACTAGGGATGTAACGATACGCCGTTTTGCCGATCCGATACCGATACCGATATTTAAAAATAAATATCGCCGATACCGATACCGATACCGATACCGATACCGATACCGATACGAATATTGAAATTGAGTTCAAGTTTAGATTAACAAAACTCAAGCGCAATTTTTTTATTATACAAAATTACATTATAAGAGAGAATATTTAAAATTGATAAAACATTGGAAGTAATTTTTAAGGAGCTACATTTTCTTTGCTTCCAAAATATCTATATTAAAAATATGCAGATAATTAGTAGAAAAGAAAGAAAAAATGTTTAATTCCTTTATAATTTTAAAAAATAATCGCCATGCTTTTTAAAAAATCGATTTTTTTTAAAGGACATTTATCAACTAATATTCTTCTAAATAACTTAATAGTTAATTATTAAAAGACTTCTAAGTTTATATTTATTCACTTAAATTTACATGAAAATACAGTTCTGAGCTTAAATTCGCATAAAAAAATTGTGAAAATGGGTAATTTTGTATCCTTTTTCCTTGAGGAAAAATCATTATAAAATACCGAAAAAGAAATTTATCCTAGCATCGCTTCCACCGAATTGGTAATCGAAAAACAGAACTTCTTGTAATGGCAAGGATATGTAAAACTAATTAGAAATTATCCAAATTTGCAATACTTCCAGATCGCGAATTCTACATTTTCATGCCTTCTTTGGAGTATCTTTTTTTTTTGCTAATGGAATTTTCCCCATTGAACTTGAATTCATGGTAAAACTAACAAAAAATAAATATTTTTTTTACAAAATATCTGCATAAAATATTATTAATTTTTAAAATTGATATTAATAAGATATAAAAAATAACGAAGTGAATTTAATTCATGGTAAAATCGAGCAAAAATAAATTATTTGTTAAAAAACTCTGAAAAAATTGTTCAAAGTATCGTCGTATCGACAGTAAAATATCGCCGATACCGATGTATCGGAAAATCTGAAGTATCGCCGATATATCGGTATCGGTATCGGTATTCGTTACATCCCTAATTAAAACATAAACACTGTTTTTATAATCCGAAAAAGAAGATAAGGTTGATTTTTTCCTTTTTTTTATTTCTCCTTTTTTACACAGTAAAAAAACAGTTACCAACCACATCAGCATATAAAAGTTTATGTGTGCAAAATATTTACATTTTCTTGTTGTGCGTTTATTTATTCCAGTAGTTCTGGTAAATATTCTAAAAGAAACATTTTGCGTTTGAAGTGTACGTTGGAACAAAATTTTCCTTAATCAAGGTTTAGTCAAATCGCTTATTATTTATTGTATTGTATATCGAAAAAAATCAAACTTGGCAACATGATGTCTTGATTTTTTCTTAAGTAACAATTTTCGTATTTTTGATATACCTATGACTATGTTACGTTAAAGGATTTTCGTTATATTATTTAAGGCAAATAGGGATTACAGGAAAGTGTTCAGAGCTGTAGGGGTTTTTCCAGAATTGTATGCCACAACAAGTGTACAATTTATCTGATTGCAGTTATCAAATCTTTTTTTTTTTATGTGTGGAGCTTTTTTTGTATTGCCATGTGATTTAAGTCCTTATTCTGACTGTTGTTGTTGTTGTCATTAATGTTATTCGATATATTCTTAATTTAAATTCATTCACATATATAGATGTACATAAGTCCACTGAAAAAATTTTCTTTGCAAATCTAATAAAAGGATATCATTTACAATATAAATTAAATTTTATAAAGATTATGAAAAAAATGCATTTAAATTGCTTTAGTTCATTTCGTAATATGATTTGGTTTTATTTACGACAACAACATTTTGTGCAAAAGTACTCTTTAACATAAGGGCCTATTCAAATATAACGTAACGCTATTTTTGGAATTTTTAAGTGAAAAAATTTAAATAAAATATAGTGTGTATAAAAATTTTTATTTTTATTTTATTTTGTTTATTTGACTACTTATTTTTTAGCTTCAAGTAAGCCAAATAATAACTAGTTCATTGTTCTGAGAACTTAAGTACCCTTTATTTTTTGAACTTTTCCAAAAAAAAAGTAGTTATCGAGTCAAATTATGAGTACTTACGACTTAAATCGTCATATACTATTTTTGCCTACTAGTAAGCAAAGTTTTAGATGCGAATGTCTCCTTCGTCTATATTTTTAGCACTAAATCCAACATCAAAGTAAAATAAAATTTCTCTAGAAATTTACAAACCGCGAAAATTTACAAAACATGAAACTAAATCATTGATAGAATACAAAATTTTAGTAACACTTGGAATAGTTTCATTAATATTATGAAAGAATTTCATTGAAACAATGAAATATATATATTTATATATTATTTTATTTGATCAATAAAACTCTTCTTGGCAATTAATAATATAATAATAATGAAACTGTTTTGCTGAAATTGTGCCTAAAATAATCTTAATGAGACATGTTTCGTTAATGCAAACAAAGCGTTACGTTGATTGAAGTCTAATGAATTGTTTAATTGAAACAATGTTGAAATTCACAGAATACATGAAGATAATTGTATCAGTGTACTCGTACGTTGATAGTCTTTCTATCTGCATGTGATAGTATACATTTCATTCATTCAATCTTTTATTCATTTATCGTTTGGCAAACAACAGCAACAAAGTCAAACGATTTAAAGTTTAACCTGACCAACAACATTATCTAGAATAACAGCAACAATGACGACCACACATGGATAACGCCCCTTAGATGAAGAAAAACGCCTGTCTTGCTTTGCATTCCCTATTCATCAAAGTTTTTACCGCAAATACAAAACCAAACAATGATTTCCTTCCCAACTCAAAGAACAATGAAGCGTGAATTTATAGCAAAATTTCAATATTTAGGTGTAGTTGCAACTACGCAAGCACGCCATACATTATACAATATTATTGATTGCAAATTGCATTATACCTTTAAATTGAATATGTCGCAACATATCAAACTTCTCAAAAGCAAACAAAACGAAAACAATATTGATTAATGTTGCCAACAGACTACACAATTTTCTTGGATGTGGAATAAAAATCAAAAGTCTTTTGTTTTCTTGCAAGATATTGTTCAGCCATCTAATATGACATACACATAAAATGGTAATGAATTTAAAATAAAAAATAAAAAAATAAATTATAAAATAAAAATAAATACCCGAAGTTTTCTTCACATATTTATAATGAACAATTTCAACATTTCTCTTCAATATGCCATAGATTACTATAATTTTGTACTTAACTGTTAAGTCTAACATTAACAAAAGAAACACTCACACACAAAGCTATAGCAACTTTTTAACACAAGGAAAACACACATGGACCCGTCTCAAAAATTTAAGTTTGAAAACAATTGATGCATCCAACCTTAAAGAAGTCAAATTGATTTGAATTTTACTCAAACGTAAATCCCAACAACAAAATAAGATTGTTAAAAATATAGTTAAGATCATGTTGAAAGTACCATGAAAGATAATCATGACAATGGCTGCTTTTGCTGATGCTTTTTTTTTTCTCTGTAAATACATACCACTGATTAACGAGTTTATGTTGCCGGTTGCCTCACGTCGTCATTGGGTCCTTTGAATATTGTTGGCAAATATTTATTGCAAAAACATGAATTCAGGATATGGCTATGAAATGCTTCGTAGCTTATATACTTGTGCATGTGTGGGCTTACCTGCAACGTGTTTATTTTTCTATGACTTGTCTGAGTACCCGACATGTAAAGTTTTTTTGCCCTCTTCTTATTTTAATGTCAGCAATAATGTGCAAAATTATTTGGCAGGCATTTTTTCATTTAACGAATTCACTCTTAATAAAAAATATATAAAATTATGCCAACAAAACAAAAGACTCCCAAAGACGGTGTTTTCTCTTTTTTCAATATTAGCTTCTATTTATTTTAAGCTTCTGTTTAATTTAAAGTATGCACTTTATTATTCCACTTAAAACTCATTAAAACTAGAACCCTTTTTTTTGTTTATGTGTGAAAATTCCCTAGGAAATTTAGTTAGTGCAACAATCCTTTTAGCACATAGATATTGAAACACACTTAAGTATGGAATTTCTCATGTTTTCATGTGGACTTGCTAATTATGGCATGTAGAGAATGTGTGTAAGTGTGTGTGCTTCTCACCACTACCCGGTTGGCCATGTCTTTCAGACATCTTGCAAGGCCGATGCATGACAATGTTAAAGCGTCGATAACCTGTTGGTGACAGCTCAAACAGATCAGTGAGGACATTTTCAAACAAATGGCTGCTAAGTTCATACATGACAACAAGAGCGACACTGTCATTCATCTTTTCATTAATGACCATGTAAATGACAACATCCTCAGAAATGTCTCAATTACATTTTTTCGTTTGTTTCTTTTTTACACGTGTTCTACAATAACAATTTGAGGATATTGTCGCACAGAGAGTTTTTAATGCAAGAAGTTTTAGTAGACATTGTAACAGAACTTTTTGTCAGCTCAATTTCGCTCAATTTTAGCAAGCAGGAATGTATCAAAATGATTCAAACTGTTGACAGACCGACCGACAATGTCCACAAGATGTTCATTTGGCTAGTTGGCATGATCAGCAAGGTTGCCAATTTAGCCATTTTCCGGCTAGATCTAGCGGTTTTTATTTGATCTAGCCATAACAAAATTGCTAGATTTCATCTTTTTTTTCTTCCTAGCCATTTCCTATTTTCATTTTTGTAATATTTTTTATGGCAATTTCAATTGTCAAATAGAAAAATAAATTATTTCAACATTTTAACAAATTAAACATTTTACCAAATTTTAAAAGTTTGTTTTTCTTTTTCACACAAATTCTTCACCGAAAAAACTCAGAGATTCTAACGTTGCTTGGCATTTCAAAAATTTTTAAATTTGTATGAAAAATAAAACAAATATATAAAATATTTGATATATTGTTTTTGTTCGCTATATAAATTTAACTTTACACAATTAGGGCCTGAGGTTTATATTCATAAAAAAATAAAATGTATTTGAAATCTATTTTATAAAAAGTTTGTATGAAAAGTTTTAAATAAATTACATTTCAACGTCATTTTAAATGTTAAGAATACTCTACTTTTCCAGAACATCAAAAATGAAAAGTTTACTTTTCAAATTTCAATTTCATTACTTTTCTAGAACATGCCTGACTAACTTAGAGCTGATCGAATTAAACAGCTTTATTTGATATAAATGTACAAATCTGAATACAATTATGTAAATAAAAAAATAATTTTAAGTCTATATAATATAAAAATGAAAAAAAAAGTCATTAAATAATTAGTTCCTGTGATAAATAGTGCAGTTTTTAATATATTAAAAAATCTAGCCATTTTTTGTTTCAAATCTAGCCTTTTTTAGAGCTGTCGAGTTGGCAACGGTGATGATCAGTTGAGTAGTTTTTCTTGTACCCATTCTTTGAGTAGGGTTTCTATTAGAAGAAACTGTAATCGAAAAATATCATGCATGACAAATGTCGAAATCTCCTTAAGTATTCGTTGATGAAAATGTCCTCTACGACGAGTTTACCCATGTGTCTGTCTGTCATGCAACCTTCTTTCCTTAAGGGCATTTCTATTATTGAGTACTTAAGTAAATATTATGATTGTGTAAGGATTAAAATTGTGTAAAATTAATTTGAAATAAGTATTCACAGTGGGACAATGTTAAAAAAGATATCCTTTAACACATGTAACATAAATAGCTTATTAAGGAAATGTGCTAAACAAATAATCCCTAGAGGGAAGATAACTTGTCATAGGACAATGCACGTGACTGGTTTCCAAGAACTAGCTAACGATTTGAGTTCTAAAACTTTATATGAGAGCGACCTGTCACTTTAACATGTCGTTGTCATTGCAAAAAATCTTCTTGCTCTCCTTTCACTTCTCAGAAGTCTGGAACATATTGCACCATTTCAAATTTCACCATTTAGAGGACAATTGCACCATTTAGAAGACAATTGACACAAAACTTCCTGCAGGGAACTAACAAAATTTATTTTTTCAATAATTATGTTATGATTTTAGTCGAACTGTATGGGTTTATATCCAAATAAATTTAATTATTTTTGGCTTGAGTTTGGTTTTAATTAAATTTTTCAATTAAATTATATTTTTAGTTAGAGCTAAATGTGAAGCATGTAGACAAAGAAAAATTTTGACTGCGCGGAGGGTTCAACTTTTTTCAATAATATATTAATAGGTACGGCGTGGCTCCGAAAACGTGCACATGAGTGATTTAGTTTTTTTGTCTTCGGTAATCATAATCCCAAGAGGAAAGTAAAGCTGTCCACAAAACTAACGACCGGTTCTAGTTCTAGAACGTCATAAAAAATTGGTTTTTTTTATGAAATCCGCCATTTAGTACTTTCGCAAAATAAATGGTAATATGGGAAACTAGGAACATCTCTAGGGAGGCTTTAGGCTTTATACTCACTGTCTCGGTGGCATCGTAGCTGAAGCAGGAACTAAGCTACAACGGGCCAAAGCTGATCACATCTAATCAAAAAAATTCTGGGGCTTATAACTTTCTTAAATGTTATCCGTTTTCAATAATTTAAAGCGTTTTGAGTTATGCTAGAAAAAAAGATAATGTTCGGACAGTTATCTTCGTATCTCTTAGTTTAAAAGATATTTGGCTTAAAAAAACAATGATTTTTTTTCTTAAAACTTTCCAGTTTATTGCTCGATTTTATTTTAACTTCTAAGCTGATAATTGGATTTAGCTGAAACTTGATACATTTTCAGAGAAGAAGTCAGGCTTTATAACGCGTGTCTTAGTGGTCTTCTGGTTTAATCAGGAGAGGAGCTACAGTAGACCAAAGTTTACCACCTGGCACTAAAAAAATCTTCTTAGGGTTGTAACATTTTTAAAAGCTATGTTAAAAGAAATAATATCCTTACATTTATTTCCATATTTCTCATACCTTAAAAGATATGTGACTTTAAAGCAAAAAAAAAATACGTTTGTCGTAATTATTTTTGTTTTAGTTTTTTGCCTATAACTTTTTAGTTTAAAGTTTGGCTTTAATTTAGGCACCGTTCGATTCTTGATAAAATTTTAAGTAAAACTAAAGAAAAAAGATTTATATTATCTGTAATGTTTAAGTCGGAAAAAGGGTTAAAATTCAAAATTTTTAAATTAACGTGAAACAAACACGATTTTTTCAAAAAAAGTATCTTTCTTATTTTAAATTTTGTAAAAAACGAATCGCAAAAGGCAATCCATTGATGCATTGATGTTTCAACTTTGATATTTATTATAAACTTCTTATTCGTATGATTAGGAGTTTAATATAATGGCCCATAATCATAGTCAAACAATAAAGATGGGTTGTTTTAGAAATAACCTAATATTTAAAACATTTTATTATTTATTTATCCATTATAGTCAAAAGCAAAGTGTGTTTTAAATTGAATCAGCTTTAAATGGGTGACAAGTCAAATGCGGAAAACGTTTGCATACAAAATGTTGAAATATAAGCCAAGTGATATCTCTGATTAGCTGACTTTGTACCAACTCGCACAATATAGATATACGCATAACCAATACAGCTACACTTTATTTTAACCAACTTGTCAAACTCCTTTCTTGTACATCGAATTTGACAGACTTTGCTCTAATGATATACCTATTAGACCTGCCTTGTTTTGTACATAAGAGAAAACAAGAAATGCAAATGTTCAAAAATAGCTTGTGTGTATTGTTAAACAGACATGTTTAGTCTTTAAAATAAGAATAAAAAATTTTTAAAGAGAATTTTCATTTATTTAGACAACAATTACACTGCAAATTGTTCATAGAAGAAACAAATATTATTTAATGTGGTGTTAAGCTAGTTAGAAGCAACTTCAGCTATTTTTAGTTTGAAACAGACTTTTGCCTGTAAAGTGTACTTTTTACTGTCTATAATAAACTAAAAGCATATATTTAACAAAAGTAAACTTTAGAACTCTTAAAGTATACTTTCTTTATGACTATGATTATGGGCCAATATCTTTAGTTTTCTATGACATTTTTGGGTAAAGGTTTCCTGACGATTTGCATTAGCCCCAATGAAATGCGCATAGGAACTAACTAATACCCCTCCATAATCAATTTCAATGTATTTTAATAAAACTTTAATATTTTACCTAAAAAGTAAAATACTAATTTGGGAAAAAGCATGTTACAAAATTAAAATGATTGTAATTTAATAATTCTCAAAAAAATAATAATATAATTTTGTATTCTGAAATTGTCATTTTTACTATTATATGCCTAAAAAAACTATTAAATTTTTTTCTTTAAAATTTTAACTGTCTAACTCTTAGATGAATCCTTTTTTACCCTTTCTTTAAAAAGGAGAAAAAACTCCTCTTCAGCGGCGATATAGTGGGCTGAAATGATCTATAAAAATGTTCCTCGTGGTGTTTTACATAAAAAAGTCTAACACATCTTATACCGTAAACGTAAGCCTTATGAGAGTTCCTATGCCGTATTCGTAATTATGAATAATTACGAAATTAGCACTTTAACACATTTAAGGTTTTATGCGATTACTGGCGTTCAAGTTTAGGCTGGAGCTTGAGTATTTTTGAAGACATAGCATAAATTGATGGTAAATATTTTTCTAGAACATTTCTAGCCGCTATATCGCCACTATCGCTAGTTTTTGCCCATTTTCAGAAAGGTACAAAAATACCCATACAACGAAGAGCTAGAGAGCTAAAATGTTACACAAAAATCTATCTCGTGATGTTTTACATAAAAGTGCTGAACTTATCTTATACCTTAAATGAAAGATTTACAAGATGTCCTATTCCGAGTTCTAATTGTGAATAACTACGAAGTTAACCTTAAACACAATATAAGTTTTGAATGGATTCTGGCGTTCGAGTTGAGTCTTGAAAAGCCAATAGTATAAATGTATGGCAAATATTTTTGTAGAACTTTTTGGCCTTCTATATCGCCGCTGAAGAGGAGTTTTTGTCCCTTCTTTAAGGAAGAGATAAAAAGACGCATACAACGAAGAGCTAGAAGGTCAAAATGTTCCCCAAAAACAGTTCTCGTGGTGTTTTACAGAAAAGTTCTGAACACATCTTATACGTCAAACGCAAGGCTTATAAGATTTTCTACGCCGATTCGCTACAACAATGTGGAGAAATGGGCTAATTTTAACTTCCCCTAAGATGAATCCCAGACATAAACTTTCAAAACGCAGATTCATGTATATTTTTTGGTAGCCTATTTAACTCACTACGCAGCAAAAACTTTTGTCATTTTTATAGATCGGTAGTACTTTATTAATGGGCTACAAAGTAATGAGTGGTACTTATTTATCTTATTACTGTGCCTCAAATTGAAAGTTTTTAATAAAATTAGTACGGTTTTTTATCATCATCTGAAAGTAGTTCCAATTTGTTGATATGTAGGTATAGAACTTCGAATTGAAATAAAACACAAGAAAATCGTTTTAATGTCCATCAATTTGGCTTTATTGGAAGGATAATTTTATGCCATTAATGTTTAAATATGATTTCGGGCATGTGGCCGCCGCGGCTGGCTCGAATAAAGCCAATTCTACAGGTCCAATTTTCAACCACTTTTTCGAGCATATGGGGCCGTATGTTGGCAATAACGCCACGAATGTTGGCTTCCAAGTCCCCTAACGTTTCTGGTTTGTTGGCGTAGACGAGCGACTTCACATATCCCCAAAGAAAATAATCCAATGGTGTCAAATCACACGATCTTGGTGGCCAATTGACAGGTCCATTCCGCGAAATTATGCGCTCATCGAATGTTTCCTTCAATAAATCGATTGTGACGTGCGCTGTGTGGCATGTAGCGCCGTCTTGTTGGAACCACAACTCATCCACATTCATGCCATCCAATTCGGGAACAAATCTTCCATAAAGTTGATGGACAAAGCTCCAATTGCTGTGCACGGTGGCGAATCGATTCATTCGGGTCCTCTTCAACACTTTGCTCTACAGCGGCAATTGTTTCTTCGGTGCGCACTGTTCGACGTCTCTGCTGATGCGTATTATCACATAAAGTAAACGTAGTGCGAAAACGATCCATGGTTAACCGAATTAATTGCTCTGATGGACGGTTATGTCGACCATAAAATGGACGGAGCTTGCGGTAAACTTCGCGAACTGAACCATTATTTTCGAAATAAATTTGCACGATTTGCAAGCGTTGTTCTTTTGTCAACCTGTTCATGATGAAATGGCAAACCAAACTAAATATTAATCACTTGACAGCTGACAAAATGGCCGCCAGTTAAAAAAGTGATGCCAACTTAAAGTTCTATACCTCAATAAAAAACACCCAATATTAATAAAATAAGTAGACAATCACTTTTTGAGTCAACATGTGTCTGTATATGAAAACTAATTTTTATCGCTTAAACTTATAAGCCAACAATAGCTGATTCGGTAAAGTTCTTGTCTTCATATCTGAACGAGCACAGGTTCGTATCCCAGCTAAATCAAAAAAATTAAAAAATTTAATTAAATTAAAAAAATATAAATAAAACATAATACGTATACATTTTTTTTTAATTTTAATTTGGTTATTTGGCTACTTATTTTTTAGATTCAAATAAGCCAAATAATAACTAGTTAATTGCTGCTACAATGCAAATACATTTGTAAGGGGTACCCCTTACTTTTTGGACTTCTCAAACAAAAGTAAGTAGCTATCGAGTCAAATTGTATGTAGATAGGACTTAAATCGTCATATACTTTTTTGCCTACCAGTAAGCAAAGTTTTTGCTGGATCATTAAAACTATTGGTATTTACTTTACATTCAGTAAATTGGTTTAAAACTTTAAGACTGAATATACTATAAGTATGTAGATACGTATGTATGTATTTACTATTCATTGTGTTTTTGCCATTTAAAGTTTAATAAATTTTTCATTATACTACATGTCACACTTGGCATAATAATAAAAGTACATATGTACATATATGTAAGTACTGTGTGGTTTAATTAGTTAGTAGGCTAGTAAAATCTACTTTACTGCGTAGTTATTAGCACAGTAAATAACTTAATAAAGAAATGTACGCTTAAAATTTGGAATTATTAAACTACCCTGCGGAAAATATTGTACCAATTGCAGAAAACGTACTTGTCCTATGGCAGGGGATAATGGGAATGGTACAAAATGTTTCTGAGTCGTAAGAACAAAAATGTTAGCAAAATGTCACCACTGTACAAGCAAATTTTTTTCAAATCAAAAATATTGCTTTGAAGTACAGCAATTTATCTAGTATTAAAGAAATCACCAGAGGACAGGTAGCTTAAGTGTTGGTATACACAGAAAAAACGAAATTTCATTTTCTGTAAAGGAATTCAATAAAATAGTAAATATTTTGTCTATGAACGGACCTACAAACGAATTTGTAAATATAGACAAAACTACCTCAACAATTTCATGGAAAAAAACGTGTTTTTTCAGTGAACAAATTGTTTAACTCTATAAAAAAATTTGTCTGAATTTAATAAACAATTAGTCTAAAAATGCTAACAATTATTAAGCAAAATAATTTACTTAATCAAACAAAAATACAAATAAAATTTTTGTCTGTGTTATCATCATCATCCATTAAGCATTTATAAGATTTCAATTTGTTAAATTTGTTCAAGTCTGAATGTTTTTCTAAATACTCTAAAAAAAATTAATGAGAATTACGCAACGACATTAACTAATCGATTCACTCAAAAATCTCTTGTAAACAAACTTGGTACAATTGCATTCCTCTTGCTATGATTGTTGTTGTTGTTATTTGTGTGTATGTCGTCATCGGGCTGGTTTTTTACGACACAGTTTTTATTGTTGTTTTTGGTGTTTGCGTTCTAAATAAAAATCAAACAAACAATTCATAGATTATAGACAGAACATTTACTGAAAATTAAATTTATTTTTGACAAACTTTTCTTTGAAAGTTTTTTGGTGATAATTTTTTCTGTGTATGACTTATCGCTGGATATCTTAATTATTTCAATTGGGCCCCTCCAATAACAAGGTCATATAAAAGTTACCGGTCCTTTCATATAAAGCTCCGGAACGCAAATCGGTTACTAGTACTTCGGAAACGGTCACGAGACCTTTCGTGTGACTGGTTCTCTTCCGTCTAGTGTATAGTGATAACACTTGTTTAAAATAAAAATCAATAAAATGAAATCATATTGAAATTTTTGTCAGATATGTAAATCTTGTTGAATATACTCCTAAATTCTTTTATTTATTTTTTTTTTTAATTTTATTGTATCCAAATTTTATAGGATCACTTTCTTTTATATACCAACTAACATATATAAAAATATATTTAAGTCCTTGCATATGCATCTGTTTATTAACTATGTATGTATATAATAAAATGTTTAATATGTCTACGAATGGATGTGTTTGTTCTTTAATGTTTAGAAAAAAATATATAAGCATGTCACAAATAGTTTAATTTGTTTGCTAATATGGAAAACAATGTCTGCTAATACTAACACAAATATAGCAAACACATACACAATGGCAGTGAAGAACTACACACATGGCTCTTCAACTATTAATAGGAAATAGAGAAAATATAAGAAAATAGAGTGACCAATTGATGAAATAGAATCGCTTAGTTGGAATTCTAGTCTTTCTAGTTTACATAAATAGCTGAAAAATTTTGTATATCTGCGTTTTGTTGGTGCTAATGTCAACGCATCAGTAGAGCTGGAACCGTTTTCACACTCATATTCTTATATAAAAGCTTTCACAGAATAAATGAGAATTATAAAAGTTCCGTCACTTTCTGATCACAAGTTCAGAATCTTATTGAGTTTTTCGGGAACTCTATTTTCACAGAGTGTAGACAATTTTAACTTAATCTTAACTAAACTTTAAAAATACATTCATAAAGACTTTCAGCATTGTAGTTCTTCAATTTTTAAAAGTATTTTTTCGAACGCAGCTTAAAAATATTTCACAGCTAAAGCTAAATAAATTTTTATCTGGCCACCTTGGTTAAAACCACATAATTATCCATCTGTGTACTTGCTTAACGTATCTACTACCTTCATGTTAATAAAAAGAAAAAGAAAAACATGTTAGTTTTTTTGAATGAATTTTTTTCTTCTTTCATACAAATTGAGCAAAAGTAAGAAAAAATATGTTGCAACAAGAACTACGGTGAAAAAAAAACACTAAAATATATAATAATGGTTTCTCAACAAACAACAGACCATGTATCTCATTTAAACAAACAAAAAAAGTGAATGTTGTTAACTATAATGAAAAAAAGGAAGCATAAAATAACAAGTTAAAAGGCCAAGGAAGGCATAATTTTATGTACTTTTTGCTGTGTTCCTTTTTTATAATATTTAATTTAAACAGACAGGAAAAAGAGACAAAAACAGGCCGAACTACTGCCACCACACTACAACATTTGAACTCAAAACACAATTCACACACAGTTGGTTTGAATGGACAGTGAAATTTATTCCAAAAAGAAAAAAATTGCACCAACGACATAACAGGGCTTAAAGGAAGCTTAAGTTAAAAGGGACATTATGCTAAGAACTGTGACTGGTTACATTTTGAATATTGTCTGTATGAATAAGTGTATGCTTTAATTTTTTATTTGAACAATAACCAAACATGTAACAGAATTAAATAGGTGGCATTAAATGTTGGAATAAAAGACACCACAGAACAACTGAAGGACTTTGTACGATAAGATTATGTTGGCTCTTAAAATTTAAGACAAACATTTTTAGGAATTATACAGGCAAGCCATACATATAGATAGGAATATTTTAGACTTCGTACTTGTATTCTGATCATTTTCGCTTAAACTTTATAAGATTAAAATAGTCGGATTTTGTATATCGATTTTTTTGTCATACCTTAAGACGTCACCTTTTTTATTTTTTTACACTCAAAGTTCACATTTAGGTTTTTATTCAAGTTTGAAGATTTTATGCTCGTTGGTCTGAGCTCCACGATTTCTTTCGGCAGTTTAACCCTAGTATGCATAACCGGGTACCAGTGTGTCCACTAGCAACTTTAAACGTTTGTAGCTGCAAAACCAATACTAATAGGGTATTGAAACCTCGGATCTAGGAAATTCAAGTCCATTTGTGTCGTTTTATTGAAATTCGGCTTAGTGGCTCCATAGCTATAAGCTTCCAAAGATGACACTTATGCAAGCACATAACCGGGGTACCCGTGTACGAAATAGCTTTTATATGAAAAAAATTTGCGAATAAGAGGCTATTCAAAGACTTGATCATGAAGCTTGTACTAAGACTTTTTAAATACACATTAACGGTATTTAAAATTAAGGGCCTCTCGCACGATGTCGACAAGTCGATATCGTTTTCTTATTTGTATTGGAAACAATAATAAAATATTTAAATTTGTTTTTATTTTCATTATAAATAAGAGAACGATATCGACTTGTCGACATCGGGGGACAGGCCCTAAATATTTTTTTCTGTGAAGCTGAAAACTAATAAAAATTATAATGGGGTACACTGGTACCCTGGTTATGTGTTGGCGTGATATTTTTTGGTTATGTGTTCTACGGTTAACTGGAAATCATATTTCCTGGACAATAATGTCAATGTTATGGCGAAAATGGCAAGATAAAGTCTTGGTTTAAAATAACGAGCAAAAATGCAGTCAGATCTAGGGAGGAAATTTTCAGAGTCTGGCTTAATAATTTTCGTGGCGCAAAACGGCGAGCGTACGTTTGTAATGTAATTTTCATTCCCAGACGTTCAGTTCGTCCACATTCTTCAAAGGTCTGCTTCCTTTCTAACATTGGTCACCATAATGCAGTCTAGTTTAGGTACTAAGGATGTATGCGCTCACTAAAATACGCAGGACAAAACACGCATACGACTAGATAACGCTTCGAATATTATTCCTCTGACTAAAGTTCGGACAAATACTTCGGACAATATAAAATTTTCGAATACCGTTCGCCTAACTGCCCTAAGATCGAACGATATAAAAGCTAAGAAATAATACTTCAGACAATATAAATTCTTCGGATATAGTTCGGTAACCTTCTCATAAGACCCTATGCTGCATGCTTACGCAAAGACGAATGTCCGAACTTGCTGCACGGTCTGCAATTATGGATGGTATAAGTATTTGGGAATCAGAATCAATTGATGTTCTTGCTATGAAAATCCAGTGTGACATTCGATGGACTGATCACATTTTTTAGGTCTCAAAAGAACCATCCAATTGCCTTGGTTTCTTAAGACGGTGTAAGAGATACTTCATGCCATCTGATTTCTTTATTTTCCCGTGTAGTACTTATATCCGACCAAAAATTAAATACAGATCTCATGTATGGGTCGGTGCTTAAAAGTCTATTTTGAAGCTACTCTACCGAGGAGTGGGCGAAGAAGCTAATCGGTGGCAGTACGGTAGCCAACTCTACTGACTCAGTGGAGCATCGCCCTCCCTCTCTCTCTCTCCTCCTTCCCATAAACCTATTTGCCTACTTCCGGTACTACGCATTCATTTCTGAGTTTTGTTTGACGAGCACTCAGGGGATATGGTCGTCAAAAAATTATTAGTCGCTCCTAAAAGTATGCAAATTTTTTACTTCTTATTGCAAATGAAGGTCGCTGGGAGAAAGTGGCCAAATAATAGGATCATTATATGAAATTATTCGTTTCACATTCAAACTCTTTCCACTTCTTAATTTAAATTTCAACAATTTTAAAGTTTTCTAAAAGCCAGTGGAGAACTGAATGTACTCTAATCAGCCGCGTGATACACATCAAATTTTAGCCGTGGTAGACTAAAAACTAACAACAGCCATATTTGGAATATGAATGCCGTATGTAACCCCAAGGACTAAGTAAAACGAAGCTATTCGGCGACGGCTAGAGATCACTAAAATTTAGAGCAAAAGCAGGCAATAGTTGAAAATAACAATCGACTGAGTCAGAACTCACAGAGGAAAATCAGCCATGCAAAAAGAGAACTGACACAGTGGTGATGTGCTGAGGTATTATGCCTAAGCTCACCATTCATAACAAAAAGTCATTCATTAATTTATCTCTAAGAAAATAATTCCATAAGGTTACATTTTTACAAATAACAAATAACGAATATTTTTTCCCTTTGTATAAAACGTGTAACTGACATTAAGATTAAGAAATATGTGCGCAAAAAGGTAAGAGAGTAGTGGGTCGTTATTTTGTAGTACATTTCTAGCCGCTATATCGCCACTATCGCTAGTTTTCGCCCATTTTCAGAAAGGTACAAAAATACCCATACAACGAAGATCTAGAGAGCTAAAATGTTCGACAAAAATTTGTCTCGTGATGTTTTACATAAAAGTGCTGAACTTATTTTATACCTTAAATGAAAGATTTACAAGATGTCCGAGTTCTAATTGTGAATAAGTACGAAGTTAACCTTAACTATAAGTTTTGGATGATTTCTGGCGTTCGAGTTGCGTCAGGAGCTTAGGAGTCTGGAAAAGCCAATAGTATAAATGTAATTTTATTTTCCAGACTTTACCTTTAGCTAATTACCCATAAAACAGGCTTTTGCATATAAGTATTCAAAATAAGTGGGCTAACCCTATAGGGGGCTTCTTGCGTTGCTCCACCAGTATCCTAACACTGGTACCACGGCACGTTGGCACCACAGATGTCCTGAATTCTAGATTAAATGGATGTTTCTCGTCGCTAATGTCATATTCTGTTCGATGTGAACTGATATGCTCTTCGGTATGCTTTGCGCTAAATGTAAAGGACGACTTTTTGGTCGGATATTGGTGGGGTCTCCTTTGAGAGTCCAAATGCTAGCTGCCTCTTTGCGCTGTTGCAAAACTAACAAAATAATTACATGAGTTGATGGATATGGGATATCATTCAAAGAGTTCAAGATTAATCCAGGGATACCGCAAGGCTCCGTTCTTTCTCCTACCCTATTTACAATTTTTCTTATAGATCTCTGTCAAACTTCCAATCCTGCTAACTCTTTTATAGATGGTGGCAGCATCTGCCGTTCATATTCGTTCAGTGATAGCTGACTCTACTGACTCGGTATAGCATCGCCTTCCCTCTTTCTCTCTCTTCCTTCCCATAAACTAATTTGCCTTCTTCCTGTACTACGCATTCATTCATGACTTCTGTTTGACGAGCACTCACGGGATATGGTCGTAAAATAATTATTATTACCATTATGTAAAATTATTCGTTTCGCATTCAAACTCTTTCCACTTCTTCATTTAAATTTCAACAATTTTAAAATTGCCTAAAAACCAGTGGAGAACTGACAATACTGAAGTCAGCCGCGAGCTATGCATCAAATTTTAGCCCTGGTAGACTAAGAACTAACAACATCCTCATTTGCAATATGAATGGCGTAGGTGAACCCAAGGACTAAGTAAAACGAAGCTTTTCGGCGATGGATAGAGATCACTAAAATTTAAAGCAAACGCAGGTGATAGTTGAAAACCAACTCTACAAATAACAATCCACAGTCAGAACCAACAGAGGAACTAAGCCTGACAAAAAGAGAACTAGCACAGTGGTGATATGCTTCGGTATCATGCCTACGCGAACATCTCTTTCATCTTTTGCCTTTGAAATAAGTACGGTCTTTATGGAATTTTTTGCTTTCCCGAGCAAACTTAGCTCACCATTCATAACAAAAAGTCATTCATTAATTTATCTCTAAGAAAATAATTCCATAAGGTTACATTTTTACAAATAACAAATAACGAATATGTTTTCCCTTTGTATAAAAGTGTAACTGACATTAAGATTAAGAAATATGTGCGCAAAAAGGTAAGAGAGTAGTGGGTCGTTGAAGGTAAATTAAAACAGACATTAACAAACATAAACACACACAGTGGGATGTCAAGTTTAACAATATAAACAAGAGCTGCAGAACATAAAATCAGCAACGTGCTAGATTCGGAAAGGAGAAACGTTTAAAAATATGAACATTAAAACCCAAAGACCAGGGGCCACTGAGAGTTTAACAACACACACTTGGTTTATTTTTGTTAAGTGTAGGCACATTAAGAAGGAAGCAAGCCAAATTGGTTTTGTTCTTGTTTAAGCATTTAAGTAATTTGCTCATTTGTCGTTGATTGTCGTTCCTGTTGTTGTTGTTGTTGTTGTTATTGTTGTTGTTATTGTTGTTGGTTTTGTTTGTTGTGGTGTCATACAACATAGCGTTTTTGGGTGTCTGTGTTCTTTCATCCTGTTGCTGCATAATATGCATGCAACCTTATATATTCCCATAAAATGTAACAGCAACAACAATTTGTATTTTGTTTCCAGGCAGTTGAAGTTAAAGTTAAAGTTTTTTGTTCCTTTTGGCCGCAGAAAACCCTTTTTCAAAGTATTTCCCTTGTGTTTTTGTCTTTTGTTAACTTTTTGTTAATAAGCAGAGGATTACTTACGTACGTACCCATGTAAATATTTTTGTTTAGTTCAGTTTATTGTAAAACTTTACCACATTTAGTACCCGAATGAGTACAAGAGTGGCTGCATTTTTTTTCTTCCCTATATTCTCATAATTGCTTTGTGGTTATGGTGAGTTTTTTTACTCCTTTGGTGTTTCTTGTCCTTCTTTCCTTTTTGCATACGAATTTTTCTATTTATTGCAGTCTTTTGTAATTTTTTTTGTTCTTTTGCACTGTTTTAGTATCATAGTATGTGACATTATAACAGGCGACACTAATACCTGACAAAATGTCATTTATATGTAGAGTAAGTGAATAAAAATCCACAGTCAAGTCAACTAAAATGCTTTTAAGACTGGCAACTATGTTAAGACGGCAAAAGCAGCCAACCAACCAGTTAGTCAGCCATTGATATAACCAAAGGCAGACAATTTTAAATCTTTGAGCAGTTTAATTTTCAGTAATGTGTTTCTTTAGCAACTATAGGAACGTTTTTTATAGAACTCGTACACAGAGAAGTTGGAAAGTAATAAGAGCGAAGTTAGAGTTGGGCAGAGGATTCTGAAGATAGAGACAAAGGGTTTTTATTCAGGTTTGAATTATGTTGCTTACAATCAGTCGCGGATCATGGATCATTCCCCCAGCCTTCAAAACCAATTTCTATTGAGTTTCTAAAATAAATTTCACAAAATAGTATATTTCAGTTAAAAGTGACACCCCTCCCCCTAAAAGCTCAAGCTAGATTCGCGCCTACTTACAATAACAAGATTTAAAATATCGTCGCTGCGTCAACGAATCAACCTCATCAACATGAAGTTTTTCTGATATAAATTTAGATATTAGGGGCAGAACTTCAGAAATTACGTAAAGATATATGTATTTTATTTTCAATTAGGGAAATCTTAAAATAAAAATTAAACATATATAAAAACATCTTTCTATCTTTCTTTTAATAATGTATTTTAGAAGTTTGCTGAAAAATTAAATAAACAAAAATTTCCCAAAAGAGGAAATTATTTTCTATAAGGAATTTTTTTTTAATTGTGCCAAAATTAATATTTTATATTGCAACCAATAATACTTACTTTTTTCTTTGGAAAATTTTTTAAAATCAAAATTTCCCAAACAGGAAAATTTTTTAAGTATAGGAAATTTTTCAATTTGAAAAAATTTACTAAAAACAAAATTAAATATTGAAAATAAACAAAATGCAAATGCACTAATTTTGCTAAAATTTAATTAAATTTAATATTTCCCAGTAAGGGAAATTTTTTGCAGTAATAAAATTATACAGCAGTTTAATTCTATTTCAAAAACAATAAAATTAAGCAGTTTCCAGTTAAAAGATTAGGCAAATAAAAATTTCCCTATTTGGGAAATTTTTCTAATTAAGGGAAATTTATGAAATTTTATAGCAAAAATGGTTTATATTAAACAATTTGTGATGGGACTCAATTGCAAAAAATTATGATTTTCACACAGCAGTAACATTATAATTTGTGTGTTTTTGTTTTGTAGGGAAATCGCAATTTTCGGCAATTGAGTTTCCTCACTTAATTATGAATAAAATCAAAACATGTGGTTCAGTTTTAATGAAATATAGCTGGTTTTTTTTTATCACATTTACATATACGTTGATACAAGAAGAACGAATTTCTTGTGATTGCTTAGTTTTAATTCATTTTTAAAAACAAAAATTTTTATATACTAACTACATACAATATATCTTTGATATAATATAATTACCCCCATCGCGAATAACAAGTGAAATTTATGTTCCCATGAAATTTCCCTTCGAGGGAAAATTGCTATCGTTAAGCTCCCGTGAACATTTTTTTCAGTTCTTAGTGAATGTAAATAAGGAAAAAGCTTAATAAAATAAGTTAAAAATCAAAGAAATCTTTGTTACAAAATAAAAAATGCAGTGCTAAGAAGTGGAATTATCTTTTTATTCCATGAGGAATCTGAAAAATAAATCGAATTGTTCGTCCAGGATTGCTAGATGCATCCAAAGCCTTGGAGTATCCGAGCCATTGCAGCCTAATTCAATCAAATAGTATTTTGGGTTTTTATATATTTTTTACGGGATGAATGTCTGTATGTCTGATGCGTCTGTAGAGAATAGACGCGGAAAAATTAATTGTTATTCCATCATCGCGTAACTTGAGTGCTGTTTCCACAATGCAAACAAGCGACTTGAGTAAAAAAATTTGTATGGAAATCACAAAAAAAAACTGAGTGCTTTCCATATAAATTTTAGACAAGCAGTGTTTGTTTGCATTGTGGAAACATCACATTAGTCCATGTGTGCTGGGAAGGTGTTGCATAGAGGTAGTGTCAAGATAAATGTGTTAGTATTAAGATAAATGAACAATATTTACTGAATTTGTCCTGAAAATAAATATTTATAAGCTTTAATAATTAATTGGAATAATAAAATAGCAATTACGTGATGTATTTATCCATTTCGTTTGCTAAAATAAAGTGAACAAAAACAGGGAAAAAGGGAAAAAATCCACGTGAAAAAAATCATTCATGATGAGGGGAACTTTTCGATTTTTTATTCACGATCGCAAAAGAAGGGAAAGGGAAAACATTTCGAGGGAAAAACTATTCACGGTAGGGTTGAATATTGCTGTTGAGATTCGGAATTTTTATTTAACTGAATTGGTCAAACTATTATCCAGTTATGTTATTATTTCTCGTGCATCTACTTTCTTCTTGACATAACGGTATATCTCAAAAATTGCAAGAAATTTCTAGAAACCAAGAATTCAGCGCCCCAAATAACATAGGAAGCAGCTTTCCAATACTTCAGCCCAAAACATACTTTTATAGAATTAAAATCTACCAATTTTGGGGAAATTTTTGAAATCAAGGAATTTTTGAAAAATGTTCAACTATTTTTCATCATAATTAGTCCAAAGAATAGTATTGTGGAAATTTCACAGAGAGAAAAAAAGTCCCTTCTACAGAAATTTTTTACTTCGTTCCTATTTCAAAAATTTCAACAAACTTTTTAGGGATATATTTATAAACTCAAGAAAAAGAAAATATTTCCTTTCTTAGGAAAAATTTTTAAACTTTTAGCAACTAGTCCTGATGAAGTTATATGCAAATAAGAAAGAACTTTGGAAATGTATTTAACAAACATGTAGAAAAAAGTTATAACAGATTATTTTCTTGGTTTACCAATCCATCTTATTAATCCGTTCTGGGCAAAGTGCTACTTTATTACGAAGAATTTGGATTTTTCTACTTGCTTCTGGAAAATATTGGTTGCATTTCTTTCAGTGTATACATTTTTTCTGCTATTTTATGAGTCACTTAAGTCATTTGTATAAATACATGTTTTACCTCGTGTCGTATGTCTTTCAAGAAAATTCCCTTAATTTTTTTTATTGTCTTCTGTCGCATGATTTGTGGTGACGCGCGTATTAAAAGGATTTTTTTCTATTGCTTCCATTTTTTTCCATTTGGTTTCATTTAGTTTCAACTTGCGTAATTTTCTAACAAAGAAAATAAAAAAATTTTAAAAACTACAGACCGAAAAAAAACTTCAGCTCTGCATTTTCTTAGTAATTCTTTTCACTTCTCTTTTTTTTTTTTGCTTTTGTGCAAAAGCAATTAATTTTTAACTGCAATCTTTTATTTAAGAAAAGGTAACTCTACGCAAACATATAAAACTCATTTCAAATGACGCTGTAGATTAACATTTCCATGCAAGGAGTGAGGCTGCAGGCAGGCAGTCAGGCAGGCAACTCAAGTAAATCTAAATACTGAGGAATAGAAAACAGAAAATATATTTCCATTTTAAATTCACGTACGAATACTGAGATACGTACACATAGATACGTACTCACTCACACTTATACAAATTACATTGGCTCTGAATCAGCCGATATGTATATAAATTCATTGCAATCACAATAACGCGCAGCGTTTTCATTATTAAAACATTAACTTGTGTATGTGTGTGTGCGTCTGTGTGTCAACTAGGACTGGTGTTGGTATTGAGAACAATGTGTTGGCATGGTGGTGGTTTAGTCGAAGGCGACATCATCTATTGTTAGTTGCACTTGGCTGGGGCCAAAGTAATTAAGTTAAGGTGTTAAACCTTTTGGATTTAGTGATCTTTTTTATGAGTTTTATTTAGCAAGCCATACAATGCTTCTAACTACTCATACTCAGTACTGTAGCAGTAACTAAGAATACTACAGCTTTAGAGGTAAGATTTATTTGCGCTTTTTTATAGAAGTTTTAATTTAAAACATAATTTGATTAATGTTTACTAAGATAGCGGTTTAAATAATTGGTTTAGTTTTAATTTTATATAAACAAGGTTTTAGCTACCAAAAGGACTTGCAATCGGGACTTTGTATATTGTCCGTTTTGAAAAAGGTATGAACTGATAAATACGATATTAACCATCAATGCTTTTCATATTCGCACGAAGAAAATCTTTAAATCGATTTGAATAACTTCAATACTCACCTACCAGAAAATAGTATCACTGCCGTATTCAAATGGATATCACGAAATTGAACATTTATGATCCAATCGAACCTTGTAAGACTATCAGCGGACCGATAATCTCGTTTTCAGTTAAACACCGAGCACATTCTCGATGGTCCGTACATGCAGTCAGCCAATGTCGTGGACTTTTTTCCTATAACTCTTCTTTTCTAAACAATAATGCTCAATACGATGCTTAATACGATGGTTGGTTAAAAACGCAATTTTCCTAGGAGTGAAACCGAATCTTGAAGTAAGACCAAAACTTGACTAAATCAGACGTGCGAAATTACACTCAGATCCAGCGAGGGATAGAAATCATGGTACAAATGCAATTTTTTGGTACATTTTAGACATTTTTGGTACCTTGTTACCACCGCTACTTGTTTCTTATAATTAAAACGTAGTTCCTTATGGCTATCTGTGCACATTATTGCTTTGAATAGCAAAAATCAAATGCTGATAGCAAAAACGTGAAACGAATACGTATAACGAATACTGGTAACTAATACTGGTAATGAATACTGGAAATGGATTTCGCAACCATGAATTTTTTACCAGTGAGCACTTAAAAACAAAAAATTCACCTTACTTTTTCCAGTGAAAAAATTTTGGCTCTAGTGTTCACTATAACCTTATAAATAATACATTCTCACCGTTGCACAAATCAAAGTGAACACTGAAATTGGTGAACACTTCAAAATTCATCGTTGCGGAATCTGGCCCCTGGTAGCGAAATTATAAAACGAAATGTGTACATGTTTTAGTTTTGAGACTCCGCTGGCAAGGTGTGGCAAGTTGTAGCTGAAAATCTGGCAGGAAGTTCGAATTCCGTTTGGTAATTTGGGTTTTCAGGTTTCCCGTAGTTTCCGGCGAACTTTGGGTATTTTGAAGATTTTTGAAAGTTTCTATTCTTACTATTGGCGATAAGTGTCGTCATAATGTCTTCTAACTGATAGTTGGTTTAGCTGCTGGCGACTTGAAAGTATCTTCCTTTTATCATCATCAAATTATTATCTTCTTACTGATTAGTGTTATTTAGGTAGGTGGCATTTGTTTTTAAATAAGTCTTTTGTTAGGAGTCATGACTGCTCCGGGTCAGCTGTCGAAGGCGAAAAATCCGAAGGAGAACATCGACGACGAGACGTACGCTGATCCTATGGGGACGTCAGCTTCCATTAGCAAAGTGAGGCATGTAGACATGGATAGACAGGTTGATAACAGTTGAAGGAGGAGGATTGCCAGGAGCGGTCCTGCTACTGCCGATCATACTGTTGGTGTAAATTTTACTGCTGGTACTATTCGTGTTGCTGCTGAAATTGTTGCTTCAATTTTTGTTGATGTTACTGATCTTTATGCAGTTTCTTCCGCTGCTATTTTTGATCCTCCTGTTGTTGGTTCAGCTGGTACGTTGGTTAGTGCTTCTGGTACGTCGGCTGGTGCCAGTGCGGCCTATAATGGTGTGGCCCAGAAGGTGGAGGTGCTCAATGACACTGATGCTACTGACATTGCTCTGGCCTCTGGTAGGATGAATAAGCGATAAAAGAAAAAGTTGGCTGTTAATTTCGGTGGGATTAATGATGGCGCACAGAAAAAATTAATTTCATTTTCAGTAAAGAAATTCTATGAATTAGTAAATATTTTGTCTATAAACGGACCTACAAACAACTTATAAAATACAGAGAAAAATGTCTCAACAATTTCATTGAGGAAAAAAACGGTTTTTTCAGTAAACAAATTGTCTGCTGTCGAGGTTATTTTTTTACGACACAGAAAACTGGTTTTTGTTGTTGTTCTTTAGTGTTTGTGTCCTAACTAAAAGTCAAATAAAATATTCACTGAATCAGTAAAGAACATTTACTGAAAATTAAATTTTATTTAGACTAACGTTGTCTTGAAAAGGTTTTGGTGATAATTTTTTCTGTGTGGTTACTCCGTATTAGAGTTGAAAGCGGTCACTGGCTTACTGATTGAGGTTTTAGTAGCTGATGGATTAGATAGAGTACTGGGTCGTAAGGTGATTATTATTTCGGTGAAGTATGAGGTTTTCATGATGATGCTCATAGCTGAGAATGAGCGTTTGGGGGGGAGGTTGGAGACCGACAGTGCAGCAGCAAGGTTGATTACGGCTTTTGTGGCTAATGTTGTTGTCTTTAGGGCGCGAACTGTGCCTCCAGTGGTAACCCCTGCAGTTGCCCCAGCGGTTGCTCTTAAACCGATTGCGTCGTGGTCGGTGGTGGTCATGTCATGTCGTGACATGTCTTGTCATGTCATGTCGTCTTATGTAAACATGACATAACATATAGCTTAATTTTATATTTTTTACGTGTTCCTCGACACTGTACGTTGTTTTTTTATATTTATTTTGAAACGGTGTATGAGATACCAAATTGATTATTAGGCTAAGGTTCGCAACGTTATATTCAGAAAGAATTGGGCATGATTAATATTCCAAGGAACAGGGGAAAATTTATTAGATAATTCACTCCATCTGATCTCTTGATGATTTATACCATCAACAACTATATATAGACATCCAGTGGAAAATTACATATAACTCTCATTGGGCGATGTCTCCAGATCGGTTTTGGGTTACTCGGGGTATAGGAGAGCCAAAAGATTCTCTTCGATTGGATATACGTACAACTCAGTTGACTAAATGGAATTTATGATTGTGTCTCGTTGTGCTTTCGCTACTTAGATTAATTGTTCGAAATGAATATCGACAACTTCTTTCAATACCCGCACGTTTTCGTAAAACACACGTTTCTTACCAGACCTCTTTAATTTGTGTTCTAATGCCAAGTGTATCGCGTACGTACATTTCTGAGAAAATAATTTTTTAAGTTGGATTGTTCGTATGTAAAATAAACTCCCTGCAGAGATCTTTACTTTTAATGTTTTAAATTTCAAAGCAAATGTGCATACATTATACATTCTGAACCAAAGAAAAATAATAAACAAAAAAATCAGTTATTACATTTATCATTGAAATTTCAAAGGATATGGGGAAGGCATATTAGAAAAAAAATCATATTTCATTCATGTTTTTAATTCATGCAACATTAATTACATGCTCCATGTACATAAAATAAAGCCCAAATAATTTTTCTACAAGTTATGAAAATTGTATAACCATTTAAAACAACATTTTAATAACAATTTTTGGTATCTAATTTTTTATATAATCTTTTTTTCATTTTTATTAAGCAATATTTTTCAACCCAAACATTTAACCTTAAAGTGACTTTTAACACATACATTTCAAGTGGTATTTTCATGTATGTAAACACATATGGAATTTATGTATGTGCTAATTGTACATAACGAAACATTTTGATTCGAATGGAATGTATTTATTTATGTATTTATAAAGCACTCCGTACAGCAGAGTTTGAAATACTATAATTTAATCAATCAATCATCAATGGCAAATAATACTTGAACGCAACATAAAATTACACTCATTCGTAAGGTTCGCTCTTTCGTTTGTTCATTTCTACCACACAAGTAGACGGCTATGTGTGGCATATTTATTATCCATTTGTTTGCTACCATCATCATCATCACTCCACTCCAACCACTTGCCACCAATTATTGTATGATACTGGATATATGTGAACATGGTAAATACTATTACATTTCCATTATACTGCGAGTGTAGTATTAACAATGTTAAATAAATGCTTTTTTTTAATACAATTGTCCATGATACGACATACGACAAGATATAACTGTCATTAATTTAATTGGAAATCAATTGGTTTTTGAAAAAATATTAAATGATGAATAAAAAGAGGAAAAGAAATATTGTCGCTATTTTAGGAAATCAATAAATGAAATTTTTTGTTAATTTAAAAAAAGAATTTGACCATATTTACACTATGCAACTTTGTTGCATGCAAGTTTCATTTTAAGTGAGAGTGTTGAAATAGAAATGTACAAAATTGCATAGTGTAAATATGGTATTTGTTTTAAAAATATTGTTACAAGAAACAGTCATATTAAATGAATGATTGAAGTTTTTGAAAATATTGCATGCAAATATTTTTGTCATATTATGCCAGTTTGAACTGTAAGAAATATTTTACATTGAAGTTTCAGAAATTTATACATTCTTTTTAATTTCATGTGTAAAATTAATAGACTTATAAATAACTTCTCGTACTGAAATAGCTTTACCTGTTCTATTCCACTCACTATACGTATAAATACTTAATAATTTACTTAATCATTTTGTGGATAAATATAAGTTTCAGAAGTAAATCAGTTTCAGCACGATTAAGTTCATTAATTTTACACGTCTAAAAGAAGAAGGTATACATATTACATATAAATGCTTAGAAAATTCTGTGTAGTTTTCAATAGTGTATTCAGATTTTAGCAATTTAAGTTTTTTGAAAGACTTTTTGGAAAACAAAGGGAAAAATGGTGTTTTGTGCGTATTGGTTTTCCTTATCCTATTATTGCTATTTTCGAATGAAATTTTGCAGTTATATGTATATGAATTTACATAGTAAATATAAAGCAAGCAAAGAAAACTAATATTTGCTTCTGAGAATGCTAGAATTTCTAAGAAAGTTCCAGAAAATCCCAATAATGAAGTTTTATGGGTTTGCCCATAAATGCCATATTTGGTTCAAGGTTCAAAAAATGATTGCACATAAGAGTTTCTGAAAATAATACGTATTTGTTTTTGAATTCAAACTTTGAAATTTTAGAACATATCGGCACATATTCACATATTACGTAACGATATTTTCGGAGTTACGTAATCTGTGAATAGCCCCAAAGTCAAAACTTTTCTGTAAAATATGTCGAATTCCAAAGGGTTAAGAGTCAACAAAAATGTTAAATTGGACTAATTTCTTTTTTTAAATCATATCTGTAAAGATAATTCTTGTCTCATATATATACAATAATTTTATGTTCCTAAAGCCCTTATGACACTACATTTTTTTCTTAAATTTTTAAGTTTTGGAGAATAGTACAAATATAATATAATAGAAAATTTTACCAGGTATAAAGAGTTCCGCTATATTAAGATAAATACCTCATGCCAAAGCTTTTAATAATGTTATCGATAAAAATATGAGGGCCTGTAAAAAATGTAAACAATAAAGAAGTGGCACGAATTCAACGAATGAGAAAACATTACGTTTTGTTTACATTTTGTATAGTTGTTTTTTTCTATCATTTGCTGTTTCTTTCTTTCAATCCTATAGCAAAACAGTGCAACAAAAATGTAGTGTCGTAACATAGCGTATTGACGAGCAAATTATTTGTTATAACAATTGTTAGCACAAGAATTTGTCACGTCTAGACCGCTGTTGTTACTGTTTTGTCATTGTTATGACATCGTTGTTGAAACAATTGTTATAACAACGATGTCTTAACAACAAGCATTGTTTTCAATACGAAAAAAGAGACAGCAAACAAAAAAATTTTGCTATCTCTGCCGCACCACCTTAAAATAATATGACTAGGCCTAACAAAAACATTGTACGTACTCTCCACAACAAAGACCTTAACAAATTTTTGTTAACAGCTCTGCCGACGTTTTGTTCATTGTTATAAGAAAAATTTTGCTCGTCAAGACGTAGTGTAAGGGCTTAAAGAAAGTTTTTTTTTATAAAGAAAAGAATGCTGGTTCCTTTTATGGCAAAAATTCAAAATTTTTCCAATTTTTAAAATAAAAATTTTATAGTTTCCAAATTAGAAGAAGTATTTTTATAAGCGTGTTTAAAACGCATGTTGCTGCTTTTTTAACTAAATTTGAAAGCTTTAATTTGTAAAACTCTAAAATGTAATAAAAAAAATAGAAACGTGCGTTTTAAGGCCGCCAGTGTAGTCTCAGTCTTAAAGTAAAATGTTTGCTAAGCTATGAGAAATAAGGAAACAAAGGTAAGACTTTTTCTTCTAATATCCTTGCAAAACTCGATTTTTTTTTAGTCCGAGGTGGCTAACTTTGCCCCACTGTAGCTGCGTTGGTGCTTTAGCTACAAAGCCACTGAGACTCGCTAGACACATCGTTAAATGTTTACCTTTCGCAATATGTGATGAATGAATGAAATTGTTTAACAAAGGTTGTTGCAAAATAATAATGCAGAAACAGAATTATAATGCAGAAAAAAAACATGGGTCTTCCAAGTCAATTTCAAAATTTAGACTTTTTACCCTCTTTCCGATTTAAAGAATGCAGACAGTAACAAATTTGTTTCTCCAATTTTACTTAGAATCAACCCAAGAATCGATTGGTGCCTGTAAAACTTAAATCGAAGGTTAGATATTAACTGCTTGATTGGCGGGCTCTGACGATGGAATCGTGGTTGTTGATCCCCAAAAAGCGTTGTTCACTTCGACCCTTACAAAATTCAAGAAATTGGTCTTTGTTCTTGTTCAATTATTACATGCTTTGAAAAATAATTTCTTAATTAGAAATTATTTAATTGTAAAATTAAATTGACCGAACTTAAGCCTGAATAATAAAAATTTCTTTGGAAACACATGATTGAAAGTATGGATGGGCAAAAAATATCGATATATCGATATTTTCTTAAAAATATATCGATATATATCGTCGATATTTTTAATTTCGATATATCGATATATCGATATATCGATATTTTTCCCAAATATATCGACAGTATCTAATTCGTAATTTTTTTAGCTTTGGTTTTGTTTTTCGTGCAATTTTTAAAAACATTTCGGCACAGTCTTCATCAAACAGAATATTACTAACAAAATCTTTTGTTTTATTTATAATATTTTGTCTATTCGAAAAATCGTCATTCTTTAAGTGTAATTTTGTTGATGTATGTTCCATGAAATCTTGGAAATTAATTCTTTCCAGCTTAGTTATTTATAAGAAAGGTACTTTTTGTTTTATAAAAAAAAATAAAAATTTGGGGACTACGTATGAATTATCATTGTTGAAAAAATATCGATATTTCGATATATCGATATATTTTATTCGATATATATCGTTGCCGATCGATGTCTAAAAATATATTGATAAATTTTTTTAACTTGCCCATCCCCAATTGGAAGTATTTAAATCAAACTATAATCTAGAAAGATATAACAAAATATTTAAGAAAGTCAAGAAAAATATAATAAAAAAAATCGACTCACAAGTTTAGATTTTATTCACAATTGAGTGAGGCAAGCAAATTGATAAAAATCACAGTAGCATATATGAGCAAAATGTATACTCGGTTCAAATTGGACAAAATTTGGTTCCAACATTATTCATGTTATAAGTAGCATAAGTGATAATTTTTTTGAAAACTATAATTATTATTTTTGTAGTTTGACATTTTTTCATTTAATCATACATGGGAAGGACACGAGTACTTGCGCCGATATCAACCAGATTTTGAATTTTTATAAGCCTTGCCAATAAAAGCAAACGTACCAAATGTTATACCTCCTATTCTTGCCGCCGAATGTATGAAACTATATCACTGTATAAATTATAGCAAATATCGATGTTATATAATGGTATGCGACATTTTTATCAAAACTTGGACCAGTTGATAGCTTAAAATTGTCAAAATATAAAAATATACAAATATTCGTCCTAAATCTGTAAAGCATTTCAATAATACATCACAAATTCAGTAATATAAAATATAGTCCTTCGAACTTACAAAATGCAATTCTCATTATAAAATTAAAATATTTCCATGGCTTTTTAACATGCAGTGACTTAATTAAACATACACTCATTTATTATTAAATCGTTATTATTAAAAAAAGTGTATGTAGCTGTTCAATTGTTTTTACCAATTTATTGTTCTTTTACCAACCACCCAAAATCCAGCTATCGAGCCTTGTCTAAGTTTTAACAAGTCAATTCACCAACCCCTATGTCATACATTTTGAAGGACTCTCGATGACTCTATTACTAAATGTAAGCTTTACATACATAAGTAAAAAGCTTTTTGTGCAATTTACAAAAAAAAATAACAGCCATTAAAATTCTAACTAAAGTAGAGAAAACTAACAGGGTGCTTAAACAAACTACTTAAAAGAGAATTTTGTGGGTGAAGAAGGGGATGGCAGGAAGAGAAAGAAAAGAACAAATATAAAATGGCAAATCGTCAGCGAATACATTGCAACTGTGAATAAAAATTTCAATTAGTTTTATTAAGGAGTTTCAAGTGCAAAAGTTCAAATTGATTTTTTTCTTGTTGCTGTTGTTATTGTTGCTTTTGTGCACTATACAGCAGTAATACATATTTGCATTGTATATTATTGTCGCTCTTTTTGTTATACAAACTATTATTGTTGTTGCAGTTTCTGTTAATACTGTTTGCTTTTCCAAAAGTATATGCAATTTAATTTTTGTTCATCTTTCATTGTTTATTATTGGCTTCATTTGTCCCAATTGAATTGAATTTTGTGTGTGAAATACATTTTATTTTATTTCTTTTTTTTTGTGTTACTATTTTTTTCTCAAATTAATTTAAATCAAATCCTTTCTTTTTTCAAGATATATTTTTCATACAACGTGATGAGGGAAGGTATTAGCAGCAGGATTCGACAGAAAGACCGAAATATCGTTTCAATTTAAATGATACGGTCCAGCTGGCTGTGTTTCCTCGCCTGTGATATACTTTTTACAGGTTGTTGACTTTTCAAGGTTATTCGGATGCCAAAAAAAGTAATAAAAGAAATTCAATTCATTTTTTTTTGCAATTTGTGCAATCTTTCTTTAAAAGTATTGAAAAAAATTGATTATTTGCTTGTGTGGGTAGATTGAATTTGCTTTTAAGTTGACCTATTTGTATTAGTTTTTAACCCAAAAAAGTTAAATAAAAGTAAAGAACAACATGAACAAAGCATGTAAGAGTAACTTGTGAGTTTTTTGATTGATCACCTACATATGCTCTTTTTTTTTAAATGTAGGTACTTGACAATAAAACACATTTGCTTATACGTATAAGGTTGTTGTTTTGCGTAAACTTCCCTTTCACAAAAAATGTCACTTTAAAAAGTTTTTTATTGCAAAAAGTACCTGCTGGAAAAAGTGCAAAAGGTAATATTTTACAAAAGATAATTTTATACAAAAGTTTCATTTTACAAAATGTATTTTTTGCAAAATATGTAAAATACAAGCTTTAAGATTTTAGAAAATACAAATTAAGATTTTAGAAAATACAAATTAAAATCAAAACTTTGCAGCGAAATAGATCGAATTCGGAAGAATGCAGGGGATAACAAAAATGATAAAATGGATAAAAAGAGTTTTCTAAAATCATATCTGTGAAGATACCTTTGAAACACATGTACAGTAATTATATGTTCCTGAAGAAAAAATTGCTTAAGAGAAAAAAAGATGGAGCTTTTTCAAAATTCAGAATTTTTTCAATTTTCAAATTGAAAATTTTATATTTTTTCAACTCAAAAGAAATTTTTTCATCAAAATCCTTTAATATGACTTCGAATGTTGTTGATTAACTAATAAAGAAACAAATGTGACAACCGGTTATTATTTGGATCCGATATCATGAAATTGTAATCGGATTTAAAACTGTTACATGCCCTCCATTTGGACTTTAAAACGGCGCTCCTGAGCAATGTGGGTTGAATATATGTACTCTTCTGCCATGTCGATGTGAAATTTTATACTGATCGGATTATTCGTTTAGAAATGGAAGGCTTATTTCACAAAATAATTTCATTCTGTCTCACTGTGTAGTGTAAGGTGCTCTTCAAGATTGAAACTTAATTTCATACAAAAGTCCAAATTTTAGCGACGTCTATATTTGGTCCGATTGCACTACTTTTTCGTGTAAAGAAGACCTCTTTTGACGTACAGAATACACAGAAAAAATTAAAAAATGGTTTCAATTACTAAAATTGTTTAAACAAACTAAAAATTGTTTAATTTTGCATCTATCACTAAAATTATGATACCAATTATCGATATTGCAGTAATTGCAAAAGAGGATCTTTTTTCTAATTAATGATAATTGTAGATTTGATTAAATAAATAATTAAAAAAATACAGAAAATTAAACAATTTTTTAATTAAATTAAGCAAAAAATTAATTGACTAAATATTAATATATTAATTAAATGAATGATCTTACATAATTGCTTTTAGAGTAATAACTTCTATGCAAACAAAAATATTCGCCATCGCCGTTGAATGTTATAAGCGAACTTCAATCTGCTTAGAAAATTTTCAGCTGTTATTTTTCATCAGTATGTACCTGTTGGCTTTATTTTAATTGGCAGGAAATATTCAATCAAGTAAGTGATTGCATCAATAAAGTAGTTGATTGAACTAACTAATATATTAATAAAATATTAATTAAAAATCCATTAATAATTAATAGTATTTTTTTCCTTTTTTTTCTTTCTTAATTAAGAAATTCATTGAATCAATTACCAACATAATTAAATTTACATACTATACCAAACAATAGATTTACTTGAAAAAAAAACAATGATAATTTTTTGTGTGTAGGGTCAGCAGTCCGGAGGCAGAATATCAAACATTCGGAAACATTTGTTTTCGAAACTTTTATTTCCTAGTGCAAAAGAGCGAGATAGGAATACTAATTGTATATATGTATTTCTATTTCATCACTCTCACGCAAAATGAAAAGTTTCGGCAACAAATGTTTCCCAGTGAAAATCAGCTCTAAATATTTGGATATCTGAAAGCAAAAAGCTATAATAGTTTTTGGCATAATTCTAAGATTTCTTGTCCGTAATTTTAAAGTTTCAAAATGAAATAATCAAAATTTCTTATGTGGAAAATGGCAGCTAAATTATAGCTATACAAAAAAAACCATTTCTATTCCTGCGCATCCACAATAACTGCAATAATAATATGCAGTCACAATAAACATTAACAATCGACTCTTTATGTTGCAGTCAATAATCATAATAAAAGTCCATCGAAGCATAATCATCAAAATTCGTTTTATCATTCAGCAATAGGGCCTGCATAAAACAAACCAAAAATACACAGAACTTTATAATAGTAAAATCACAATTACGGAAATAATTTGCTGAGGCTGAGGGGGCAAAGCTAAATATTTTAATTTAAAAGATTCATGAAGAGGATGATGATGATTACAATGCATTTATTTCACTACAACACGTTGTGGCGGCTGCTAGAGCAAAAGAGTTACTAAAAGCTTAGATATTCACAAAATAACAATAAAATATTTATTTATTATTACAGTTGAGTACCCTTTTTACCTCTCGTAACCGTTTTTAATTCAATTTGCTGATGCTTGTTGCTGCCTGTTGCCTGCCATAACCGAAATATCCAAAGTCTATTAAAGTTCAACTAAACAGTTTTAATGGCCACCATCATAATCATCAGCAGCAGCCAAATAAAAGGAAAATGCAAAAAAGAAATTGAAAATATTGAGCCCTATTCTGTAAAGCGTAAGGATTTTAAAACGAAGGATTTCTCGAAATTGAGTATTTGTTAAGTTGGTGTTCTCAAAGTCCCACAATTCATTGGAACAAAGCAAATAAATACCAACATATACTTAAACAACAAATTATTTATCATAAATTTTAAATGATTTCCAATCAAAAGTGCGACATGTTAATTTTACATTGTTTTTTTTTTGTTTGTTTGGAACGAAAAATGTTCGTGTACTCGTTTTATAGAACAGGGCAGCTTGTTTTGTTTTCTTTTGTTCAAATTCTGATGGTTCGCTGAGGTGGTGCGAAATATTCATTGATGCTTGAAAAAATATAATCATAAAACTTAAACACAAAGTCAGAATCATATAAATGTCATATTATTATATCCGCGGCTAAATAATGAATGAATGAGCAGCGACTGAAGAAACCAACGAACGGTATTCGCAGTTATTCTGTTGTACTGGTTGGAATTAATGGCGTAAATATTTATCCATTTTTTTTGTGGAATTGTAATAAAAACTCATGATGTTGTATGTTAAACGTGTGCAGAGATTGTTTTTGAAATGTTGGTACCTATAATTTTTTGTTGGATGCCTGTGATATTTCGTTTAAATACAAAGTAACATTTATTTTATACATGGTGTGTCATGTAGGGTGAATTCAGCCTGCAGCGGAAGGTGTAAATTAAGAAATTATAAATAAAAATCTCTTTAGAAAGTTTCATAACGCCCAGCATTATTGTTGGTTAAATATATATATTTAGACGTTTGAGTGGACTAAAATTAAGCGGGATAAAGATCTCAGTTTTTTTTTTCAAAAACATCTTTTGACAGAATGGTTCATCCCTTTCGTTGGTGAAAAGTTGCATGTCGTTATATTAATGTAGGAAATTCGTATATCGAGCTTTGCTGTAATGTGAATATAATGAAAAAAATTGCGTTGAATAAAACGAGTTTAAGTTTTGAATTTACTACCCAGCAAAACATTTTGATGTTTTTATAAGCGGTAGTACTTTTGTAATGGGTTACAAAGTAAAGATTGATACTTATTTATTTTATTACTACCTCCATATATTAAAACTAATACTTACTAATTAATAATATAAAAATATTTTTTTGATATTATTTTGTTTATTTGACTACTTATTTTTTAGCTTCAAAAAAGTGAAATAATAACTATCTAATTTCTGTGAATGTAAGTACATTTGTAAGGGGTACCCCTTGTATTTGAAACTTCTCAAATAAAAATTAATAGTTATAGAGGCAAATTATAAGTTGTTACGATTTAGATCCTCATATACTTTTTTGCCTACCAATAATCAAAGTATTTTGCTGGGTAACAACTTAATGGTAAAAGAAAATTTTATTATTCGCTCAAGTTTAAAGTATACCAAGTATTTGTATGAAATTTTTACACATTATGAAGAACAATATTGCGATCAATTCTGTATTATTATTCTCAAAAATCAAGTTTTCTAAGTTATGGCTCTATTGCATCAAAGCTTCAATATTGTTATCATTAAAAAATGCTGAAAAGGAGAGAAAAATCCTAATAATGCTGTACAACAAAATAAAAAAATAGTGTAAATTATGTAAAACGCTAGGAGCTAAATTTTGTGAAACATTTTAACCCTCTAACTCTTCGTTGTATGGGTCGCTTTTGTTCATCAGCGGACTGCAATATTCTACGAAAATGCTTTTCATACAATTCTACTAAAATCTTAAAAGCCATCAAGACTCAAAACTCAACTTAAACAGCAGAAAATATTCAAAACTTTAGATGTATTAAAGGGTTAATTTAGTACTTATATATCGGTTTTGGTCCTATGAAACAAGTATTGTTGGAAATAAATAAACTTTCTATCTTATATAAAAGTCCAGCAAAAACTTAACTGGTATGATAAATAACATTTATTGAAAAAAAAATATTATTTCAAACAAACGTTTGTTTGAACATGTTTTGGTAATTACACTATAAGTTTTGAATAATTTTTGGAGTTCGACTTGAATCTAGAGCATGGATATCTCTGAAGGCGTTTAACATAATTTTATGGCAAATATTTTTGTAGAACACTTTAGCTCGCTATATCGCCGATGATAGGGAGGGAGTTCGAAGACTAAAATTTTCCACAAAATTCTGAGCACATCTTAGACCTGAAACGGCTATGTGCAAAAGAGGAGGAACTTTACCTCCCTCTAAAATGTCTCCCATATGTAAACTTTTTTGTATACTTTTTTTGGCGCCTTTATTAGTCATTAGAGCTATGCTATTTTTTTTGTGTTGCACGGTGTTATTTGTTCTGTATAAATATTTCAATGCTGTCAAAATTATGCCTTTCTATAACAGATTGTCCCCTACTCTATTTATGGCAATTATCTGTTGCTGCTGAAGTGCCTGACTGTCTTCCTGATAGCCTTTCATATCAATAATAAGTATTCTTATATTTAATACTAAAATCTTTTTTCTCTTTCTGTTTTTTTTATTAATGTTGATTCAATATTGCACATATTATTTGGTCGGTTTGTTATTCAAATATGCCGCTTTTATAGCTATATTATTACGATTATAATTTCGCACAATAATAATAATAGCAATAATAATCATGATAATAATATGCCTCTTCTGTTGATGTAGAACTTGATTATTTGTGCAGATAGTTTCTGTCAGTTGTTAGTCCATCAGAAGGACGGACATAGATATTCGGTCATTTAAACATAACGCTTGTTCATTCAACCATATTTATGACTATAAATTTTGCAATTACCCACTCACACAAGCGCAAACAAAGAGCAATTGTTGAAGTCTCGTAGCCGTCACCCAGCAGCATCGTCACTGCCACCAATACCATTCAGCAGCAACATTATAATCGTAATCTCATTGTTTAATGTTGTGCAAAAGCGGGCGTGTTTTTATATATTCTTATACTTTAATGCCTCCCAGCTTTTGTTTTTGCCATAGAGGAATCAATAGAATCATAAAGTACTAAAATTACCCTGCAGTTTCGAAGTTTGCTGCAGTTTGTTTTAGATTTTTCGTTTTGCTTTAAATCACTTATATATGCATTCCAAGTAATGCAAAGTGTAATCGGTTTGTGTTATAGTGCAATTAAATAATGAGCTGCTGCTTTTATTGTCATTGTTAGTGTTCATTGTTGTGTGCGACACTGTTGGTAAACCGATTGCAAGCGTTATGAAACTTTCACAGACTTGTAAAGAAAAAATAGGTATTAATAAAATATTCAGACACTAAGAAAAAATAAAATTATAATAGAACTAAAATGAAGCTTTCTCACATATCTCTACTTCACGAAAAAAAACAAATTTTGCCTAATCGATTTCGCGTATATTGGCAACCATCTTCAATATGATTTAGCAAAAAGTTTGCTGTGTATACTCTGTATTATGGACTCTGAAACTGTAGGAATAATACATAAACACATGTTGTTTTTATACCAAAATTACAAAACATCATACAGTGTGAATCACCAGAGTAGCAACCATCATTTGAATTAAGACGATGAACAACTTCTCATAGACGACATCCAAATGCATGCATAATTTTTGAAATTTACCCCTTTTGGCTTTCAATCCAGCAAATAATATTCATATTCATAATAACATCATACATTAAATATTAGTTATGCAAGAGACAGTAAATTAAAGTAGTGAAACTTTAGTTTATATTATAAAATATAACAAATACAGAAAAATTGTTATCAGGGTTTCTAGTCGTGTACTTTTTTCCAGTACACGACTAGAAACCCAATCTGACGCCGGAAAACAATGTAACGAACTTCTAAAAAATTTAAACGCGACATTGAAGCGCACAAATTATTTGGCTGATTCGCATTTCAAATGCTTTTTTCGTATTGTAAAATATTTCATGAAATAAACGCATACATTTTAAATGAAAATTGCTTTATTATGATTTATTAGATTATAAATAAATATACATAATTTTTTTTTGTTTTTGTTTAAGACTGCCCATTATGTGTTAAAAACGAAAAACAAAAATACTGTATTTCCTTTTTACATACAAAATGGCATGTCCGTAATGCATGCTGTTGATTTTCTACGATAAGAAACTATGCGTTTTTCCAAAAACGAGATTAAATTTATAACGGTTTTGGAATATTTTTATTTGCTTCTCTTATTTCACCAATAAATTTTTTTTAAAGTACTTGAAATTATTTTTTTTAAACTTATGTTGTTCGCAGTCTTGTGTATTGAGCGTTATGCCTTTTTAGTATGCTTTATTACTTAGTTCAATTATTAAAATTGTATTAACAACATACACTAAAATAACAGCATAGGTTTGTACTTTTAAATATTTCATCAACCAATCATCGTTTGTAACCAAAAAAATGTATTGAGTGTTATCCATATGTTTTTAATATAATTGAAATTTTTTAGTGAATACCTAAGGAGGTTATGTTAAAATACATCGAAGATTATACATCTTAATTGTATTGAATAAAGTGTATGTTTTGAAAAGCTATTGAATTCGTTTAAAAAGGTATTGAGCGTTATGTAAAAAAATTTATCTATAAAATTTAGGACGTTAAAAAAAGTCAACAGCAGCTGAAGGGTAGAAACGATATGAAGAACATTATCTTGTTACAAATTCCTGGTTTTCTTTAAAAAAAAGTTTTGCTTCTACCGTACTGTGGGGTGTTATATTTTCGAAGAATGTATTAGGTAGGTCATATATTGCTACGAAAAATTATTTGAAATTCAGATAACTTCTAACATTGCCTGTAGATTTTATAAAAATTAATCTTATTGGAAAGAAGAGTTCACCTACTTTTCGTGTTAGTAAAGAATTATTTTAAAAGATAAAATTTTTTTCGTTTTCCATGTGAACCCAAGTCAAAATTTAAATAGTCGTCATCATTTTTAATTTTGTCCTGCGATGATTATAATTTTTTGCTTTTAGAGAGTAGATATATAGTGCTTTCAAGCCCTGTACTCATATTTGTATAGTATTTTTTCCGCAAAAATCATTCGAATCATTCATTGCCCGAAAGCAACTGTAACGCTCAATACACAAAAATGCTAAAAAAAATCTAAATATATAATTTTATTTCAGGATCCATTGAATGAGGCGAAAACTAGAATATGAATCCTACCTTCTCATATTTCATTTAGTTACATTGGTAAACAAAACACACACACACCAAATGTTCGTTTAGAATGAGAATTACTCATATATAAAAGGGTGAATGAAGGTGATTTAATTTTGCAAAAAATTATCGAAAATTCAAAGTATTTTCAAGTATAAAATTAAATATATACTTTCAAATATGAAATTAAATTCAAATCAAATATAAAATTAAATACATAATTCAGGCAACCAAAATGCATCAAATGGTTTTTAAACACTCGTACAAATGTTTTCAAAACCAGTTGGTATCTGAAAACTATTGGACCAAACTTTTGAAATGCATTTCGTTGGTGCTAATGACAACTTTTGTGCTATATTTTAATTTTATATGATATATAGGAGGCGGGCCGAAGTATAAAGTTACTCGATTTTCTTAAAAATATATCGAAAGATATGTAAGTGGGTAGCATTTCCGAATATTTCTGTACCTATGAATACTTTATATTTAAAGCAAAAACATTCTAGATCCAGCTCTTTTGTTGCAATGGTATCTCTCTTCTTCTTTTATTTAATTTATTATTTTTTTTTTCTAAACCTTTAATCATATTAGCTTAAATTGTTTAATGTTCTATGTTGTTGTTTTGATGTTGTTATTCGTTATTCTTACTTGTTGTATAGAGTTGTTGCTGTTTCCTCCCATTCATTATTCATTACAATTATTTATTTACATGCCAGAACAACTGAATTCTTTCAATTTTATCCCCCCGCTCTGGTTTAAGTCTATTGTGTCATTTTTTCTATTTCTTTTTTATGTGTTTTGTGGAGAGCATCAACGAAAAAAAGGCACTTTTCATATCGTTCAACACGCCTCAACGCGTTTCTCTACGCAATTATTTCCTATTGATGTTAAATCTTGTTGCTGTTGCTTGTTGCCTTCGCTATTGTTGTGGTATTATTGTGTGTTAAGTTTTGTTTCTATTTTTTTGCTGTTGTAATATTTTCATTTTCCACATTCAAAATTTTCACGAAAATCGTAAAAAAAAATAAAATTGTTGTTCATGGGAGAGTGTCTGCTTAAGAGTATTGTTTGAGGGTTTGTTTTGGAAAACTTTGAATATCTGTTATTATAGTTGTTGTTGCTGTTTTATCACCCCTAGTTTTTATATCGCACAGTTGTTGCGTTTACCCTGCAAACATATTCTAACCGGGAAGACACTAAGAAGTGGCAACAAACAACATGATTACAAATTTTTACGTATGATCTTTTTGAGGGATCTTTTGGGTGAAGGAGATATCTGTACATACATACACAGCGAAAAACATCGGAAATTGCTGCAAAGGAATAACATTTTCATTACAGTTCGAGAACTACATTTATTCGCATACCTTTCAACTCTTTGGACCACTTCCGTCATGTGGCAAAGAAAGTGTTAAATTTATTTATGAATTACCAGAAATATAACTACTTTCAGTTCAGTTCGTTAATGATTTTATTAATGATTTGTATGATCTCTTTTTGGTGGTTATAAAAAGTACCGAAATCAAAGTAATTTTCGCAACCATTCACTAACACGATACTTCTTGTTGTGACTTCTTAGTAGTAGTTCATATACCAGTTGCACGGTGAATAGTTATTTCCGATGGATGATTTATTGTAGTGTAAAAGTCAAGCGCGGATCCAGTTTAAGCTTTTGGGATTGAAATTTTAAAGGAAATATACTATTTCCTCCCTGAATCTGTGCCTGATAATAGTAAAATATGTACTGCAGTTTAATTATATTGAGATCAATTCTTAGTTACTTCGGCAATATAAAATGTTTGTAGGGCATCATTTATTTCGATTGCATTAGACGATGTTTTTGTATGCGAGTCTGTAATTCGAGATTTTCGGCTCGTTTCTTTTTATTAAATGCATTAAATAGAAAATTAACTTTTTAAAATTTTTTAAAATTTAAATTGTTTTTTTTTGTCCATTTGAGATTGAAAATTAAAGTAAGGAAAAGAATTTTAGGTAGCAAGATCTCATCCTTTTTATAATGATTGTATCTATAGAAATTTTATTCAATTTCTGTTTTTATAGAAATGTAGATACAATGTATGTCTGTATCTACGTATGTATTTATTTACATACTATTTACATAATTGAAAAATAAAAATTATTGCCGCAAGAAATCAGTATTAGGCTGCGATTGTTTTAGACTTGCATTAATTTTATGTACACTCGAAAACACTTCTGTTGAAAATTAGGTCGATAACAGTCGGCAACACTATTACAGATAATTATCGACCTAAAATTACATAGATATTCTTTTTGTTGATTTTTGTACAAAATATGTTTAATTAAAAAAAACAGCGACGAAGCGATTGGGTTATGTGCGGCATCGAACCGGCAAAATTTTGACTGGTGTTCTGGCGTAGCTACCATTCAGCCATAGCGTATTACACTTTGTATGCAATTTTTTCCCAACTGAACTAAACACGTATGTTTAATTTGAAAAGTTGTTAATAAGAGATGCAATAAATATAGGAGGGAAAATTTTGTCCGGTCAGTGTTTACAGTGGGGTCGTACCATTCGGAGCTTCTAGTGTTACAGAAAATCGGTCAAACCGTTTATCTACACTTTCCAACTATATCCTCTTGAATCTGTGTGTCTGTGGCACCGTACGAGCTCTAACCACTATTAATTCGTACACCAAGCATTTTTCTATAAATCAACATTTACAACTAGATATTTTAGAGAATAGAATTGATTGCAAGTTGAATTTTCTGAAAGATGATTTTATTGTCCTTAAATGTATAAAAAGATTTTTGTAGATATTAGTATAAATATTTTGAAAACACAAACTAAAACTAAAGTTCTTTATTTTAAAAAAGTTACGCTTTTTTTGTCCTCTGAAATCTCTCTTCTTTTATTATAACGGTAAATGTTCATTATTATTTCGTCATGATCTAATTTTTCGTGAAACTAACACGAAGTTATACACTGAACGAAAAAATGGTTGTTAGATAATTTGTTATAAAAATAATGAAGAACTTTAGTTTTAGTTTGTGTTTTCAAAACATTTATCCAAATATGTACTAAAATCTTACTATAAATTTAAAGATAAGAAGCCAACCTTTCAGAAAATTTTACTTTTGAGGAGCAGTCACTATTTTTTTTTAAATATGTTGTTTTAAATGTTGATTTTTAAAAAAATTTTAGGTGTACGAATTAATAATGGTTACGGCTCGTAGCACTTAAATGGCTAAATCGTTTTTAGTTTAGTTTAGTTTTTTTTTAAATCTTCTAACTTCAATTTGGGGAATTTTGTACCAAGTGATTTCAACCTACATGGTTGGTTGGTTGGTTTACGTGACTGCCTGTTACGCACAAGCATTCAAGTAGAATCAATAAGATTCCGTTTTGACAGACCACTCCAATCGTCAGTGTCCACCTATATAGGTCCGAACTCAGGCCTCGGATTCGGTATTAGATACTAGATCCAACCCGTCGCATTGAGATACCTAATCAAGTCGCCCATACTTATCCCTTGTAGCTCCGAAAGTTCGTCTAGTATGCTGCTGCCCAAGAGTTTGTGTCTCGAGAGGTGCAAGGCCGGGCATTCGCAAAGAAAGTTGAAGACTGTTTCTTATTTGCTTTGATCCCGGCAACTACGGCAGAACGCATTGTAGGAAAGGCCTATCCTGCTACATTGTCTGCCGATTGCCCAGTTTACTATTGTTTCTGTTAATTAGTTGTGTTGTGCGCTTATCGTTGTAGCAAGGTTACATTTTCCTAGCTACCTTGCACGTGCTCAACTTGCGCCACCTATCTTGAGCTTTCTGCCGGTAATATTTGAGAATGCAATTTCTAATAGTGCCAAACGTCATGGCTACCGATTCAACAGTGGAGACGTCCATGGCAGATCCAGCTCTGGCCAGCTCATCCGCCTGTTCGTTGCCACGGAAGTTGCTATATGCGCTAACCCAGACGAGGGTAACGTCAGTCTGACGACCTACTCTGGATAACACGTCTTTGCACTGGCTAACTAAAGTAGAAAAAGTAGTGTGTGACCTTAGAGACAGAAGTGCCGCCTGGCTGTCGACGAAGATGCGTACTCTTTCTTGGACACCCCTGTCAATCAACACCCTACCCGCCTCCCTTATAGCCAATATTTCAGCCTGAAATACACTAGCTTCATCAAGAAATCGGAAGGAGAGTTTTATTCCAAGGTCCTTCGAGAAGAGTCCAGAGCCCACACCGCAGATCATTCTTTATCCATCAGTATACATCCTGAAGTTGAAGTATTTTTCTTCAACGTACATACTTGTCATATGCCTGGTAAAAGTGTGAATACAATATATCCTTGAGTCGTGAGCTGTAAAAAGAGAACATTTCACTTAACCAGAACAACAAAAATAGTAATAAAATACCTTCGCTGTAGAAGCACTTTTTTGCAAAACCAAAAATAATTTTACTATTATTAAAGAAACCACCACAGGACAAGTACCTCAAGTTTGGATGTAGAACCTATCACTAGGTATCGTAATTGTGTCAATTGACCTCCTCTAAGGACAATATCATATAAAGTGCTAGATGCCTCTCACTAGGTATCGTAATTGTGTCAATTGACATTCTCCAATGATAATATCATATAAAAGTGCTAGACTCCTCTCATTTAAAGTACCAGAAATCGAACCGGTTGGTGCTCTTTTGAAACCAGTCACGTGACTTGTCTTGTGACAGTTTCTCTTCTGTTTAGGACTCTATTTGAAGAAATTCGGTGCAGCCGTTTTGAAGTTATCATGCGTTTTATTTAGGAGTTTAATTTAATTTGACGTTATTCTTATGATTCCAAATTGATTATTACGCTAAGGTTCGTAACGTTATAATCATAAAGAATTGGACGTGATTAATATTCCAAGGAACAAGGGAAAAATTAACATCAACTTAATTTTTCAACGTACACAGCAGAGCGCAGTAGCGCCAATTTCGGAAGCCGCTTCACTTCCATCGTCAGTGCTTACGTGTGTTTTGCTTATCACCACTTGTCACACAGAAAAAAATAAGTTTCGTTTTTGATAACAAAAATCCCGGTATTCAATAATTTTTTTTCAAATTTCCTGTGATAAAGAATTCCCCTATATTGATAACAAAATTATTTCAAAATAAAAATATTTATATAAATTAAAAAAATGTTGACATGGCTGGAATACGAACCCGGGCTTTCCGGACGTAAAGCATACACTCTATAACTGAGCCATATCCCATTTATTTTTTTATGGGGTACAACTTGTTTTAAGTACTTATGTATAAAAAGAAAAGAAATAACCGGCATGGAAAAGAAATACTTACAACGAAATATTTTATTATATTAAAGATAAAGGTTATTGAAATTCATATTTTTTTTAATAACATGGTTTTATTGAATATAATTCTTGTCTATTTTTTTCTGTGCAGATGGCTCTGTTGAATGTGATTTCAATTCTTTTTCGTGAAAATTTAATACGAGAATTAAATCACTCAAGCTGATATTAAACTGCACTACCCCAATGTTGCCGTTGTATTATTTTTCTTCATTCCGATTTTTCTCATGTTTTGTTCTACTCAAGTCAAACTTTTTTGGTTTGATTTTATACTTAAGTATAATAAATATTATACATGTAAACATGTGAAAAGCTCAAGCCAGTAGCTAATTGCTTATTAATATGATTATTTCGAACGTATTTGCTTATGAATCTAAATTGATTATTAGGCTAAGGTTCATAATGTTATATTCAGAAAGAATTGGGCATGATTAATATTCCAAGGAACAAGGGAAAAATTAACATCAACTTAATTATTCTTATTATCTAATTTATGCTTTGAAGATTTTACAGGAAATAAAAAAAATATCGCATGCTACAAAATTGTTGTACCTTTTCGTGACACTTCAGTTTTACTACTTAATATGACTACTCATGAAATTTATAAAATGAAAATCAATTCATGAAAAAAATTTCCAGCAGAGTTAATGCTCAGCGAAGATTTTTAAAAATTTTCTTTAGGTGAATATCTAATAATATTTCTAGCGTGTCATTTCAAAATTAAGTACTTAAAACTCTCGATAAATAGCTGCTTTGAAGAATTATTTAAATTATTATTAATTTTTTATGTAAATTTCTTTAATATTCTTTCACTTAATGTGTGTTTTATTTTCATCTTGTCCAATGAAAGCAACAGTAGTAGTATATAAATTAAAATTCATATAAAATTAAAATGTAGAGTAAGCATAAGTTATGTGTTTACGGATATATGACTAAAAAGGAAAACACTTAAAGTATTAAGATTTATAAGGCTTAGCCTACTCCTCCTGCTCTGCTCCTCTTCTTGCATTTAAATATAGAGAAATTCAAAAATTTATTATTCGACCTGGAGATGAAGCAAACAAATTTTCTAGATTTTGTATATCATTCTTGTTCACTCCGTATAAGATTTGCTTGTTTGAAGAACCATTAAAAGACCTTAATGAAGTACTTGAGTATATTTTAGATTTTTTTTATTACATCTTTATTTTATTTGTATCTTATTTTTTCTCCAGCTTCATAATTTATATTAAATGTTAAATTGTAAAAATGTATTTGTTTGTATCTGTGTGCAGTAGTAGCTAGCAGCAAAGTTTTTTTTTACAGGAACAACACTCATTACCTTGGGGTCCTCTTATAATGTTTTATTCTTGCTTTTCTTTGTCAGGGCTCTTGAGAAGTTAACATTACAGTGACTTAATTTCAAAAGTCAATTACGAGATGTAAATTTTTCTATACTTAATAAACATTCTTTTTTTTTTGCTTCTAGTTGCTTGCTATACAGAACATAATTTTACGTTTTCATTCATGCAACAGTAGCAACAGTATGCCAACAACAGCAACAAGAACTAATAAGCAGCATTTTAAATACACAAAGTCAAAAACATTAAAAAAAAAGAAGAAAAAAATCATTTCAATTTCTTTTTATATTTTTGTGAAATTAAAAGATAATGTTTGATAAGCAGTAAAAATAAAAAGAAACAAAGACTTTGTATACTTTAGTACACGACTGTGAGTATAAATGATTTAAGTAGGTAAATATTTACAGAAAGAAGAAGCAAAAAAAAATTAAAAAAATAAAAATAAATTGTGCACTTGTTGTTTGATGTTTTGCTGTATGCCACACAGTGGGGTTTTCTTCCCCATTCATTCTCTTGTTTTTCTTTTTCTATGCAGAGACAAGATGTGGAGCTGCCGCGCCGCGCACACACAGTTAAAATTGATTTCAGAGGAATTAACTTTAAAATGTTTCTTCATTTGTTTAAATTGTAGTATCAGGTTGTACGAGTATAAAACCATTTAACAGCTGTGAGATAAGAAATTTTTGTCTATAGATCTTTTTTCTCCTTTATTTATTTATTTATTTATTTCTATTTATTCGTTTATATGTGTGTATAGAGAGTATCTGATGAATAAATACTTAAATTAATCCTAATTTCAATATTTATTTAGTTTTTCTTTCTTGTTTTCTGTTGTTGTTTGCTGTGGAGTAAATTGTTTTTGGAAAATAATTTTAACCTTTAAGTCAATCAAGATAGCTGGTTAAATAAATAATTACAAGGCTACAAAAACTGTTGCGTTCTTGTTTTTCTAATACAGCTACTTAATGTAGGGAATGGCTAAAGTAAAAGTTAATAAACTAAAGCAACAATTAGATAATTATAGACTTTTGTGTAAAAGTTTTTCTAAAGCTTATGAGCTGAGGCTATTCGACGAAATACTTAGAGCAGTGGTGGCCATTCTCTCAATTTCCTATGCTCGAGAGCATAGGCTGTTTTTTACCATCAACACACATACACCGTATGTGAGACCCACATCTTTTCTATTTAGGCCGCGAAGCACATACACAAACAAAAAATAAGATAGTGTATGTTTGACCACCACTGACTTAGAGGGTTGGGAAAATATCTGTTTCAATACCATTTGATTTGTTAATTTAAAAGAAGAATGGAAGTAATGACATACAAAGAAAAAAATTAAACAATTGAGTAAAAAATATTTACTCAATTACTAGGGGGATTCGTCCGATACCGAGACCGATATATTGGCAATACTTCCAGTTTATCGACATATCGGTATCGGCGATATTTGTATTGTCGATGCAACGATAATTTTAAACTTTCGAAATATGTATTAACGTATATACGTACATATATTGCACAGTGGGGCATAATCAAAATATTTTGGAAATAAATCACCTATTTATTTCTAAACGGATAATTCGATCAGTATAAAATTACAACAATGCAGAAAAGTATTCTCATTTAACTTACGGCATGTAAAATTTTTCAACACTTGTAATTTTTTTGTTTCTCACTCGATCTCAAAAATTTTTTGTGTCCTCATAGCCCTTATAAGGTTCTAAAAAATCATTTTTGGCTAAGCACTAGTCTCTTATAGTTAGTAAGGTATGCTCATTTGAAAATTAAATTTCTAAATTTTTCAAAACCTTCAAGTTCAGTATCTTCAATATATCAGATGCAAATAGCACGCTGTCACAAGGAAAATACTCGTGAAAAACGACTTAGTGAGGCTTTAATTGTCTAGTTGAGTAGATCTTTTTGCCATTTTAAAAAATTGCAATACAGCACCAAAATCGGATGTTATCGATAAAAACGATTTTTTGGACTTCAAGGAAAAAAGAAAAATTTTCACTACGATTTCTTTAAAATTTTTAAACGGTGTCAAATAGAGGAAGACTTAAGCTTTTCGTGCATATTTAAAATATGTTATTTCATTTAAATATCATCAAAAGAAACATTTAAATTCAAAGAAATTTAATTACTTTTGGCTTGAGTACGGTTTATTTTAATTTTTCAATTAAACTATATTTTTCTTTAGAGATAAATATGAAGCATATAGACAAAGAAAATTTTTGACCCGCAGGGTTGAACTGACGTTTCGATAGCTCCCGCTGATCTCATCAGAGTTCTCTACCGCTTAGACCACTCGACCAAAGTCGGTGGTTTGCAGTCAAGAGTTAAATATCAAATACTTTTAATCAATTCATACTGTCAGCGTTAGAGCTGTATTTCATTTGATAGTTATTGATATTCACTTTTTCCTTTTGTCTTGTGTTAAGCTTGTTTTTATTATTTCTTTATTCTAGTATGAATTATCATTGATAATTACAAGTACTAGTATGTGTGAATGTTATTTTGTTCAGTTTATTTGAGCATGTACATTATTTTTGCTAGGTGCCTTTAGAGTTTAACAATTAAATTAAGTCAGTTCAACCCTCAACGCAGTCAGAAATTTTCTTTGTCTACATGCTTCACATTTATCTCTAAATAAAAATATAATTTAATTAAACTCAAGCCAAAAATAATTATATTTCTTTGGATATAAAAATTAAAATTGTTATTTTTTTCAGATTTTTTAAAATATAGTGTCATTTTTGTTCCCAAGCAAAGTGTGGAACACAATTTTTTTTATTTTCTTAAAAAGTGTATCTTATAAAAATTACATTAACCCCTAAATTATTATAATCAGTTGAGAATTTGCCAAGTTACAAGTTTTTAGAAAAACTTTCAATGTAAAATTATACATGCCATACATTTCCGTTGCATTTCGGAGATACTCACAAAATAAAGGGTAAAATATGTATAGCTGCTAAACTACTGCTTAGATATATTAGAAATTTGGCACATCAGTAAATTAGGGGCTATATTTGTCCCGTTAAAAAGTGGGCTGGGTCACGCCCATACGAAGTGAATACACATACCTGTTCATTTACTTCTAGTCAACCGATTCCTATGAAAATTTACACACACATGAAGCTTCTCTTTGAATAATACATCATGATTAAAAAGTGGCAGTGCCAAGCCCATACAAAGTAAATATCCTTTTTCAACAACTTCTACTAAACCGATTCTTGTGAAATTTTGCATATTCTTACAATACAAGATTATGGTTAAAAATAAGTTTGTAGTGCCACGCGCATGAAAAGTAAATATACACTTATACTACTTCTACTTAACCGATTCTTATGAAACCTCGCACACAATTAGTTCTTGTGAAAGTATAGCATTATGACAAGAGTTATGGGTAGTGCCACGCCTATTTTGTCGGTCTTTTTTTTTGCAAGAATTATTCATTGAAATTTTGTTTAAAAAGATTTTAAGTTTTCCAATTCCCAACCGATTTTAATAATTTAAGGACTATTGTAATCGTTATAAGATACACTTTTTAGGAATTTAAATAAATTGTTATGTTCTTAAGCAAAGTGTTGCAAAAAATAAAAAAATTTTTAAAAAAATCTGAAAAAATAAAAAAAATTTTATTTTTTTTAAATATACAGGGAAAGCCTTAGTCCTCCTTACTTCATATGGGCGTGACCCCGCCCACTTTTCAACGGGAAAAATCGGTGGAGAAAAAACGCAGTGAACAATTTTTTGTCCATGAAGTCCCAAAAAATCGTTTTTATCGATAACTTTCGATTTTTTAAAGTGTCCAAATGATCTCGGCAGAATCAAAATACTTGGAACATAAATCGGGCATTTCTAAACGTATAGATCTATTGGAATAAAATTTCGCAAGGACATAGCAGAGGAGTATTGCTATTTATGTTTTAAATATCAGATCTCTTAGGGTACTTCGGGCATATACAATTTTTTACTGTTTGCCTTTTTTTTTTTGTTTCTCAATTGATTTTAAAATTTGTTTGCTGTATTAAAGCCGTTAATAAGATCTAAAAACACATATTTGGTTAGTGAGTTATACTCATTTGAAAATTAAATTTCTCAATTTTTCAAAGCCTTCTTCCAGTATTTTTAATATATCGAATGCAAATAGCAACGGACTCGCACCATTGTTTCTTTTTTCGTTAAGCAACAAAATTTCAAATAGTTGAAAAAAATTTATTGAAATATTAATTAATAGCTGTAAAATATAAAATTTTTAATTTTAAAATTAAAAAAAATTTTAATTTATAAAATTTTTGCCATAAAAAGTATCATCATACTTTTCTCTATTAAAAATTCTTCAGCAACATATAATTATTATGTATCTGCATAAAAGATATTCACAGATATGCTTTTAGATCAAATTTCAATCCAATTTGCCATTTTTTAACTATTTTGCCCTGGACCCTTGCGAATTCGACCTATTTTGCAGCAACGTTTTGATATGCTCTAAAACGCCAAATCCTGGATTCAAAAACAAGTACCACTTGCAGAAAGTGTTATGTTTATCCATATATTTGCATTTTATGGACCTGGGGTCAAATGTGGGCTTTATGGCGAAACCATAAAAAATTTAATATTCGGGACTTCTTTGAACTTTCTTAGGAACTCTTAGATTCTCAAAAGCAAATCTTATGAATGATAATATCTGAAAATTTTCTCCTTCATACAGATTATTAACCTTCCCATACCCGCGTGTTGGTCTGTGAGACCGATAAAACGATTTTACGTAAATATTTTTTCCCAGAAACTCTACAAAGTTGAATTTTCTGTTAGGATGCGCTTTTTTACAAGCTCCGTTTTAGTTTTGATTTGGTGTTTGCACTAGACAAGCGTGTTGGTGTATTTCATAGCAATTGGTCTGTGAGACCGACGCGGGTATATGTGTAACCTTTTCTGAAGTTAAAACATGCAGTGCGATATGCCCTGATTTTTATTTAAAAGCTGAAAACTAAGTTAACCTGTGATTTATGTATTGTGCAAGAAGTGCTTTTAAGTTGGTATAAGTTATTATTAGGGATGTAACGAATACCGATACCGATACCGATATATCGGCGATACTTCAGATTTTCCGATACATCGGTATCGGCGATATTTTACTGTCGATACGACGATACTTTAAAAAATTTTTCAGAGTTTTTTTCTGACAAATTATTTATTTTTTGTTAATTTTACCATGAACTAAACTCATTTCGTTATTTTTTTAAATCTTATTAATATCAATTTTAAAAATTAATAATATATTATACTATTATTTTGAAAAAAAATTATTTATTTTTTAATAATTTTACCATGAATTCAAATTCAATTCGTTGTTTTTTTATATCTTATGCGAGCAAAAAGACACACCAAAGAAGTCATGAAAATGTAGAACTCGCGATCCGGAAGTATTACAAATTTTAATCATTTCTAATTAGTTTTACATATCCTTGCCATTGCAAGAAGTTCTGTTTTTCGATTAACAATCACCGAATTGGAAGCGATGCTCGGACAAACTCCTTTTTCGGTGTTCTATAATGATTTTTTCTCACGAAAAAAGGATAAAAAATTACCCATTTTCACAATTTTTTTATGCGAGTATGGCGAGTATTTTAAAATTATAAAGGAATTAAAATTTTTTCTAGCTTTTCTACTAATTACACTATGCGACAAATAAAGACTTTTGGAAAACCACAAGAACTGGACAGTGCAGCTTCGATTGTCCTACAATGGGGTAGTAAAACCCTTTACTCAGTTTGGCGAATTTGGTGACTAATTTTTTTTTGTGGACCTCCAAAGTTTCTGAAAATCAGTGCGCCCTCAAAAAACGGTGTCATCAGTATTTGGCCAACAGCTAATTTAAACTTTATAATACCGCTTAACTATATATGGCAATAATGTAGCTAAGAGCCTGTTTAAGAGATTTTTTTTAACATTTGATGCCAAAAAATTTTTTTCCTGAACTTTTTGTTGACAAAATTAAGGAAAAAATTGTTTTTTCACTTTTTTCAGAATAACTTACAGGGACTTGTAATTTTTAACTAACGATATTTGGCAAACTTATAGTTACGGTAGAGCTGAACAACTTTTGTGAACATATCAATACAATCTGCACGTACATATCTCGGCACTCTAATAGCTCACACAGACCACTTTTTACCTTAAACATTGTAGTTTTTCACTATTTTTTTATGCTAAAAAAATGTTTTTTTTTTAAATTTTAAAAAAATATTTTATTCACTTTTTTCAGTATAACTTATAGGGACTCCAAATTTTTCATTACCATTTTGGCAAAACAACAACAAAGAATAAAAAATAGTAAATACTAAAATCAGCAACATAAGAAGTGGAACAATAACAAAGAAAGCAAAAAAATGCAATAAAAATATAGCCTAACTCGTAAAAACGAAAACTTTTAAGGTAGAAATTAGTTTTTCTGGGCTGTTTAGCGTGCCTAGATACATTCAGATTGTATTGACATGTTCACAAAAGTTGTTCAGCTTTATCGTAGCAAATATTGTTAATAAAAAATTACGAGTTCATTCATGTAAGTTATTCTGGAAAAAGTGAAAACAAAACTTTTTTTCCTTAATTTAAAAAAAAGTGCACGAAAAATAATTTGTTTGCATAAAATGGTAATAAAATCTGTTTAGCGAACTCTTAGCTACATTATTGCCATATATAGTTAAGCGGTATCACCAAGTTTGAATTTTCTGTTGGCCAAAAGTTGATGACACCTTTTTTTGAGGGCCCGCTGATTTTCCAAAACTTTGGAGGTCCATAAAACGAAATTGGTCACCAAATTCGCCAAGCTAAGTATAGGGTTTTACTACCCCGTGGTAGTACAATCGAATCTATACTGTCAAGTCCGTGAGTTTTTTGGACTGTTGCACTGTGTTATCTGCATATTTTTTATATAGATTTTTTGGAAGCAAAGAAAATGTAGCTCCTTTAATATCAATTTTAAATATTAGTAGTCTTTTACACTGTAATTTTGTATAATAAAAAAATTGCACTTTAGTTTTGTTAATCTAAGCTTGAACTCAATTTCAATATTCGTATCGGTATCGGAATCGGTATCGGCGATATTTATTTTTAAGTATCGGTATCGGATCGGCAAAACGGCGTATCGTTACATCCCTAGTTATTATTATATATTTGAAGAAAAAAATATGTTTTTGTTTTGGTTTTGTAATATCTTAGAAAAAACTATCGATTTTGATTTGACTAAAAATCAATAAAATAAGTGAATACAAATTTAATGCGTGATTTTATTTTTTTATTATATCATTGAGATTAAAAAAGAATCTTTAGTTATTAGCTTTGTTTCAAAAAACTAGAATTTCATCTAGTTCAAACTTTCGGTCCGTGAGACCCTGCGCGGGTATATGTGTTATAGAAATTAGCGTGGGTATAGGAAGGAGCAGTTGGTAAAGATGAGTAACGTTCAATACGCAAACAAACAGCGAATTAGAAAAAATGGCCAATGCTTTTCTTTCTGTGTAGTTAGAAGTGATGCTAATTAAAGCGTATTAAAACAGATTTTTTTAAAACGTAACTCACACACATCTTCTTTAACTCAATTTTAACATCGACACATACTTACATACATATGTGACTCAAATTAATCAAAAATTCCATGCCTTAAAATGGATTTTTCTTATATCCTTTCATTTAAACCAGCACCGTTAAGAAAATAATATTCATCATTCGCAACATTACCACTTCGCCTTATTCCCGTTTTTAATACATCTTACAACTTTATATCATCATTTATACAAAATACTCCCACTTATTTGCAACTAATTTGCAAAATTCCCTACAGATAAATTTCTTTTAATATCCCTTAAGATATTTAAATAAAAAGTTTATTTGTATTTTTCCATGGCATAAACACCAAAAGAATGAATACAAGAAAAAGAAAAATAATGAAAAAATAAGCAACAACGAAATATTAAAAATGAAAGAGAAAATCATACAAAATTATAATATTATGAAAACAATTTAAAATAAAGTTTTAACACTTATTATTTTCATTTTAATAAACATTAATTAACTCTGCCATTATTGTGACGCTATCACCAGCATCATCATCATTGCCATCTTTTATTGTCTTTATTGAAATCATCATTATCGTCATCGTCATCAACATCATCATTATTATCATTATCAGTAACACCATCTTAGAGTTATTTAATTCATTTAATAGCCAGCCAGCCAGCATACATTTAAGTTCATTAAAAGCAACAACAGCAACAACAACTTTAGCAAAATAACAACAATTATCATTGATTTAAATTATTTGCTATTGTTGAGTTTTATTATTGTTGTTGTTGTTACCGTTGTAGCTGTTTACTTTGCCAAATGCTGTTGCTTCAATATGACGTTGCATTGTTCGAATAAAAAAATATTAGATAGAAATTCTTAGAAATTTTTATTTAATTCCTGTTTAAAATTCTTCTAATGCATCGAGAATCTAGACAGTTGCATTTAGCGATTCATTGTAAATTTTTTATCGTTTTTACTATTTATTTAGGAAAAATTTCGTTCTTAACAAACCCAACAATAATAAAATTACATCAATACACAAAAAAACATTAACAATATATTTTCAAGTTTCCTCTATAGGAAATTGTGTTTTCATAAAACCGAATCACAAAGTGTTTTTTTACAAAATCCTAAAAAAATATAAACAAAAACGTGAGCAGAGAGATTTAAGCGAGGGCTGTGTGTCCAAGTGTCCGTCGTCTTCTTATATCCTTAATTTAAACATTAAATTTTAGCTACAATTATCATGAGAATGCAGCAAAAACTGGTAGTTTTTCTTAGGTGCAGTTTCCGTAATCCAGACGATTTATTTGAATAATGAACGTATTGAGAACGGCGAAAATGGCATTAGGTACCATACTTCTTAGGTGAGCATACTTCTTATAACGTTTCAAAAACATTAAAGATAAATAAATTTTGTATAACATTTTATACTCCATTAAAATTTGCTAAAGTTAGAACTCTGAGTGAAAAATATAACAAACGGTTGACCTTTCGAGAACATATCAGACGGAGATTTAAGGCTGATTTAGCCGACCGTAAATGTAGAAAAAGTAAATGTAGTCCAATGTGCTGATCGTTTCTATCTCATAGCTTTTCAATGTGACAGAAACGATCAGCACATCCGACTACATCTACGTTTTCTACATTTACGGTCGGCTAAATAAATCTTTATGCTCAAGCTTTTGTGAGAGGAACTTTTAAATAAAACATACTATTTTGTGAAATTTATTTTAGAATCGCAGCAGCAATGAGGTATACAGTGTGGCGGAGGGGAATATAACCTTCCTTTTCCACTCAAAGGGATATTTTTATTTCTTTAATTGAGCTGTTAAACAATATTAAAGAGTGTACCCTAAGAAAGGCGGAACTTAGGTTATCCGCAACTACTCTGACAGAATTTTCTTCTCATTCTGTAAATTTCCTCATTAATCCAACGTAAAACTTCAATAAAATTCAACCAACATCTCGCTTCGTTGGATTAATGAAACAAGTTTCGTTAAAATTATTTTAATGAAAATTGCACCAAGTATATGAAACTATTATTTTAATGAAATTATTCCGTCAGTTTAATGAAGTTATACATTATTAGTTCGACTAAACACATAATTTCAATTATTTAGCATTAGAGGCAAGTAGACTTAAATGTTTGTTAGTTTCCGAATAATATAATGAAAAACAAACAGATGTAAACCCCTAAGGCTTGTAGCACCAATGATTCCACACTGATGGGTGAAAGGAAAAAAAGGACAAGTAGTAGTTGTCTAAGACGACAACCAAATAATGGTGAATTTCTAAAACCACCAAAAAGAAAAGTAAGAAAAAGCTTAATGCAAATTGGTTGAAGTTTTGATATTTTTCTGCTTATCTTCGGGTATCGTAGCGGCTCAGAGTGTGAAAAGGACTGTGATCATGAGATCGTTGTTGTTCCCGAAAATATCGTGATATTAAGTTGCACCCTTACAAAAGTCAAGAATTTGTCTTTTCAATTATTACATGCTTTGAAAAATCCTTTTTCAATAAAAATAATTTAATTGTAAAATTAATTTGAACGAACTTAAGTCTGAATAATAAAATTTCTTTGGATTAAGATCTACATTGTTCGACTAAACACATAATTTGAGTTATTCATTATTTTAATGGAATTATGTCCTTGTTTTAATGAAACTATTGCACCTTTTTAATGAAACTATTACATTATGAAGTAGAATCATTAAATTAAACTCTGCTACTGACAATTTTAATTAATTGACAATTCCTTTGATTGACGACTGTTGAAATAAATAAGAGGGTGTCTTTTATGAAAGAAAATATAGGTGTGATCAACCTCATCAGTATTTCATAAATTTAATGAAACTTTTCATCAAAACTATGAAACACGTTTCACTGAAATTATGACATTAAAAAACGTAACATTTAAAATTTTTCTTAATATTTAAGAAGTTTTTTGGGTACTAATTAAAATATTTTGTCAAAAGTTAAAGGGGTTTCCATAAAATGAAAAAAATGTCATAAATCTAGTTAAATTTTCTAACGAAACTATGAAAGCTAATGAAACAATTTTAATGACAATCTTTCACATATATTGTGCAATATTTCATTAGAATTGTAAAAAATGTAAAGAAATCATTTCATTGGATTTTTGTAGCGTATTTCTTTCAGTGTACCACTTGTAGCATATCCAAGCTTTTTGGTCCTTATTAGAGTTAAGACTACGCAAATTAGAGCATTTTGACCTCCTTGCACTAGCTAGCGTGCGGGGTTACCTTCTTATATAAACCACTCGAACCACTTAAGCGATCTAAATTTATTTAGCGTCGAACGCTGTATTTGAAATCCTATGATTACCGATTAAACAAAATCGATTTGACAAGAGTTTTGAGTCATAAAAAAACACTTTTCGCAAATTTTCGACAACGATATCTTTTGAACGGATTCAGTAATTTTAATGAAATCGAAGTAGTTTTCTGAGGGAAAGAGTTGATAAGGCTTTTAGATTGGATCGGGACGGTAGCTTAGAATTTATTTCGCAATAATTATTTCAAAAACAAAAACCGATAACAAAACAGGCATATGGAGTTGCTAGTGCAGTGCTTACTTAAGTCATGGGCGTAGCACTGCCTACTTATTTAAACGTAATCTTTTATTGATTGTGTGTGAAAAATTCATAAAAATTTTAGATGTAAAACTAGTTGAAAAAGAATATTTAAATTGTTTGGGGTTGGCTATGCCCATTTCTTTAATCATAATATAGTTTTTCGATAAAAATAATATTTGAAATCTGCAAATAATGAGAAACTGAGACAGTTGGTCAGACGTGCGGATGGATATTGAACCCAAAATTAAATAAAAATTAACAACATATGTAATACAAATTTTGCTTATCGATGTATAAATAAATGGATCAGTTATGCGTGAACAAATGTAAAAAAATATGTATACATATAAACGAATTAATAACCATAGAAAATATATAAACCTGTAGTGACTGTTGGCAAATAGTTGTTAGAAACCTAAGTCGGTTGTCAAAAAAGCGTAAATCTAAGAATGTATTAGTAGAACATTTTGTATTACTATTGGTTTATTTAGTTGTAAAAAAAAGTATTTTACAAAATTTACATTTTTTAAACACGAATTTTTAATTATTATATACAATTAATTTTGCATTAATTAACGAAAATATGAATTTAGAATGATTTTTATTTAATACATTTAGATCAAAAAGTTTTGATTTGCTAAACATTTTTTAGCAATTTTTCTATTTGCTACTAAAAAAATTTTTCTCAAATAATAACAAAAATGCAATACTGGCTGAATGAAAAAAATGGCTGAAAACTTCGATAAATTTCAATACACAAATGTCAACTGAATTAAAAAATTATTTTAAAGTTACAGAAAGAAGAAACATAAAATGTATCATAAAACAAATAAAAAAAATATAATTAATTAAAAAAAGTGTTTGTGTGTGCAAAAAGAGTAAATAAATAAATAAATAAGATTGTTGAATACACAAGACCTGTACGTGTAAAGAGAGTTAGTTGGTTATCTACGTATTTATATTTATTAATAATCTCCTCCTTTTTTGAAATTTGCTAAAAACATTTAAACATAAATATTATTTTTGAAAGTTCTACAAATCTTCTTAGCCGAATCGGTTTATATTCACACAATATCTTATGAAGTCAAAATCTTTAAAATGACGCAAGTATTTGTACCATCGATTCAGCCATGTAAAAGATATGAAATTATTACATTCACAGACATACTAACAACAATTTTGCTTAAAAGTATATTAAAGAATCACGATTTCGGTATTAAATCATAAAGTATATAATTCGAAACTGAATAATTGGTGGATATAATATTGTAATATTTGTTAATAAAACAAAGCAAAAATTAAGAGACTAAAAAATCGTTTTTGCTAAAAATTATCTCACGTTCCTTTGGAAAATAAAACGCACTTCTAGATTCGAATCAATTAAAATGAATACGATTACGTACAAGTATGTACGTATATGGAGTGTTGTGAAAAGGAAAAGTGAATTTTTCTGTTTTAATTTTTTGCCTTTTTGTAATACTGTGTTGTTTTTGTTATTTCAACATTTAATGGCACGACATAAATGTAATAAATGACAGACTGCAGCAATCTGTGTCAAAAAAATTTTGTTTTTAACTCTCTCATTCTCTGTGTCATGTTGCTTTTTCTGCATTAATTTATGCATGTTATTTTTAAAGCAGCATAATTTTCCAAAAGTAGAATACGACTTTATGTAAATTATTTACGTAAAAATAAAAACAAAAAGCAGTAGCAACATTACAAACTTTGCCTCATCTTCATCATTTACATTGTCGTTGGCGTAGCACAGCTTTTGTAGAGCACTGTCAGAGAAAAGTGACTACAAATTGCAAAATTTCAGAGGTGTGTGTAGAGAGTGAGTGGAAGGAAATTGTAGGAAATACGACAGAATATTGTATGTAAGTACGTACAATGAACGCTAAAGAAAATGTAAAACAATCAGACAATTATTTAAAATAATTTCTGTCAAGTGTTATTAAAACAACTGAAGGTTTCTGTGTGTTTTTATACATTCCACTTTTCTGCTTTTTTGTGAATTTTTTCTATAGAGGACAATTAAATCACAGCTGGATTTAATTTATAAATGTGTTTCAAAGTGTATGTGTGCAACTTTGTTAGTACCAGGGAAGTTGTGCTACAAGTTCACTCTTGTACTTACAAACAAGTTTACCAGATATAGGCATTTGACGATTTTTAGGGTTAAATACTCTTTTTTAACAACTTAATCTGTAAAAATCTGTGACTTGGGGATTTAATGATATGCCTAAGTAGGGTATCTTAGAGGACACTAACATGAGGGCCTGTTATGTCCCTTGGACTACTGAAATTTCTTCTGTACACAATGAGGGACGATGCTAGTGCTATTGCTTTTGTAAAGGATACAAAAACCCATCGACTAAGAGCTCATATAAGAAAGTAAAAACAAGATTCATTGTAAAGAAAATTTATTTTATTTATACACAATTGGCATGTAGAATATTTTCTATTTTATGGTAACTTGATTTAAAATCTAATTGATAACATTGTTTTAAAAGCAAAAAAATCAATTAAAATAAATGTTGATTCAATTAAAATATTAATTGAAAATAAAAATTTTTTCTGATTAAACAGTTAATTGGAAAATTTTGGGCAATAATTTTTTCTCTGCTGGATTGTCAAAATTTCATTGGATAGTAGAACGAATGAAGTCAGATTGCGCTAGAAGAAAGATATTAGCCTGAAAAGCCAGTACACAGAAAAAAATAGACAAGAATTATATTCAATAAAACCATATTATTAAAAAAAAATATGAATTTCAATAACATTTATCTTTAACATAATAAAATATTTCGTTGTAAGTATTTCTTTTCCATGCCGGTTATTTCTTTTCTTTTTATACATAAGTACTTAAAACAAGTTGTATCCCATAAAAAAATAAATGGGATATGGCTCAGCTAGACAGTGTATGCTTTACGTCCGGAAAGCCCGGATTCGTATTCCAGCCATGTCAACATTTTTTTAATTTATATATATATTTTTATTTTGAAATAATTTTGTTATCAATATAGGGGAATTCTTTATCACAGGAAATTTGAAAAAAAAAATTATTGAATACCGGGATTTTTGTTATCAAAAACGAAACTTATTTTTTTCTGTGTAAAGGCAAAATTAATACGTTAAGAACATATTTGTATGAATGTTTACTCATGGGGATAAATTTGCAAGATGTCCTTCCACTAAAAAGATATAGAAATTTCATACATCTGATGACAAAGCAATCGATAGACATAAAATGTTTGCAGACTTTATCTTCAATAGGTCGCTTTGCGAAAGTCCTTTTGATGGTTTTTTTTTATTTTGCACAAAACTTGGCGACTTTCTACCAATTTTATGTGGCAACTGTGTACACAACATTATGACAAATAAAGAGAATTTTACGTTAAATAATTATAATGAATATATAAAAGATTGTAATTTGAGAAATTAATTTTGCAAATGACAGAGTGTTATAAATGTTGAATAAGAAATGCCGGTAGTCAAGGATGTAAGTAGAGATAAAAGTTTATTTGGATTAAACATTTTTAAGGCAGATTGACATACTTATGGATATGTTGTACAATGTTCTTTGAATCTGCTTTATATAAAAATTTGCAATCAAACACACACATACACACATACACATGCAAATCATATTATGTAATTAAAGTCAAACTTGTTTGACATGAAAGTTAATGTTCTTTTTACAAATATAACTTTATGACATTATTAAAAAGCAATCTTCACGAATTCGTTAACATTTTCAGTTCAAATAAATCAAAGCGATTCAAAGAAACAAAAATTATAGGCTGATTAGCAAGAAATTAGTACATGAATGTATTTAAATTTCATCTTATATGTGTACATTAGGGTTGCAATGAAATCATATTTTGCTCATTTAAACAAAACCCGTTAAGATTATTGTGGCATTTGGTATAAAACTCACGTGGTGAAAAGTTTTAGCCAAATCGGATAATTCTCAGGCGTAACCCATTAATTTTAAAGTTAAGATATTGTGAAATTTACCAAAATGAAGCATAACAAAGAGGCGCCATAGAGTTCTCCAATTTGGCGCAAATTTTTTACCCCCCACACAATCAAAGATTGTTGTTTAGAAATTACATTGCGAGCTCGATATTCGCAACAATCGATTATCGCAACATCCCAATTATCGCAACAGGCAATATTTTTATATTACAGTCATGTTGAAGTAAATTTTGGATTTCTTAATACATAATTTGTGTATGTAACAATATACGACAAAAGATAAGTTTTTTTTTATTAAAAAATTAGTTGTCATCAACAATAATAAACAAAGTTTGATCATTTCAACTTTTCGATAATTGCAACAGGCTTGTATTTTTCGGTTTGCGAATATCGAGATCGCACTGTATGCTTCATTGTTGTAAATTTCACAAAATTTGAACTTTGACCACTAGAGGGCGCATGTGTTAGTTAATCGAATCGCGCTTAATGAAAGATCACTTGATGTAAATGGAGTTTAACTTTGGCAAATTTTAGAAAATTTAAAATTTGACCCCAATGGGGCACGCTTGAGACTTATCTGATTTGACAATAATTTTTACAACGTGAGTTTTAGACAAAGTATTTTATTAATGTGCACAGATAATTTGTGCTTTTAAGTTTTCAGCTTAACCTATACACATATAATACATGTGCATATGTGCAAAATGTACATTAGGGTGACAATGAAAAAAAGAACTGTGTGGACTATTCCCAGCAAAAATATCCGTCTACCGGAAGCAGGTTTGTAAGGGAGAGATTTCGGTACTCTCCATTACCAACATGCTTCGGTATTACATGATTTTTGTATGGGATGTCCCACTTGGTAGGTGTGGAGGCATGAGCTTCTTTCTGCGCATCTTAGATGTATTAACCTCATGTCTTTTTTATATGTATATAATTAAAATAATTTTTGCTCTTTATATCACAATTTCACCTACACTTGATACATATTTTATTCGAAATTATTTTATGTTGCTTTTATATTTATTTATGTATTAAGTGGTACAAACACAATTGGAAACTATATTACACAACAATTTACTTTTTTTTAATACTTTTTGCTCGCGTATCGAAACAGGAATCGATCCCACGATCTCCGCATGGTAGGCTAGAACACTAACTACTAAACTACCGAGGCACATTTATTTTCATACACAATTCAATGCAAGAATAAAAGATCAAATTACGAAGTAAAAATAACACTCGCATCCATATTTGTATCCACGTAAGCGAGAAAGGATGCACTATAAAAAAGCTTGAGTTGGGAAAAAAACTTCGGGTTTTAAAAAGATGAAAAAAAAATAAATAGCCGACCACCTTTCGCGTGTGTGCGTTAAATTTCTGCATTCGCTTACATTATTGCAACCTCGTAAGGCAGAGGGGATGCACTGTGTGCTTTTGCGCATCTCCGAAGCCCTTCTATTTAATCTTACTGCATCCTTGTACCAAATTTATTTTTGCTGGGTTATGAAACTTGGGCGATAAGACAATTGGCAAAAAGTTTAGCCAAATCGGGTAACTCTCAGACGTGCCCCATTGAGGTCAAATATCAAATTTTCTATAATTTCCAAAAATTAAGTTCAAATTTTGGCCTGATTCGAAAATTAAACGCAAGACCTCTAGTGGTCAAAATTAAGATTTTGTGAAATTTGCAAAAATGAACCACAATTTCCAAAAATTTTACCCGAATTGCAGAACTATAAGGCGTCCCTTTTTTTTGTTTCATTTTGGCAAATATCACAAAATTTTAATTTAAAGGCATGCCTGAAAGTTATCCGATTTGGCTCAACTTTTCACTACGTCAGTTTTATACCAAATGCTACAATAATCGGTTTGGATTTTGTTGAAAATAACAAATCAAAAATAGTTCATTGCCACCCTAGTGTACATACATAGTTGACAAATTTAAAATGCCAACTTATACAGTCTCTATCAAAATTAAATGAATAGAACATACATGCATACATATCTGTAGGTGGGAGGTAAACTATGCCAAGTCACACTTTCTTCAAAATACTTTTTTTATGCACTTGGAATGAGCATTTTTTCTCTATTGAAGGGTAAATTCCATTAAGTCCCATGTTTCAAACTGCTTAAAAGTTTTTTTTTCCTTTAGAAAGGAAAGTAACACAATCTGGCAATTAGTGCCTACCAGTTAATTAATTAATGTGTTATCTTCTTTGGGAAAGGGATAGTGTAGAGAGAACAGGTGGTGAAGTAGGAGAGAGATAGAAGGCTTAATTTATTTACAACCCTGGTATCGCGCTTTTTTTGTAGAGCAGTTTTGCAATCTACTCTGGTGTCAAGTAGAGGCATCGAGTTGTTTAAGCTGTGCAGCCATTTTATTAGTTCTTTTACGACAAAGGAGGGTGCCGTGAAGTGCATTAGGATATGTTAATATTAATCGCTGCCGGTATTGCCAAAGTGATCAGTGCTATGCCTTCATCACTTTAACAGCCCAACAACAACCAACACAATAATACACCAATGCATATGAGAAAAATGCATGATGTTGTTGGCTTGGCTGAAACTAATCTTGAACTCAAGACCTCAGGCCTTGTAGTCAAACGCGCTAACTACTCAGCCAACATCACCCTCCATCTTGGAGGTAGAGAACACTAAGTCCTTATGGTTCCTACACCAAAAGGTAAAGGCACCCAGTTGTTTTCGCTAAGCTGTCTGTCCGTCTGTCTGTCTTTCACAGGCTTCTATGCTGAAAACCGTACGGTCCTGAAATTTCCATTAACCGGTTAACGGTTAACCGAATGAATACCCTAATTACTAAACACGAAATTAATTTTAAACTTAAACTGCCATATTCATAAATTAAATTTAAACTGCCATATTCATAAAAAAAAACTAAAATGAACTTGAAATGTATTTTAAGAAAAATTTTTATGGAAATTTTGTCTTAAAACAAATATCAAACCTATTTTATTTCTTATGAATACGGCAGAAAATGTTTATGAATTAAATTTGTCCTGTACGCGAATTGAAACAGTATAAATTAATCTTACATAGATTAGAAAACCGTTCATTGGTGAAGGCGTTTGACATAAATCCTTTGCTCAAAAAAGGGTAAAATGTTTAATCGCAATCGCGCGATTAATGGGTTCGATTACGATTACGAAAGATGCGAATAATCGCAATTACGACTACGATTATAATCGCTGTGCAAACCCAAAATTTAATGCACTTTAAGTAAAACTCATGCTGAAATTGTTATTTTCTTGAACAAAATGGTAGTAAAATATTAATTATACGTATGTAGGAAAATAACAAATAAATGACACTTAAGGCCCCAATATGATGGTAGTATATCTCCAGTTTTAGAGGGCAACTAATAGTATTATGTGTTGAGTTGTTAAAAGTTTACGATTTAAATTATTAAATCATATCTGGGACACTTAGAAGCGACCTTGTTTGTTTTTCTGTTTTATATTAATGAATGAAATTTAACACACTGTTATTTGTGCCAAATGTTATTCCTTCCTTATCTTGATGAGTAGAGTTTTTTTTAATGATATTAATATATTAATGGTGCCACCACATTCAATACTAAATCATCACGCCATCCCACCAACTTTTATAATATTGCACTGTATTTATATTTCAACATAAGTTTAATATTTAGATTTTTTTTGAGGCTCTTATCCTACATTTTAATAACCACTTATTCACACATACAATATCGCTACTTACAATATTTTAAAGTACTTTTGCGCAAAAAAGTTTTTTTCTTTAAAATCAAGTGGCTTTAACACTTGTAATCATAATAATGAAATGAGAGGAATAAAAAAGTTGAAATTTATGGAAACGAAATAAAAATATGAAAAGAACCCAAACTTTTTAACACACAAATTTTCAATTCACTCAAAAATGTATACATATGGCGCCCACACCATCCGCTTCAAAATTGCAAAATATTAAAAGCCAAAAAAAAAAAATCAAAACTTAACTGAACCTCAATAACACCCGCTAAAACCACCGTATACAGCAAAAACAAGAAACAGAATTCATTGAGTAGGAATGAATGGTGGAGCGAAAAATAAAAGCCAACATACCAAAAAAAAAAAACGCCATTGTCAGCCACTTGGGCAACTGTGCTGCGATGTTCGCAAAACTAAAAAAAAAATCAAGATGAAAAAATAAAAAAGAATGTACTGTTGATGTTGCAAGTGCTGAAGTGGCTGCTGATGTTGTCTCAATGACTGAATGAATGACGGGACGCTTGTATCAGATGTAGCAGCAGTACAATTATTCCAACTTAAAATAGGAAAAATATAACTTTTCAAGTATGTGTAAATGTATCTTTAAAAAAAAGTTTGTTTTAGACAAATGGAATTTTTTTTTCAAGCAATTTTAGAATTTACGAGTAGTTGCAAAAATTTTCGACACAAAAACAAGGTTTTATATTATTCCCCTCTTCCTTTTAAATGCACATATGTTATATTCTTACATGCGCATCACATGGCGCAAGAACTAGTTTTATACTTTATAAGGTTTTGTAGCCGTCTACACTTGACAGTCTCGGCCATTTCTCCGAAAAATTGGTCATATTCAAAATTTAATAACTTTAAGTCTCGTCATCAGATCTTAATAATTTTGATGTCGTTTGAAAGGTTATGGTAGATTTGTGCCACAAGTTCCCCTAAAATGCCAAAATATCCGTTATCCTTAAATATTCTGAAAAATTATATATTAATTTACTTTTCTGACTGTCCAACTGAGATTTTTTAAAAATAGCAAAACTTTATTAAGATCTTAGTAATTTAAATATTTTTTGAAAGGTTCAGGCGTATTTTTTTTCAAATACTTAAGAACAGCGCAAATGAAAAAAGAAATATTTGACTGTTATATATCCTGAAAGTAATCTTTATGTAAAAAATACAAATATTTATATATGACATCATCAAAATTTAAAAAATATATCTTAAAAAGGTTGAGTTTGCTTATGTATATCGCTTGAGAGGTAATACGACCCTCTCTCTTCACAATGATGTGATAAAAAATTATATCGGGCCACATTAAAAATTTAAAAAATATATATAAATCCAAAAATGAAAATCGATATATCTAAAAAGGTAAATTTTTAAATTTTGAAATATATATATATATATATATATATATATATATATATATATATATATATATATATATATATATATATATATATATATATATATATAAGTTTTTGTTCACCTTCATATCTACATAGACGTACGGGTGATTCTCTTTTCAAATGCTTTTTTCGTGTCCGTTAAAAGTATAGTAAAATATTTCATAAAATAAACGCATAAATTTGAAAATGAAAACTGTTTTAAATGATATAATATATTATAAATAAATGTACATACGTTTTTGGTTTGTAAGACTGTACATTATATGTTAAAAGCGAACAACGAAAATACTGTTCTCTCTTCATACAAAATGGCGTGTCCGTAATGCATTCTGTTATTTTCCACATTAAGAAAGTATGAATTTTTCACACATCAAATTTTTGAAAATTAATAGAAACTATAATTTTTTTAATTGTTGTTGTCCGCAGACTTTTGTATTGAGCGTTATGCTTTTTAGTACGCTTCATTACTCAGTTTAATTATTAAAATTTCATTAACAATAGAGACTAAAATAACAGCTTAGGTTTGTACTTCTAAATATTTAAGAGTTTTATTTACAAATTTCTGATTTTCTTTGAAAAAAATTTTTTTTCTACCAAACTGTGGGTTGTTATATTTTCGAAGAATATATTAGGTTGGTCTAATTGTGGTACGAATAATAATTTGAAATGGTCATAACTTTTCACATTGTCGGCCAATCTTATTAAAATTAGCCTTATTTGAAAGAAGAGTTGGCCTACTTTTCGCTCATGTATAAACGTTTGTAAACAGTTTTTTTTTAACATAAAAACTTTTTTTATTTTTCCATGTGAACCCAAGTCAAAATTGAAAAGGATGTCATAACTTTTAATTTTGTCCTGCGGTTATTATAAATGTTTGTTAGAAATTCAAAATTTTACATGCATTACGTTAATGTTTCATCAGCTTATTATTTGTTTGGTGCATATGCCACAAACTCGGAATAGAGAAAAACGACAAAGAAGGTTTAGATAAAGTTTTCTGAAAATATACACGATAGATTATTTTGAAATATGTTTCGAGTAAACATGTAATTTTTTATAAACTTTCATAAATATAATTAAAAGTTAATAAGCTTTAATTGAAAACGAAAAACCATATTTTGTGCTGCATATCAAAATTTTGTTCAAATGTGGCCCTTTTTGCTGCATATCCATACAAATAGATGGGAATTGGTAAGGAAACAGGTTTAGAATTCAAAAACTTTTATATATTAAAGAAAAAACTATCATTGCGTAATGTCAATATATGACTGAAAAATATATTGTAATTTTTTTCGACACTACTCCTTTGTTCCGAAGTTACAGGTCTACAAATTTTTATTTTTAATGGATCATAGCTTGCATAATATGTCAACGAAATAGCTATCATTTCAAAATGTTATTAGATAAGTTTTGAATGGTGTACAAATTTGTCAAATGCATTAACCTATTCCGGACTAAATGCAATTTTTGAGCTAACTTTTCGCGTAATGATGTCGCTTCTTCACAAGTGATAGATATAAGGGTACGTTTTTATGTATTAAATTCTATAGAGGTCCTTTCAATCTTTAATTTGATATACATTTTAATGTTCCTGCTTTTGCAATATGTACACTAATGCTTTACCGTCGCTGTCGAATTTTTTGTTATTGCTTGCTTCTTGGATTGCGCAAAATAAGTTTTCATTTAATTTTGCCCTTTTTAAGCAAAATTAAAGCATCCCTGCAGTAAATGGAACTGGCACAAAACAAGTCACGTGACGTCCCCAGGTGGCAGGAACCAGTCCGAGTTCTAACAATGGGGTTAATTGATACTTTGTATGCACCTTGTAACTTGTCTCTGAACTATCTTATGGAGTCCTAATCGGTGTAGAATAATATATATTATATATAAATATTATTCCCAAATTCAGCTGCAATTATCGACTAATTTATTTTTTTATTGTTACAAATCCAAGTAGAAATTGTATTTTTTTTTTAAGCGGTGTCTTTGATAGGACTCGAACCGACAACCTCCGGCATGACAGGCTAGTACACTACCCACTCGACTACAGGGGAACTTATATTTCAATGTTGTAAATACCAGTTAAGCTGGAATTAATATCTGAATATAGTTACGGAACAGGTTCCTGAGTGGAATGGAAGTCTCATTGAAGGGAGACAATTAATATTATATAGATACTATGTAATAGGCCTTTGATCCAGGTGCATCGAATTAGTTCAGTGCCGTTTACTAATATACTAGCCACCAACTAAATTGACTGAAAATGGTTAATATGTGACCATTTACACAAAATGTCTTTCTTCACCATTCACTACTCCTTATTTTTGGTACCAGTCTCACTTTCTCAAGTCATGGGACGAGTACTTTTGGATCATGTATCACCAAATTTTCCGCAGGGATATTTTTTTTTATTTTGCATAATAAAATTTCTATTTATATCAAATTGTGACGTATAAGGCAAAGCAAGTCTCATTGTTGTTGTGTATATGAATCAAAGTCGATGGTTGATATCTCAGAAACCATTAAAAATTTCGTAAAACGGCTTTTGGATTTTAAAAAAGGACATCCAAGATATATTTAATGCATTCCCAAGTAATTTTTTTTAATGGTCGGTGGGCCAAACTACTAATAAGCTGACTATCGGCTATGTCACAGAGTTTAAATCCGTTCGGAAACGGACTTCAATCCACCCCAAGATCTCAAGCCCTAGCCGGATCATATCTCAGCATACCAGCGCCGCCAACAGTCTGGACACACCTGAAAAATTTGCGTATTTTAGTTTTCTTTTTTATACACCATCTGCTACAAAAATGGCGTGGGTTGAACTCCGTTTCCGAACGAAATTGAACTCTGTGACATGGCCGAATATGTACTAGAAAAGGTACACACAAGTTTTTATCCAAATCGAATATGGTGAGGTACAACCGTTGCTTGAATGTATTGTTATTCATTATCAGGGCTCAGACTTTCATGCATCTAAAAATTGATTTTAAGCGCTTAAGAAATGCACCTAAAAATTAAAAATATGCGCAAAAATATGCATTTATCTACGAACAAAGTACCAAAACTAAAATAATATGAAAATATATATTTTTATTGTTATTAGCGGAAAACATAAAACAAAAATAATTGGATCTATTATTTAATGCAACAGAACTTTGGTTGCGTTGCAAGTCGGCAACTGAAAATTAATGGTTGGCAGAAAGGCACTAAATAGCAACTGAAATTGACAGCTCTCAGTTGCCAGTTGTTATCAATAGTATGATATTCAGCAACTGGCAACCCAACTGAGGCTCACTTGCCATCCATAACATTAGTTCACAAAAAAATGCACCTCAAAAATGAGAAGTTTTTTAAGCTGAATTGGGGCTGCTGAGCACGAATATGGTATTAATTTATTTTTCTTAAGAACTGTTTTCGAGATATTCGCGGAAAACTAGTTTTTTTGAAGTTTGTAAAGGTATTTCCAAAAATCTTGAGTACTGTTTACTTGAATTGAGCAAATTTGACATTGTTGCATAGATATGTTTTTCCTCTTTCAGTTCATATCTATACTGTGTTGATCAGATAAAAATTCACTGAATTATTACAAGCTTTTATAACGAGTGATTTTTTTGCTATTATCTTTTTGGCAACACTAGTTTTGACAGCTCACGCACGTTTTGTATCTTGTGTCACTGTCAAACATCTTCAGTTTGGTCTATAATTTAATTATGAATCGTCTTACAAACGAACAACGCTTGCAAATTATTGAATTTTATTACCAAAATGCGTGCTCTGTTAAGAAAGTTTTTTATCGAAGAATTGTGTTCAGCGACGAGGCTCATTTCTGGTTGAATGGATACGTGAACAAGCAAAACTGCCGTATTTGGAGTGAAGAGCAGCCAGAAGCATTGCAAGAGCTACCAATGCATCCACAAAAAACAACCGTTTGGTGCGGATTATGGGCTGGCGGCATCATTGGGCCGTATTTCTTCAAAGATGATGCGAATCACAACGTTACTGTGAATGGTGAGCGCTACCGTGCGATGATAACAAACTTTTTTCTGCCCAAAATGGAAGATCTTGACTTGCATGACATGTGGTTTCAACAAGACGGTGCCACATGCCACACAGCACGCGAAACAATGGACCAATTGAGAGGCGAGTTCGGTGAACAGTTTATTTCACGCTTGGGACCAGTCAATTGGCCGCCCAGATCGTGCGATTTAACGCCTCTAGACTATTTTTTGTGGGGCTATGTTAAGGCTAATGTCTATAGCGACAAGCCCGCTTCGATTGACGCACTGGAAGCCAACATTGCCAACATTATTCGTGAGATACCGGCCGAAATGTTGGAAAGAGTATGCCAAAATTGGACTAAGCGGATGGACCATTTGAGGCGCAGCCGCGGCCAACATTTGCATGAAATAATCTTCAAACATTAAATTATATCGACCCAACTATCGATCCAAATAAATATTTCATGCATTTTTCTGAATTTTATGTGTTTTTTTTTTACTTTCCGATAGTTCTTATAAAATCACCCATTATTTGAAAAAAATTTAATATATTTGAGTTTTTTCAAAATTCACCATTTTGAAATGCTCCATTAAAGCAAACAAAAAATTTAAAATTTTTGTTTTGACCCATATCATAAATAAAATTTTACTCCTAACGTACAAAAAGTAAAATTGTTAACATCGGGCAAAAATTTTAAAAGTGACAATAGATTTAGTGAAAACATCCGTATTTGAATTTTAATAAAAAAAAAAGTTTGTACGGAGTATGAGTATAAGAAAAATGCCAGTGGGGCAGAATTAAATATTTTGGAAATATAACAACTAACTCTTTAGACCGATCAGTATAAAATTTTACATGGAGGAGTGTTCTTATTTAATTTAGGAAGATGAGCTTCCCATATTTCTCAGGTTCAGAGGTATGAAGTGCACTTCGGTCATGTAAAATTTTTCAACGCTTGTCATTTCTCTGTTTCCCACTCGATTCCAAAAATTTTTTATACCTTGTATAGTTCTAAAAAAGTCTTTGGTTAAACAAATATCTTGTATAGTTAGTGAGGTATACTCATTTTAATATTAAAATGTCTCAATTTTTCAAATCCTTGGTCCAGTATTTTTAAAATATCGGATCCAAATAACAACCGATTGTCACAATTATTTTTTTTGTACTTACATGACAAAATTTCGAATAGTTAAAAAAATAGTTGATGGAAGTATTCTTTGAAAGCACCATAATTATTTTCTCTATAAAATTTTTTTCTCAAGGATCAAATAATTATTATATACATGTCTAAAAGGTGTCTTCACAGTCATGATTTTAGAAAAATAACTTAATCGAATTTAAAACTTTTGGTGGGCACATGCCCTTTTGAAATCAACCTATTTTTTCGATTTATTGGAACTTTCTTAGGAATTCTAATGATTGTCAGAAACAGATCATAGTTTTCACATAAATTCCTATATAACTGCAAAAATTTCATTGGAAAATATCAATAATGAACGATTTTATAGCATTAAGAAAGAACACCACATAGCACCATTTTTCCACTTATTTTGCCGTAAGTCTTTCATAAAAATGTTAATTATAAAAATCTGAATACAGTGTTGAAAACTACATATAATTTTGGTAACTTTGATGTGCGATATGTCGACCTTTCTTTTTTAAATGAGTAAAAGTAATGCAATGGAAGCAAAAACTCGTACTGACCTGAGGACCAAGGAATGAAAATTTAAATTTTGATGTGTTCACTAAATATGTTGTAACTTTCTCATATTTGGTCCGATGTAACTAAATTTACGCTTGCTATATTTGAAACAAAATTTTCTTTAAGATGTGGGTCTAAAAATTTTTTTTAAAAAATTTACTGGAGAGACTTAAATTAGTAAATTAAAAAAAACGTGGAAAAAATTAAGTTTTTTCAAATCTAAAGAACTGTAACTCATTGAATTTTGACCCGATCAACAAATATGAATATGGGCTGAAAGCGGAAAAACATATCTATGCAACAATGCCAAATTTGCTCAATTCAAGTAAACAGTACTCCAGATTTTTGAAAATAGCCTTATAAACTGCAAAAAAACACGTTTTTCGCGAATATCTCGAAAATGGTTCTTAAGAGAAATAAATGAATGCCATATTCGTGCTCAGCAGCCCCAATTTAGCTTAAAAAATATATCATTTTTGATGTGATCGCAAAAAGTTGAAAATTTGTGAACTAGTGTAGGACGATTACGACGATTAAGAAATTTTTTTTTTCAAAAAATGAGAAATATGTACTAAAAATGTTTTATTAAATCAAAAATATGCATTTATTGCCAAAATATGCAAAAATCTGCACTTACCACCAAAATATGCAACTACAAATCTATGCCAAAGTACTTAAAATTTGATGATTCGAATAGATAATTAGCCAATACCTCTTTATCTATCACCACGAAAAACATGCATTTGAATGAAAGTCCGAGCCCTGTTCATTATACATTTATCGGGTTATCATAAAGAAACAACTTTAACTGTTGAATCTGTCTTCCTCCCAACTTGAAAGTTTTACACAACAGATAACTGTCCGTTGGCCGCATTCCGTGAAAAATAAAGAAAATTAAAGTACAATTTTTCCGGATATTAAGGATAAAGCATACCTTGCCATTTTAGAGGCACTTGTACTAGATATGTGCTTTTTAATTCATATTTCCTAAGAGGATACCAAAACCTTTCGAATGGCATCCAAATTATTAATATCTGATTACGCGTTCTAACGTCAATAAATCCTGACTATGACGAGCTTTTCGCAAAAATGGCAGAGATGCAGAAGTATAGACGGCTATAATATATGAACCATAAATAGTACCGAACCACAAATAGTACACTCAAGAGTATAATTAATATGTAAAATTTCATTAAAATCGGAGTATAAAAATCTTGACCCTGTCGAAAATTTTTGAAATTACTCGCACATAATAGGGACACGTAGCGACTAAAACTTGTCAAATAAATTAAGATTTTAATAAGACTTTTTACGACGAATAAATATTGTAATTTCTTTTGAAAAATTATAAAAGCCAATAAAAATATCAGCTGTTTCCTTTTAAAACTTCTTTTACGGCAGAAACAACTTTCTTTTCTTTTTTTTTTAATTCCTCTTTTTAGTTATTGTTTCTACGGTTGTGTAGTTGTAATAGTAGTAAATAAGTAATAAACTTCCTTTTGTCTGCTTTTTTGCATGTTTGTTTTTATTTCATTATACTTCTTTCAGTTTTATTTATATACCACCGTTTTTTGTAATCCACCCTATTTGGTTTGTGCCAAAATACAAGGATTTTATTGCTGTTTTTATCCTTCGTTCCTTGTTTCATTACACAACAATAAATTCATCACACAATTCTTTTTTCACATGATTGCAACACACCAGCACAAAAATATTTAAAACTTTCAACTTGAAATTGCCTTAATTTTTTACAAACTTTTATTTTATTTAATTGAAATTTACCTTTTTTCAACTTTTTTCGCTTTCACTGACTGCATTAAATTTCTAAATTGAATTTTCAATAAATTTTTAAAACACTTAATTTTCAATATTTCTTTTAATTCTGTTGTTTTTAATTTTTTATTTTACTGCTTCCTTCCTTTTTTCAGTATTTCATTTGTCACAACATTCACACGCGTTTTTATTTGTTGTAGCAAATGAAAATAAAACTTAAAATTCTTTATTTTTCTCAATTAAATTGGCCGTCCGTCGTTTGTATTCGTACCGCGTACACGATTTTTCAGAATGCGTCAAGACAAGACCCGCTATTAGTGCAAGTCACCGTGCAACTGAATTTAGAACCCGTGCTACGTTCATCATCACATTTCTACATGTACTTACAACAACTGGTTGTTTTTAGAGTGTGATGATGTTTTTTTCTTCTTTAATTTGCTTTGGGTGAGTCTTATTGCTCTCATTTATTTATGGTGTATGTTTTAAGTATATTTAGTTATTCACCACCCCACTGTGTGTGTAGTTTTTGAAAAATACGTAAACGTTACAGTGCGTTAAAGAAACACGTCATATGCCTTCAATGGGCACGTAAAGACTGAAAGGTTTGTATTTGTTTGGTTGGCACAAGAGTGTTGAATATTTTTATCCAGTAGATTTTGATATCTGTTGTATTTTAATGTTGTCCATTAAGCGTTTTTTGGCTAAATAAAAGATACAATAAATATGCATTAAGTGTTTAAAAAGTTTTTTTTCAAAAAGGAATTCATGTCCACTGGACACTGTTTCCTTTTCAAAATGGAAATAATGTTCGGAGGACATTGACATGATGAAACCTATAATGCGACAAATGTCAACAACATGATGCTGGTAACATGAGTCGAGTTAATTACCTTCTAGTATTTTCTACAGCTCCATGAAAAATGGCCCCAATGAAAAATGAGCCCAAACCAAAAATGAAAAATGGCCCCAAACTTTTGTAAACAACAACTCAACTTTTGGAAAAATGGCCCCAATTTAATAAATGAAAAATGGCCCCAAAAATCGTTTGTTGTTGTTTTCACTAGAAATTTTGGCGTAATTTTTCGGTGCGGCTCCGCTTTTCGATATACGTAGAGGAAAAAACCCTTATGCAAGGCCGAAGGCCGGCTATGCAAAAATCTTTATTCAGCGAAGCCGCTTTTCGATATATGTACCTAGAGGAAAAAATCATTAAGCCCTGCCGAAGGCTGGCTAGGCAGAAATCTTTACTCAGCGAAGCCGCTTTTCTATATACCTAGAGGAAAACCCCTTAAGTCCGGCCGAAGACCGGCTATGCAAGAATCTTTATTCAGCGAAGCCGCTTTTCGATATACCTAGAGGAAAAAGTCCTTAAGCCCGGCTGAAGGATGGCTATGCAGAAATCTTTACTCAGCGAAGCCGCTTTTCGATACAGCTACACAGAAAAAAATAGACAAGAATTATATTCAATAAAACCATGTTATTAAAAAAAATATGAATTTCAATAACATTTATCTTTAACATAATAAAATATTTCGTTGTAAGTATTTCTTTTCCATGCCGGTTATTTCTTTTCTTTTTATACATAAGTACTTAAAACAAGTTGTATCCCATAAAAAAATAAATGGGATATGGCTCAGCTAGAGAGTGTATGCTTTACGTCCGGAAAGCCCGGGTTCGTATTCCAGCCATGTCAACATTTTTTAATTTATATATATATTTTTATTTTGAAATAATTTTGTTATCAATATAGGGGAATTCTTTATCACAGGAAATTTGAAAAAAAAATTATTGAATACCGGGATTTTGTTATCAAAAACGAAACTTATTTTTTTCTGTGTAGAGGAAAAAATCGTTAAGCCCGGCCAAAGGCTGGCTATGCAGAAATCTTTGCTCAGCTTTTCGATATACCTAGAGCAAAAAACCCTCAAGCCCGGCCAAAAGCCGACTAAGCAGAAATATTTCCTAAGCTCGTTTAACGAAAAATTGTCCAAAAATAAGAAAAATGAAAAATTGCACCAAAATAGGAAAAATGGCCCCAAATAAATAAATTAAAAATGGTCCCAAAATAGGAAAAATGGCCCCAACAAATTTTGTTGTTGTTTTGAAGGAAAAAATTTTGGGGCCATTTTTCATTTTTTAGTTTTGGGCCATATTTCATTGGGGACATTTTTCCTCAAGTAGGAAAAATTGCCCCAATGAAAAATGGCCCCAAACTTAAAAATGAAAAATGGCCCTAAATATTTTCTGTTGCAAGCAACAACAAAAAATGTTGGGGCCATTTTTCCTATTTTGGGCAATTTTTTATTATTTGGTTTGGGGCCATTTTGCAGTTTGGGGCCATTTTTCATTTTTCAGTTTGGGGCCATTTTTCAAGGAGCCATTTTCTACAACCTTCGAATGAAGACTACACTGTACAACACAAAAAACACATAGTTCTAACTACTGATTATGCCAGAGGGCACCAAAAAATATGTATATCGGCCTTTTGGAAGTTGTACAGGGTAGTAAAAAAGAATAATAAAGTAGATTTTGAGCAGATTTCATCCAAATCTACTGACAAAGTAGATTTAGTTTTGTATGGAAAATATAGTAAAAAAACAACTAGATTTAACGCGAAGTCTTGTAAGTGCTAGATGTCGAGACAATGTAAATGTCCTTTTAGAGTGTTAAAATAGTCCACAAAAATGTTCCTCGTGTTCTTTTTTACATAAAAGTGCTGGACACATCTCATACCGTAAATGGAAGGGTTACAATATTTCCTATGCCGAGTCATTATAATTACGTACAAAAGGGAGGAAAACCCTAAAATGAAGCCCAGATGTAAACTTTCAAAACGCCGATACATGCATGTATTTTTTGGCGCTCTTTACCCGAATCAGTCGTTAGAAACTATTTTTGAATTCTCCAATTAAAATTAAACAAAATCACTGAAGTAGCAGCACTCAATAAATTTATCACTCGTTTATTTAATGTACTCGCCTATAAAATCTTGTTCTCTTTTAATAATAATATACTCTCTCCCTCTGTTATCGCATTTTCCTATATTGCAGCTGTTTACATTTAGTCTGGCTGTATTAAAAAACTGTTCTCATTACAATTGTTGCTTTAACTTGGCCAAAAGAAAAACAATTTCCAAGCATAAACTGCTCCCACAATTATTGACTTCTTGAGTTTTTTTTTGTTTTGTTTGTCTCCTTGAAACTGAAAAGTTTTGTTTTGATTTTCTTGAGAACATTTACATACTACATACGAATATTGGTAGCAAACACATGTGCATAGATTATTTTTCATATATGCATGTAATATCAGCTGTACGAGTGTGTGGTGCTCTGTTTATGCTTTTATGTTTGTAATTTCTCAATGAAATTTGTATTTTACGTCATTTGTAATTGTGAACTCATAAGAGTAATTTTTAAATGGCAACCAATTTGATTTTTGCGCTCTGATATGTTTGTAAAAAGCATCCGTTCCCATTTCCGGTTTCCGCTGTTTTCCTACAACTTTATTATACAAAAACATTTAGAAATGTTCAAAGGATGTTGACTATAATTCATATTTGACAAAAAAAAATGGAAAAAATTGAAATAGACATACTAAAGAAAACGGTAAAGAATTATTCGTAATTATTCATAAAATAGCGTTTTAATTTTTTATCATTGCAAACGGAATGACATCATTTCGTTTGTTGAACACAAGAACATTTAGCCTTTGACAAGTACATATTCATAGATATTTTCTAGGGATGTAACGATACGCCGTTTTGCCGATCCGATACCGATACCGATATTTAAAAATAAATATCGCCGATACCGATTCCGATACCGATACGAATATTGAAATTGAGTTCAAGTTTAGATTAACAAAACTCAAGTGCAATTTTTTATTATACCAAATTACATTATAAGAGAGAATATTTAAAATTGATAAAACATTGGAAGTAATTTTTAAGGAGCTACATTTTATTTGCTTCCAACAAATCTATATTAAAAATATGCAGATAATTAGTAGAAAAGCAAGAAAAATTGTTTAATTCCTTTATAATTTAAAAAATACTCGCCATGCTTTTTAAAAAATCGATTTTTTTTAAAGGACATTTATCAACTAATATTCATCTAAATAACTTAATAGCTTAATTATTAAAAGACTTCTAAGTTTATATTTATTCACTTAAATTTGCATAAAAAATTGTGAAAATGGGTGCTTTTTTATCCTTTTTCCTTACGGAAAAATCATTATAGAATACCGAAAAAGAAATTTGTCCTAGCATTGCTTCCAATTCGGTGATTGGTAATCGAAAAACAGAACTTCTTGCAAGGGCAAGGATATGTAAAACTAATTAGAAGTTATCCAAATTTGCAATACTTCCAGATCGCGAATTCTACATTTTCATGACTTCTTTGGATTATCTCTTTTGCTGGAATAAGATTTAAAAAACAACGGCTTGAATTTGAATTCATGGTAAAATTAACAAAAAATAAATAATTTTTTTTACAAAATAACAGCATAAAATATAATTAATTTTTAAAATTGGTATTAATAAGATTTAAAAAATAGCGAAGTGTATTTAATTCATGGTAAAATCGAACAAACATAAATTATTTGTTAAAAAAAAACTCTGAAAAAATGTTTAAAAGTATCGTCGTATCGGCAGTAAAATATCGCCGATACCGATGTATCGGAAAATCTGAAATATCGCCGATATATCGGTATCGGTATCGGTATTCGTTACATCCCTAATATTTTCCCCCTTCAAAAAAAAATAATAATAAATAAAAATGAAATGCTACAAACTTGTATTAAGCCTTGTGTACCGTCTGAAGAAGGCGTTGCTGAATTTATTTGAACCTTTATTTTGATTTGTTTAAGTGTCTGTCTGCGTTGTTTAAATCAAATCAGATTTCTATCAATCATTTTAACTTCCTTTAAGCCAGCTAATCAGCATGTTTTTGCTAAAATGAATCGCGGGGTGGTTAATGTTTCAAACATCATCGAGGGAAAAAATGGAAAATTGAAGAAAATGAAAATAACAGCATCATTTGTCATTTCCTTGTTAAAATCGGTTATTTTCAAAATATATTATCGTGGTTTTTTTAACGAACACACAGACATATGTATATTAGGGTGGCTCTGTTATTGGCAAACAAAGTAAAAAATATGTGGTCTCGAACCTCTCTGCTCAACTCGCTAATTTGGCATACTTTTCTACATAAGAATACATTTCAAAGCGCAAACAGATCTGTATTTGGAAAAATTTATTGCTATTTATTTAATTGACTTGAATATTAAAAAATATGTTGATTAACTTTTTAATTGAATCTGATAAAATACTTCAATTAATTTTTTTCGCTGAGTCTTAGGTATGCAATTTTTGGCCATGGGCCACGACGCTTATCGACTATTTTCATTTACAGAACACAAACAATCAAAATAAACAACAATAAGAGCACAACAGTTGGTTGTAAATAATCACCAACACTGCTTTATAGCAGAGCTCGGCGAAGAGAAAACTTCATAAATGAGAAATACTGGTATGTGATGGAAATCAATCGATTTCACAAAAGTAATAATATCCAAAACTAATAAAATAAAATTTTGTGCGAATCAAATATTCTAATCTATATAACAATAATCTCTATATACAATAATCTCTCTATAACAATAAAAAGAGCATCAATAACAACTCATCTTTCAGCGAATTTGTTTTCTGAAATTGGCGCGATTTGAAATCGATAGATTTCCATCACATACCATATCATTTGTTGTCTAAGTGTGTTCATTTTTAGGGTTCCGTACACCAAAGGTTAAAGGAACCGTATTGTTTTCGCTACGCTGTCCGTCTGTCTGTCTGTCTGTCTGACACAGGCTGTTTTCTCGTGAACCCTAAGAGCTACATACCTGAAATTTTCACAGAATATGTAAAACTTTTGCCGCTACAACAGCAAATATATGATAGCTAAAAATAAAGGGTGTTCTAAAGCGAGCAACGAAACATGTTGAAATACTAATGTAATATACAGACACTTATATATAGACACTTTAAATTTGCAAAGTTAGTCTTAATTGGTGTAGTTTGTAGGATAGACTACATCAATTAACACTGATATTTAAAACAATAAAAAGTAAAGGGTGTTCTATCATTTAATGTAATTTTACTATGTAATTTAGAACAATATGCTGTATCTTGGAAACCGTAAGAGGTAAACTCGTAAAATTTTCAAAAACGCTAAAATTAAAAAATTCCTAAATTAAAAAAAATATCAAAACGAAAAATCGCCAAAATAAAAAAAGCGCTTAAAGGATAAAAGGATCAAAATTAAAAAAACTGCTAGAACGCAAAATATCACCAAAACTAAAAGGATCGCAAAAAAACTAAAAAAACGTCAAAAACCGAAAAAAGTTGTCAAAACGAAAAAACACCACAACATAAAAAAGCGCTAAAACTAAAAATATCATCAAAAATCGAAAAGTCGACAAAAATGAAAAAAAAAATCATCAAAACGAAAAAAAGCGCCAAAACTAAAAAACGTCAGAGCTAAAAAAATCGCAAAACGAAAAAAGTGTCAAAACAAAAAAAAAATCACTAAAACTAAAAAAAATCACAAAAAACCGAAAAAAATCTCCTAAACCGAAAAAAGCGCCTAAACTGAAAAAAGCGCCAAAGCTGATATAAATCGCTAAAACTAAAAATATCGTCAAAAAGCAAAAAAAAAGAGCTAAAACAAAAAAAAACGCCAAAACCCAAAAAATCGGTAAAACTAAAAAATCGCCAAAAAAAACAAAAAAAAAGATTGCAAAAAACCAAAAATCGCAACAAAAAAAAACGCTAAAACTAAAAAAATCACCAAAAACCGAAACAATCCCCGAAACCGAAAAAAGCGCCAAAACTGAAAAAATATCGTCAAAAAGTTACGAAAAATCGAAAGAAAAAACGAAAAAATCACTAAAATATAAAAAGTGCCAAAACCAAAAAAATTGCCAAAGACAACGAAAAATACTTAAAAAATAAATGAAATGTATTTGCTGGAGTCTAAGCAATTGTCTATATGCAGCATTTCGTTGGTGCTTTACCAACTCATCAGTAGACTTTAAGCACAATTTTTATCTTATATACAAACTTTTAAAAACCAGTTTGTATATAAGATAAAGGGTTTGTAGCTGTTCAAAATTGTGCTTAAAGTCTACTAAGTTGGTAAAGCACCAACGAAATGCTGCATATAGACAATTGCTTAGACTCCAGCAAATACATTTCATTTAAAATAAAATTATGACAATATGTCAAATAATAATTTTCTTAAAGGCTAAAAAAAATAAAAGTAAACAAAAAAGCACAACGATAAAACTGCCAAAATGAAAAAAGGGGAAAAAACAAAAAGCGATATACATATGTGTATTCGTACGGAATCCTTCGTGTGTGAGCCAAAGTCGCACCTTACTTAATTTATTTAGCTTGCATTGCATTTATGATAGTGTTTTCGTTGATATTATAAAGCTACATTTTTTCCAATTTTAAGAAGACTAAAGGTACGTTCCACTTGGCAAATATTTGCAGAAAAAAACGTGACCAACAGACAAGCTAAAATTGCATTTTCTTTAATTCCAATATTTTTTAAATATGCACAGAAAAAACTATCATAGGTTTTTATTTTAACACACATGTGCTTGAATTTGTTTTTAAATTTTATTATTTTTTTATTTCATTATTAAATACATATTCCAATACAAAATTTTAATAGGAAAAAACTAGATTTTTTTCTTATTAAATATTTACAAATTTTACTTTTCAATTTTAAGAATTTTGTCGTAGGTCCCATTTCCGTCAAAAAAATATTGGAATTATAAGTTTAGTAATAGAATACGAATTATAGATTTTTTCTGTGTAGAATGAAATAGTTTTCATAGTAAACATTTTTTATAGAAAAAAACTTTAAAAGCGTTGAATGCACGCTGTTTTTATTGTGCTGTTGGCTGAAGTGTTGTCTACAAATCTAATGATGAAAATGAAGAGCCCGAGTTCGATACTATGAGCGGTAGCATTAAATCGTAATCAAGGTAAAATAATTAATATAATGTTGGTATACAGTTTCAATTAATGTGCTGACTTAACAACATTTACAAAACGTGCAATCAATGACTTAATTTCATATTTATTATGAAATTATTTCATTTCTTGAATGAATAAGCTTCACGAAATCAGTGAAGTGTTTTATATGAAACTTTTTGAAACACTCTTCATTAATATAATGAAATCTTACGTTAGCTCGGTATCAATGACAAAATTCATTGATCCAATGAAAAAATTCATAGCTGACACGAAAAGGCTCCTTTCAGTGTACAAATTTAATGAAAGGTTAAAATCAAATTATTTTGATAATCAAACTAGTTTGTTAATTGAATGGTTTTTAATTGAATGCTATTTTTACTTTTTCCTGTATATGTATGTAGGTACATATTTCCGTTTACATACTTATTTAACCCGGATCAAAAACGAGGGCTGTTATAAGTTTGTAGTGTGTATCTGTGTGTCTGCCAGTTCCCTCGTGGATCCTAAACGGCTGGACCGATTTTAATTTAATGTTTTGCGTTTTAAAGGTGACTTGATCGGTAGTGTTCTAAGCTAAGTTTAAAGAATCGATTTTAATTTAGTTGCATTTATTTGAAAGATAACTTGATCTACAATTTTCCAACCTATATATCGGTCCAGCCCTTTTGAAGTTACCTTCTATTTTCTTCGTGGCTTTTCAAAATATTTAATTTAATGTTATTGCTTTATTAAGTTCATACTCTAATATCATAAGAATAAAATTTATAGAAAAACTGAACAGAAATAAACCAAATTCATTATTTAGCGTGTATAAGCCCAATAGCTGAGATTCGCTTATTTGGGGCCACAATACATCCGTATCCACTATCGACAACGATTTCGGCGGCTGTAAAATAATAATATTAAAATAAAGTTGAAAAACCAAAAATAAAATAAAAACTAACATTTCAAATATGAAGTACCTGCAAAAAATACAACTCTTCTCGTAGCAAAAATAAATCCTTGACCTTACGCTGACTGCGATCACATAAATATGTTATAAATATCAGAGAGTACAATTCCAGCACCAAACAGAGCAGATACGTGATGAAAGTACTATATAAATGATTAGTTGTTACGTAGAAATCCAACATGGCATAAATATTACATAAAATTGTGATGAAATACAATAAAATTGTCAAAAATATGCCAAATTGAAAAGTGTTTCTAAATAATACAATAAGTTGCTGTAAAGAATTCTGAAATGTTATCAATTGGCATGCTTTCAAGTCACTGGATAGAACATTACTAAAGCGTAACTCTTTTTCCAATTGCATGGAACAGTTTAGAAGAATTAAAAGGAATATGATGATGTTCAATTCGAAAATGCTACCCAAACCCTGCAAGTAATGGGTGAACAAATATGCTATTATAGTTTGAGTGGTTAAACGAGAAGAGTTCGTAAACAGATACGGGATACTCAATACCAAATCATAAATGGTTAAAGTTAATTTAAATAGTAAAGCCAATAGAATTTTAAAATCCACAAAGTTTTTTTCGAATTGTTCGGTTCTCAAAAAAATATCATTAAATAAATTTAAAATTTTCACAATATCTTCGCGGCGAATAATGTGGGTGATCAATATAAGTAAAGAACAGACAACATCAATTGTCATTGTAAATTTGGCAATCAGGATAAATAAATCGTCCTGTTGACGTCGGGTTTTTGAATATATATCCGAAGCCATTTTCACCATAAATGGTGAGACTGAAGCATAGAGAATAAATAAAAATACTGCCATGGCGGTAACCAAACGATGAGTACGAAATTTCCAAGTAACCGTCAATCTGAGCGGGAAGTTGCTTCTTAAAATTGTTTCTTTTGTATTTTTAAAGTAAATAAATGGTGACATAATAATGATTTGATTTATAACCACTATGATGCGTATGATCATAAAAAATAGTTTATTCCAATAATGACGCATATTTGACAGTTGACGTGACCAATGACGATTACAAAAACTTTGTTTAGTCATGTTGTTTGTTGTTAATGTTTACGAGTTTGATGAGCAACAGTGGATGGTGCAAGCCAATGCTTTGTATTGTCCTTAATTCCTTTAGTTTTTCTAATTGTTGTTTTAGTTATTTTCTGGAAAAAAAGGAGAAAAATTATTCAACACGTGTACAGCATGTGTCAAAAAAAGAGATTTTAAAGGATTTATGCAAATACTTATTTTATTCCTGTTTTATATTATTAGAAACACTCTGAAGTATTTCAACTAATATAAAATTTGTATATTTTCCTCAATAAAAGTCCTTTCAACTGTATTAGACTGATATATATATATATATATATATATATATATATATATATATATATATATATATATATATATATATATATATATATATATATATATATATATATATATATTAAAGTTGTTGATGATTATGAAAAATTTTATAATTATGTTGGTTGTTTTTATACATAAACCGACAAATTTTGAACTTCAATTGTATGAAAAGTTCTCATAAATTTGTATTTATAAAAAAATATGAACTACGTATTATATAGATAAAAGAACATAACAATAAAATTATAACGGTATATAGCAAATTCAAAATGGCGCCCATAGAACAGTATAAGCTCAGTGAGGTATCATAACATATTGATATAATATACATATCATATATTGACCCCAAAATAATTTAAATAAAAAATAAGTTTAAAAAAACTAAAACCAGACTGCTTTAAACTGCGCTCTGAAAAGTAAAAATCAAGAAAATGTCCGTAGTCCTAAGCCTTAAGGGACAATAAAATTGAGGGTGTCGTTGGCTGAGAAGTTAGCGCGTTTTACTATAAACCCTGAAGTCTTGAGTTCAAGACTAGTTCCATGCAAGCCAAAAACATCATGCATTTTTCTGTTGGACTGTTAAAGTGTGGAAGGCATAGCACTGATCACTTTGGCAGTACCAGCAGCGATTAATACTAACATATCCTAATGCACTTCACAGCACCCTCCTTCGTCGGTATTGTAGCAGAACCGTCTGCGAAGTAAAAGAACTAATAAAATGGATACACAGCTTAAAAAAATTAATGCCTCTACATGACACCAGAGGGGCAGCGATAGCAGAGTTGTAAATGAATTAAGCCTTCTATCTCTCTCCCACTTCACCACCTTTTCTCACTATACACTATCCCTTTCCTAAAGAAGGCAACACATTAATTAATTAACTGGTAGGCATTAATTGCCTGGTTGTGTTACTTCTCTTTATAACAAAAAATAATTTTTTTTTAATTAAATTTTTTTTAAGATCAGACGACTTCCAATAAGAATCACTTAATTAAATTTTTTTGCTTAATTTTTTTCCAGTTCAAAACAATAATTAAAAAAAAACTAAATTTAAGAAATGGCAACACTTTTGCACCCCATAACTCGAGAAATAACCATCATACAAAAAAAAAATTGGATACACACTTCTATCTATGTACTAGAACTATAGTTATGCCAAATATTAAGGAATTTCGGCAAAAGAAAAAATTTTTTGGGCTGTCGGCTTCAAAAATTATGCTGATTTGAAAAGTAACTTGAAATTGACTACAAATCGACTTTGACTCATGTCACTCTACCAAAACTTTCATGTATAATGAATGACCATTGTGGTATGGGCCATATGACACGTATTAGGTTGCGCTCCATTATTCCCGTTTCCTTATTTTTTAGTTCCAGTTAAAATAAATTGGTTATTATTCACCACACTAAACTTGACCACATCTGTACCGTTCCTCTTTGTCCGTTTCTTGTGGTCAAATGACAATTCTTTTTTACAAAGTCTCAAAAGATTAATAAACTCTTTTAAAATCTTCTTACCAAAGTGCTTTTCCGAAAGATTTGTCGCCACTTCGTTTTACTTTATTTTATTATTAATTCGCGTATTGTAGTTTTGGTTTGTTGCTGTTGGTTGAATGCGTCTTTTTAAAATATTTTAATAACATTGAAGCAATTGTTTGTTTGTGTGTTTTTGTTTTGCAAAAGAATATCTGGTTGAGAATTTTTTCATATACAAATAAGTAGCATATTTCCATACACACACGCACACATATGCCCTTAAACAAAATGAGAACTAAAGGATGTGCAACCTTTTTATATCCTGTCGCTCCCACCTACACTCTGGTTTGGTTGCTTATTGTTTGTTGTTGTTGTTGTTTATTTTAAGTTTAAAGTTTTCCTTTGCCGCTGTTGTCTTTGCCGCGTTGTATGTAGTTGTTAGTTGAATTGTATTTGCAACACTATTTTTATTGTTTCTCGTTCACTGAGTTGTACTGTGCGGTTATCTGGGAGTTCTGTTTTTCTGTTCTATGTGTTTGTTTGTGATTAATAATTGAAAGTATTTAAATGGACACTTGGCTCGTTCGTGTTGAGCCATTATTTATGAGCTTTGGGAGTAATTTTGCTATTTGTTGTCATTGTTTTCTTCTTATTATTGTACCACACAGTCCTTATTTGAATTTTTTACAACATTTTCTTTCTACTAACAGCTTTGTAGCACAGGATATGTTCTGAGTGAGTGTGACGGTGTGTGTGTGTGTGTGTGTGCAAATGTGGCAGACATATATTTTTTTAGTTGTGGGTATTTAATTTTTATGCAGTTATTTTTTACAGTTTATTTCACGTTTTATTTGTCACTGAAATACATGTCGCGTCTGCAATTGTGTTATAAAAAAAGAAAAGGATTAGTTTCCTTTTTTCCTATTTGTTTGTTTTGTTTTTTTTCTAGTTCAAATAAAACATGTTGTTGCTACAAGTTGTCATTTCAAGCAGATTGAACTCTGGTTTTTTTGTCCTTTTTTTCATATTTCTAGTTGAAAGTGGCAAAGACTTATTCCTTTTTTATTTCTGTTTTTGTCATGTTCACGTACGAAAGTGGAGTTCTCCTTATGTTTTCTTTATTTTAGTTTTTTTTTTTCTCTTTAATATTTAATTTTTATTTCCTGATTTGTGTTGCTGTTATTGTGTTGAAAAATTTGTCAATCGTGCAAAATTATTTCGTTTTTCGACAAAGTGTAAAGCTCGTGCTGATCCTTGTGTTATTTGGGATTATAAGTGTCTGCAGAATTTTCGAAGTTTATAAATCATGTTTAGGGAGTAACAAATACGATTAGTTGGTAATGGAATTAAAAGTAAATAAATGAAGGAAATAAAGAGGGAAAAAACTTTAAATTTACAACTATGCTTGTTTTTCAGCAAAAACTTTTGTCATTTTTCTAATCGGTAGTGCTTTATTAATGGGTTACAAACTAATGATTGGTACTTACTTATCTTATTACTATGATTCAAATTAGAACTAATACCTAGTTTTTATTAAAATTAGTACGTATTTTTTTTATTATCTGAAAGTAATTAAAGTTTGTTGAGATGTACTAATAAAATAAGTAGACAGCCACTTTTTAAGGCAACATGTGTTTGTATATGAAAATAAAGTTTTGTCGCTTAAACTTATAAGTCAACAATAGTTCAGTGGGTAAAGTATTTATCTTCAAATATGAACGAGCACAGGTTCGTATCTCAGCTGGGTCAAAAAAAAACGTAAAATTATAAATAAAATATAATGTCTTTCAAAGGTTTTTTTAATTTTAATTTGTTTATTTGACTACTTATTTTTTAGCTTCAAGTAAGCCAAATAGTAACTAGTTAATGCTGTGAAAATGTAAATACATTTTTGGACTTCTCAAACAAAAATAAGTAGTTATCGAGTCAAACTGTTAGTAGTTACGACTTAAATGCTTATATACTTTTTTGCCTACCAGTAAGAAAAGTTTTTGCTGGGTTACTTTATTGTTCGATTCCAAATACAATTTTTCGTATCGCAATGTCAATAAAATGCGAATTTGAATTGTTTTTTTTTCGAGTCGAGAGTAAGGACAAATTACATAACGCAGTAAGCGGTGAAGAAAGTTTCTAAAACAAAGAAGGCTTGAATAGCCCTTCATTTTCCAAGCTGTCTAAGTACGGCAAGTTCTTAAGGCCAAGTATGACTGTCCTTGCGCTTGCTAGCGCCGAACATTGGCCTAGAAAATAAAGAACTTTTTCCTCTTCATCATTACAACTTCTGCAGTAGTCGTAGTAACTTACACCCATCCTTTTTTTATAAAATTTTGAACGACTTTAATGTTAGTATTTTGGTTTTTTCATTATAGCAATTTTAGTTTCAATTCGATTGCGGTCCCTTATGGCTTTAAATTTCTAAAATCGAATGGTCTTTTTAATGATATAATAATAATATGTGGATTCTGCTATTATTTGTTGTACAAAACAGCTTCTGAAGTGACAACAGTTGGTGAAAATTACAAAAATAAATTTATTAAATTTAACTTCGATGCACTGTAGCTCAGTCATATTTTATCCCATGTTTAATATCGCAAATGGTTCTATCTCTGTAGGACTAACAATTAGACTTACCCAAAAAAATTTTATATAACTCTAATATTATTTTTAAATCTAACATATCCGTAATCAAATTACGTCATATAATATTACCGTTACTTTTTAAAAAGGAATTGGTGTTGTTTACCTCGCAGATGGTTTTAAACAGTTCTACTGTTCCTTAAAACATAGGACTTATTGGATTTCATCAATCGATAGAGGAAAAAATGCTAATTCCAACAGTATTAAAAATATATTTAAAAAAAATTGGACTTGGTGTAGTTTACCTCCCACCTACAGGCATATATCGTCATATAAAATGCAAAAGGGCTAATCTACATTTTTGTTGAATTTTCAGGGGAGACAAAAACCTTAATGAAAAGCGAACTATTGTGATTATAAAAATTCGGATTTCATCATATTATCATTATCTCAGACTTTATAGCCTGTTCAAACATAAGCCTTTATTGCGCAATTTAGGAAATTTACGCAATTAAGGCCTTAATTGAGCTCAATTTACCATACAAAGCTTCAACTAATAAATTGAGTAATTATTACTTAATTGTTTCATAAATTGAGTAAAGTCCGAAATGCAACCCTTTGTGACAAGTATGTTTACTGCGAAGTGTGTTCAGAGAGAAGTAAAAATTGTATACAGTGACAATGCCATGGTGTAATAAGTATACAGGTGATTATTTTTTGCTCTGGTAATTTTGTGCATAAGCTACGTCAAACACGTGTATTTTTTTGACAACCATTATCTAGTTCATGTTTTATTGTTGTATTCCTTGCCCTTATGCTGCCACCTGTATACTTGTTACACCATTGGAAAGGCAAATGCTAATTGAGTAACCTTAATTTACTAAGTGTGAACACTGAATTTAATTGTTCAATTAAAATTACATTGTCTCAATTAAAAATCTATGTCTCAACAGGGTATTATAAATGATACTACCCAGAAAAAATCGTTTTTATAATCAAAATAGTTTGCTTTCTATTGAGCTTTTTTATCTCTCCTGAAAGTTTTTAAAAATGTAGATAGGCCGTTTTGCATTTTATGTGACGATATGCATATATATGTATATATTATGAATTTCCTATTTCAAATACATACATGCACACTTTTATGTATTAACAACTAGGAATTTTATAAAGAAGAACTTTTGATGAGACTCTCGTATACACAAAACAAGTTAATTATCGTGACACACAACCTTTTTTAAATAATGTTGGTTACACACTTAAGCTTATACACAAACCTACTTAGTAGTACTGCGCCGCCAACCGGCTGGTAGTAAAGACATTAATTGTAACCATATATTTTCTATGTTAATATGTTACAGCTGTGGTAAACTGTTAGCAACATGGTGTAGTCAACAGCGTTGCCAAATGTGCAGTTTTCCCTGAATTTAGCAGTTTTTCTAAAGCATTGAGCGTTTGCATTGAGTTTTTTTTTGCTTAAAAACAAGTTTTTCTGTAATTTGTGCAGGCTTTGCAGTTTTCCCATTATAATTTTTTACTTTCAATTTTTATATATTAATTCCATTTTCCGAAGCCATAGTTTTACGCATATTGCTTAATTTAACAGTGCCAAGGATTACTATGTCTTACTTTTTCAAACAGTAAGAAGGATTTTACACACATTTAGGTCTACGAAAGTGGTGGTTTTCTATAGGGAGTTTGCTATTATTGTTTGCAAGTTGAGGTCATACGTAAAACAAAATACTGTGCTTTTGTTGTGAATCAACATTCAAGTACGAATACAGCAGCAAATATATTATAATGTAATTAATACTCTTAGGCCCATTATTACAACTTGGCAATAGCTAAGGGCAGGATTTAGTCGGATGGATAAACAGTTAATCATTAGTACAAATTTACTTCAACCTACCAGGTAGGATGAACTTGTAATAAAGATAAATTGTTTTTCCGTATTGCGAAGTTGTAATAATGGCCCTTAAGAAAATATACTACTTTACAATTAAAGCGTAGTATGCAGCTCTTCCTGAAATTCAGGCTGCCATAAGAAGTATGTGTAAAAAAACAAACTGAAATTCAGGATGGTAAATTCCTTAAAGAAATTTCCGTTTACCAGTACGCAGTTCCAAAAGAAAAGTACACGGAATTTTGGCTTTTATTGTCTATTACAGGCATGTTATAACAATAAGTGGAGATTTTTTTCCGTCAACTGCAACAAAAATTAATGTTCAGACAATTGTTTGGTCACAGAATTTTTGACATTTCTAATATTTCGTACATTGTAACTAATTTTTAGTTTTTTTGTGTGTTGTAAATTAAAAATATATAAATTTGTGTGTATGCAAACAAAACTCTACCCGATTATTTTTCCGTGTAGAAATAAATGCAAAACTCCAAACCTGAATTTCAGTGAGAACTGCATACTACGCTTAAGTGAATAACCATATTAGTTGTAAACATTATTATTAGTAAAATCAGCACATATATTAAGGCCCTAATTGTGTAAATCACGTCGCCAAAGCGAAATTTATATAGAGAACAAAAACGAAATTTCAAATATTTTATAAACTTGTTTTATTTTTCATACAAATTTTAAAATTTTTTGAAAGGAAAGGCAAAGCTTGAATTCTGAGCGTTTTTTTTTGTGAAGAATTTGTATGAAAAACAAAAACAATTTTTTAAAATTGTTTCCAATTTGCTTTTGCTTTAATGTAAATTTCAGTTTGGTGATGTGATTTACACAATTAGGGCCTAAATATTATTTTTATTGAATAAAGAAAATTATTGGGATTGGTTACACAGAAAAAAAATCATCAAACTGCAACTAACAATTCGAATTGTAAATGCTTTAAATTTAAATTAAAAAATATATTTAGTTAATATAACCAATTAAGTTGTTTATACGACTAACACCCAAATTTTTTGTTATGCATGGCGCAAAAACTCATAAATTTTTTAATATTTTTTTGATTAAAAATGTTAACTAAAGTTTTTGGGGAAACTTGTGAAAAAATTAACTATCATCATTGTTTATATAACAAATTTAAATTTTTTTAATCAATTAAATTACTCAAGAAATTTATTTTTTAAATTATATCATAACGGAATGCGAACATTTAGAAGAAACATAAGAAATCAAGTTGCATATGTATTCATTATTTGCATATTGAATAACGAATTGCTCTGTAGCTGAGAGGTAATCTACTAGTCCAGAGGTCGCCGGTTCGATTCCGCTCAAAGACATTTAGTGTTCTTCGCAGACAAGCAAAAAGTCGTTTCAAGCGTTGTGATTTCGCATAAAAAAAATAGTTAATATAACAATTATGACAATCAAAATTGTCCGGAAATTCAAAATTTCACATTGTTAACATAACAATAACTTTAATTGAAATAGCTTTGTAATCAAACAAAAAAGTAAAATGAAGAAAAAATTTTCCGCTTGTAAAGCGCAACAAATGTTAACAAACAAGTTGGTTGAAAATATTTATTGAAATTGACAATAAAATTGCCAGAAAAACGGTAAATTTAATTGAAAATAAATGAGTTGAAATTTTTTTCCGAAATTACAAATACCGTGTTTGCATTTACAAAAATCGTTATTGGCTCATTTCCAGTGCAAGTTTTAATTGTGTTTACTAAAAAATTTTTTCTATTTACAAATCTTTTTTTTCTGTGTAGTACAGCCAAAATTTTGTATGAAAGTATTTTTAACCAGTCAGCATATTGTTAGTATATAAGCTACTATTTTTGTTAATAAAATTGAGAATTAAGAAGTATGTACATTCATAAGTTTGTGTTTCTTTATGATTCTCAGAAAAAGGTGCATTTTAATGCTCGGCTAATGCGGCAGGAGAGCTAAGAAAAAATTAGGGACAAACCTAATATATTAAGGACAAGCTATCAAATTCTTTAGGTTCCATTCTTTTCAAAACGAGGATTACCCTAGTTTGGGTCCCATCGCAAGGAATTCCCAAAATAGTTGGCGCTGTCGGGGGCCTAATAGCAACACAATGGATTGGTTTATTTAAATAACATCGTTTTCGGAAAAGAAATGGTACCTGTTAATACATTCCCAACATTTGTAACACGTCCTGTACTAATATTAATTCACTTTGCCTTAGTAAAAAAACAACCTTCACACTTTCTTCATTGAAATAATTCGATCTCTTATAGAATGAATATGAGATAAAACTCGACAAAATGTATACCAAATCAAGCCATTTTAAGCCATACTTTCAGAACCTTCTTAGCGAAATTTTATTAATTCAGAGATAAAAACAACACTTTATTTTGGCTAAGAAAGTGTATTAAAGAAATAAAAGATTGTATACTTCAAATAAAACAAAATCTTTAAAACACAAGCAAAAATTTTCATTACTTTATATATTGAATTTTGCTCACCTTACGTCTTTAGGTTGATTCGAAAAAACCAATTTGCCTGTGTTATATTTGTAATTATTTGCAAAATACCCCATAGTGCAACTCAAACACTTCATTTTCAATTAATTAAAAAGTTTATAAATTTGCAGAGCCGATGAGGCTTCCGAGATGGTAAAACGTACTAACTTCATATTATTTTACATCCGCTCCTTAGCATTTGAGACTATATGCTGTATCTCGTTGTAATGATCCAACACAATAGCGTGACTATATTCTAGTTAGTCCATTTTCTAGTTAGTTAATCCGGATTTTTTTTTATCAAAATTATTAATTAGTCTGTTAACTTTACACGTTAACCCCCGAAAATAAAAAATACCTAAGATGTTTTATGTGCAGTTTTTTCACATGAAAATCAGTTTTTTTTCTAAATTTACAGTTAAAAAAATATTATGGTAACACATCGTCATATAAAATGCAAACTATTCAAAAGTTTACAGGAAAAACCAAAATCATGAAATTAAAAATATTTCTGATGCTAAAATTTATTTTAAGTTCCCACTATCATAAAATAAGAAGATTCAAACTTCAAGCCGATTTTAGAAAATTCTGAGGTCCTAACAATTATGCCAAAAAAATACTACAAACAAAACAATTTTTTTTTGTATAACCACTTGGAGACCATTTTTATACAAGCGATAACGAAACTCACAGTTCAACAGTTTGCAGGCGTATTTCAATTCTCAGTGAAAATTGTAACGAACTGAGGCCTATTGAAGCAACCAACAATAAACAATAGCTTTTGATTTAAATTAATATTGTTCGAAAAACAAATGGAATAAAAAATGGAATAGTTTTTTGTACGGTTAACTAGTTTTGATAGCAAATTGATTTTTTTTGTTATACATTTAGCTCCAGGAAAAAATTTAATGCCTACCTTGTTGTATACACTGAAAAAAATACCAATTTAAAATCAAAATGTCGCAATGTTGATTGGAAATCATATTAAATTTCTGAAAAAGTACATACTTTATTTAAAATTACCATTAATAGTTAAAGTTTGTTTTTACTTTAATTTTAACTATGAATAACTTTTGAACGAGTGAATTTAGCTAAAAATATTACTAAAATTTTTTTTAGGGTTTTGTACACCAAAAGTGTAAAGGAACACTATTGTTTTCGCTACGCTGTCTGTCTGTCCGTCTATCTGTCTGTCTGTCACAGGCTGTTTTCTCGGGAATAACTTTTGAACGAGTGAATTTAGCTAAAAATGTTACTAAAATTTGTTAGGGTTCTGTACACCAAAAGTGTAAAGGAACACTATTGTTTTCGCTACGCTGTCCGTCTGTCTGTCTGTCTGTCTGTCTGTCTGTCACAGGCTATTTTCTCAGGAACCGTATAAGCTACAGACCTAAGATTTTCACATAATATGTAAAACTTTGGCCGCTACGACAACAAATATATGACAGCTAAAAATTAAAGGGTGTTCTAAAGCGAGCAACGAAACATCTTGAAATACTAGACACTTTAAGTTTTCAAAGTTAGTGTTAATTGTGTAGTCTGTAGAATAGACTACACTAATTAACATTGATTTTTAAAACAATAAAAATTAAAGGGTGTTCTATCACTTAATGTAATTTTGACTATGTAATTTAGACTATTTGCTGTATCTTGGAAACAGTAAGAGGCAAATGCTTAAAATTTTAAAAAATGCTAAAACTAAAAAAACCAAAATAAAAAAAGTGTCAAAAATAAGAATCGCCAAAATGAAAAAAGCGCTTAAAGGGAAAAAAGCAGCAAGATTAAAATATCACTAAAACGCAAAAATCACCAAAACTAAAAGGATCGCTAAAAAGACTAAAAAAAACGCCAAAAGCCGAAAAAAATCGTCAAAACCAAAAAAGCAATAAAACCGAAAAAATCGCTAAAACTAAAAATATCGTCAAAAAACGAAAAAAAAAACGCTAAAAATGGAAAAAATAACAAAAATGAAAAAAGCGCCAAAACAAAAAAACGCCAAAACTAAAGAATCGCAAAAAAAACGAAAAAACAAACGAAAATTAACCAAAAACCGAAAAAAATTCTAAAAAACTGAAAAAGCGCCAAAGCTGAAGAAAAGTGCTAAAACTTATATAAATCGCTTAAACTAAAAATATCATCAAAAAGGGGAAAAACGTTAAAAAAACGTCAAAACCAAAAAATCGCCAAAACTTAAAAAATCGGAAAAAACGAAAAATCGCTAGAAAAAAACAAGCAAAATGAAAAAAAAACGCCAAAACCAAAAAATCAACAACGAAAAAAAAGTTGAAAAATAAAGAAAACTAAAATAAACAAAAAAGCTGAACGGAAAAATTGCCAAAATGAAAAAGGCTAAAACAAAAAGGGATATTTGTGTATTCGTACGGAGCCCTTCGTGTGCGACCCAAAGGCGCACTTTACTTAATTTATTGCGTTTTGAAATTTGTAAAAAAAAACATTTTTTGAAACGTGTTTGCGTTGCTTTTCATACAAATTTGAAACGTTTAGAAAGGAAATTTTTCACAAAATCTGCCTATTAATTTCCTTTAAGAATATTTTTTTCGGAAACTAAGTTTTACATGGACTACAAAACTCCAAAATTCAAAAATCGAATTGTTAAATCATATCGAGGTTGGGAGCATAGTTATAAGAAAACTGCTCATCTTACAAAAAACTTCACCAGGACTTTTTTGTAGCGCATTTAATTTCCTTCAAGATATGTTCAGGTCTATTCCGGTAGGGTCAATGGTTTGGGAGTTTAAAGCCAAAAATAGAGGAACAAGCCGAGGCAAAATTATCGGCGGCGGCTGCTGGGCAGATTTTGGGTCGGTGGCGCCGCGCCGAAATCGACTGGGATGTTTTTCTGGTTGATAGACCTCTAAATATTAATATTAAGAGATCAAATTCTGTCAGTAACTCTTTTTTGGTCATCCCAAATAATATTTTCGATATAGTTTTAAGAAAAACCAAAAGTCGATTTTTGGCCCCATTCTAATATACATGTTGCGTATGTATGCGTGTGAAGATAACTTTGGTGAAATATATGAATACAATTTTTATCACCTTATTTTCACGTATATTCCAAAAACTAAAAAATATTTTGGAAAAAGTGGCTTATACAACAAAATATAAAAAAAAATTTTTGGGAGCTGAAAATGGCTGTAACTTAAAAATTGGTCTCCATAACTTTGGATATTTTTACATAAATCGATAAAGAACTTCAAGCATAATATTTGACAAAAATATTGTACCATTTTTTTCGCGTAAACTTTTGTGTCTAAAATGATTAAACTTTAAATTTAATTTCCAAAAAAAAAATTTTTTCTTGTGATATACGTGACACGTGTGATATTCGGCATGACGATATGTAAAAGTACATACTTGATAATGCGTTAGCCTTATTTTTTTTTTTATAATATCTGCATTTTCTGATACACAATTTTTAGTGTCATCAAATAAATTATGTATCTCGAATTAAATTTTGATATCTACTATACCTACATACTTTATTTTGCATTTTAGTTGGTGAATGTGAAGCTCGAATAACACGTAAAATTATATATTTTATATCATTTTTAAATTAGCCCCTTCCCTTCATAACGCTTCTTAACAAATGGTTGTTAACCAATTTTCAATTTTAAAAAATAGCACTAGAGGAAATTTTTCAAAGACGTTAAAAAAGAAATATAATGCATAGATATTGAATCAGTTTATTTTAAAAATTAAAATAACAAATAAATACATTTTTAAGGCATGATGCAAAGAAATACCATACCAGAAAATATTCAATTAATATTTATCATATTATATGCATAATTGTTTAAAAAAATCAGCTCATTTAAATGCACAGAAAAAATATTTTAAATATAATTTCCGTAAAAGATTTGTTTAAAATTATCTATTAAATTTAATAAACAGTTTGTCGGATACGGTAACTGTTACACTTTGAGCTCTTATTTATACTAAAAACAGCAACAAACAAAAAACGGTGTTGTTAAGAGTAAATGAGTTGTTTGGTTCTACAAAAATCTTGCACTAGTTTGTATTCAGTAAACGACTTTTTTTGGTTTGTAAATTCTTTTACTAATTTAAAAAAATATTATTTTATTATTTGAATAATATTTTTTTTTTTGATTCAATAAGTATTTTTGCCGATTTACATACAAAAATTTTGTTAGAGAAACATTCAAGACACATATGTATGAATTTCATAATTTTCTAAATGCATACTACAAATTGAATTAACAATTGAGATGGATAATATTTGATGCGTTAACAAAATCCGTAAATATATGCAAACAATTTTCAATTAATTTAAAAAATTATTGGTAACGTTCAATAAAAATTTTTTTGAAAAAAACTACCACATTTCTAAGCAGTTTTATATGCTTAAAAATGCTGTTTCTCCAATTTTTTTCTGTCACCCTCAGACTTTTTTCTAATGGGCCTTTCTAATATATTCTCTAGGTACATCAGTATACTTCACCCTAGCTCGCGCCCGGTATAACCGATTTCCAAAAAACAAAAACACCAAAAGATGTAGCACATAATTATCTTTAAACTGTGTTAACATATTTTTTTGATTTAATTAACGCTTTCGGAGTTATTCACAAATTAGGATCGACAGAGTCTGTTTTCATACAAAATTTACAAACTTTGTCTTTCTAAAAACTGATAAAAGTTTAAAACTGCAAAAACCTTAACTTTTGGCTATTGTTCTTAGGGAAAGTGTCTTACGAACAAAATACAAAAATCTCTGAGAGGGGTCGTGCGAATAGGGTCGACTTTAATTCATGACCGAACTTGCTGCTCCATCTGTAATCATGAGTGGTGTAGGTATTGTGGAATTAGATGCTCTTGATGTTGTTGGCATGAAGATACAGTGTGACGTTCGATGGAGTGATCACATTTTTCAGGTCTCAAAAGAAGCATTCAAGTGCCTCGGTTTCTTAAGACGGTGTAAAAGATGCCATCTGATCTCCTCAATATCTGTACCACCTATATCCGTCCGAAAATGGAATACAACTCTCATGTATGGGCCGGTGTTTCAAAGTCTATTTTGAAGTTACTCGACCGCGTACAACAGAGGGCGAAGGAGCTCATAGTCGAGGGTAGGGTAGCCAATTCTATTGACTCGCTGGAGCATCGACGCGATATGGGGTGTATTTTGTTGTTTTATCGATACTACAATTGACTTTGATGAAATCAGGGAACTTGTTCCCGAAACCCGCTCTTTTCTGCGAACAACACGTTCTTCACTAAGAGCACATCCCTTTGTGGTCGATATACCAATGTACCGCACTACGCATTACAGGGAGAATTCGTTCTTTAGCCGCACAGGTCGTATGTGGAATAAACTACCTGCATAGGTCTTTCCTGTAACTTTCAGTACGGAAAAGTTCAAATCGAATGTTCACAGACACTACTTCCTCTATCCTCCTTCCCATAACCAATTTTCCTAGTTCCGGCACAGTGCATTGCATCCCCTGAGTGCTGGTCAAAAAAAAGTTATATATCATGAAAATCTATGGATAAATATTAATTTTATTAAGCATTATGTGATAGGTCGTCTAATATATGATTGCCCCAAAAATCTATGTCTCGAGAGATGCAAAGCCTGGCACTCGCAATTATGGTGGACAACTGTCTCTTATTTATTTAAAATTTTTTTTTTAATTTTGGGGAAAGGGTACCCACCATACAAACAAGTTTTTAATTTCCCTATATCTGTACAGCTATATTAGTGAATCTCTCCAAAATTGACGTGGGTCACCCTTAGAATAAAGTAAAAAATTCAAAAAAATTTTAAGGGAATAGGTAGGGGATGACGGGCACCCCAATACAAACTAATTATTAGTTTCAGTATATCTTCAGAACTATAATAGTGCAGCTCTCTAAATTTGATATGGGTAGCTCTTAGGACAAAGTAAAAGTTCCTAAAAATGATTGGACGTATAAGAGGAGGGAAACGAGTTCCGCCCATACAAAGTAATTATTAATTTTCCTATATCTTCAGAGCTATAATAGTGAGGCTCCATAAATTTGATGTGGGTAGCTCTTAGAATAAGGTAAAAGTTCATAGAAATGCTTGGTCGTATAGGAGGGGGAAACGGGTACCCCCATACAAAGTACCCAGTAAAAAAATTTATCGAGCTGATATCGCTGCTAATTTTTGTAGGTCGAGCTCCCGGTTTGGAGTACAACATTTTTGCTCATAAAAGCGCTTTTGAAGCATTTTCAGCACTAAAACTGAAAATATATGGAAAAAATGGTTCGATGTGGATTGGCAGCGTTAACGTGATTTTGAATTTTATTATTTCGAAACTATATTTATTTTTATTAATTTTATATTTTTGCTCACCGTTTGTTATTTTAACTGCAACTGGTATCGAACTAAGATCCTACAGGTTTGTAGTCCAACGTACCAACCACTCGGCCAAAAACACTGTTGCAAAACGGCACCAAGAAACTGAAATAAACTTACTCTTCTCTCTCGCTTAAAAGCCTGCATTGGATCAGCACAATAAAATCACCTTTTTTTGGATAACTTCTATACGAAGCTTTTATATAAGCAAAAAGCTAATGTTTTTTTTATTCATACTACCCATTGGATATGTGTACATTTGCCAACTTTCTCGCTTTAAAACCTGCATTGCTGGGGCGCTATGAAATCAGCGTCTGAACAAGCTCATACTTTAAAGCGAAATATGATGCGCTTTATTTCTTTAGTGCTTCGAAAAATACGAAAATTTTTTACTGGGTAATTATTAATTTGACTATATCTTCAGAACTATAAGAGTGAATGAAGCTCACTAAATTCTTTGATTTATAGGAGTGGGGAACCACCGATACAAAGTAATTATTATATCTGAAGAACCACAAAAGCGAGACTCTAAATTTGTTGTACGTTAAACTTAGAACAAATTGCGCTTTGCAAAGGAAGCTGGTGGTATAGTAGGAGGGAGAGACTTGCACCTACCATACAAAGTAATTTGTAGTTCCCTATACGTGGAGACTCTCCAATTTTGATTTACATTGCACTTTTAAACAAAATCCCGGTGGCACAGGAGGGAGGATACGGCAGTACAAAATAATCATGTATTCATTTTCTTATATCTTCACAAGATTGAGGTGGCGAAGCACACCGGGTTGAACTAGTCTTATATAAAAAAAAGTCCATCTATCATTTTCTCAAATAGATGGACCGATTTTCTTCAAGATATCGACCAAATCAGCATTTAAACAAAAAAAATTTATGAAAATCAGATACACACCTTAAATTTACATCACCCACTTTGTTTGTTCGGTGACTAAATAATAAAAATTAAGTTCTTAAATTGGTATTCTGGTATTATCCCTAGTAAACATTAAACAGCAAAAAAAAATGCATTAAAGCTGACCAAAAATACTGTTGCCCTCATTTAAAGCACCATCAGTCATTTCGTTTTAATGTTGAAAGTTTATTTTGTAACCCAAACAAGAATAATTAAAAATTTGTTATGTTTTTGTTACAAAAAAAAGACAAATAAATAAAAAAAAATCATGTCATGTGAGTACATGTCATGTGAGTACAAGTAGTTTTTGAAAGAAATATATTCACTTTTGTTATACAAAAACTTTTTAACAAGTACTTGGACCTTAAAACTAGGACCAGTCAACAAGATTGACTGTATAAAAAATGGGTCATTAAAAACCGAGCTTAAGAGAAGAAAAGATAAAAATAAGAAAATAAAAGCATCTTTTGCATTTGTTTTCAGACGTCATGTCATAGAAACATATTCATATACTCGTACTTATCTGTGTGTATATAAAATTAATTTAAATTTTATTTTGGGTGAAATTTTTTTTTAATTTAATTTAATTTTATTTTTATTTTTTTTGTTAACGAAAGTTTTAAAATGAACTCTTGTTTAAAGTACCAGTGAGTATCATTATTTTGTTTGTGGCAATTCAACATTTGCAACAGTAAGAAACATTTAAAATTTTTTGTTGTTGTTGAGTGGCGTTCATGCATTTGTTGAAATAAATATTACTTGGCAGTGGCAGTGGCATTGCAAAGAAAAATACAACAACTGTTGACAGTTTAAATAAAGCTTTGAAAATTTTAAATATCTGAACGTACACACAACACACTTGATGGCTGCAAAGCACAACAAACACACTTGAACTTGAAATTGTGGTACATAATTTTATTTAGTTTTTGTTTTAATGAAATTAAAATCTCTAATATGGACTCGAGTTTAATGAGGCAACATTTTTAATATTTTATTGTAGCATTCAAACAATTTCTTCATGATTTCCAAAATAAATTGTATGTTTTACATGTTGGTTTTATTTTTAAATACATCTTTTCGTTCAATATAAAAATATTTAAGCACCCATGCGAAATGATTTTAAACAAGAAATATGAGTTTATTGATAAACAAATGGGCTTCGATAAAAAAAAGTACATCTTTCATATTAAATTTCTATCAATTATTCGGTCACCGTGCTGGTAAATTTTCAAAGTGTTAGAAGGTTACTAATGTAACGCCAATACTCAAAAAGGAAGAGGCTAGTAAGTCGGAGAGTTACCGCCAAATCGTAATTTGATCTACACTTTCCAAACAATTTCGGCGAATGTAAAATGATGGCTCTAGATTTTGACAGAATGTGGCATGGGACACTTTTACAAAAACTTTTTGCTTTCGGTGTCGGCGATGTCTTTTTTCGATTTATATCAAGCTTTCTCAGGCATTATTCTATATGAGTTATTATAGATGGGATCTCATCAAACGAGTTTAAAATTAATTAATTAATTATCTGCTATTTCGCAGATGACAGCAACATTTGCCATTCATATTCATTCATCAATAGGACAAGCTTGGACTGGGGAGTAAAATCATGCATAATATACTTAATAGCGATCTTGTACTAATCTTCAAATATTAATAAGATATTAATGTACGGACGAGCCAATGTTCTCTGTTTACTCACAGAGGCTTCGTCTGTAATTACACTGTACAACACTAAAAAAATAATATGGTTCTAACGACAGAGTCTGGCAGAAGGCACCAAAAAAATATAAACGTCTATCGGTGTTTTGCAAGTTCACATCTGGGACTTGTTTTAGGTTTTAAGAAAATCACAAAAAGACCCATACAACGTAGAGCTAGACAGTAAAAATATTCCATATAAATATTTCTCGTCGTGATTTACATAAAATTGTTGAACACATCTTATGCCTTAAATGTAAGCCTTACAAGATTTCCTATGCTGGGAAAATCAATCCCAGATGAAAACTTTCAAAACGCGGTATAAATATTAATAAATCAGAAGCTCTTAATGTTCTACACTGAAAGAATTTTGTTCATGAATTCTGTGAATTTTGACATCAATCCAATGAAAAATTTCATTAAACTCAACCAACGTCACGCATCGTTGGATTAATGAAACAAGTTCCATTAAAATTATTTTAATAAAAATTTCATTAGATATATGAAATAATTTCATTCCTCCAATGTAATAATGTCACCAAGCTAATGCACATATTTCATTATATCAGTGAAATTATTCCATTGTTTTAATGAAACTGTTTCACCATTTTAATGAAATATTTTTATTATTTTAATGAAACTTTGTCATTATTCTAATGATATTCTGTCACTATTTTAATGAAATTACTTCATTGTTTTAATGAAACTATTACATTACTTAGTAGCCTCATTAACTTGTCTATTTTAATTTATTGGCAATTCAATGGTTGAAATACGTACGAAGACGCCGATTCAGATCAGAAAATTTTTTAATATTGATGACCGCTCACAGTATCGTAGTCGGACTCTTGATTCTTGTTATTTGCTTTATAGACAACGTCTTAACTAGTTCAGCCAACAGCACTGTCAAAACGATGTGTCTATGAGTGTATAATAACAGGAAAAAGTACAACAACAACAACCATATAAAACTATTTTTGTTGTTCGCTTTTGGCTGCCAACTGTTGAAATAAATAAAGGTATGTTTAAAAAAATATGCATGTGATTTAATTATTTCATAAATCCAATGAAACTTTTCATCAAATCAATGAAATACATTTCATTGAAATTGCGACGTTCTAGAACATATAATTTTCTTAATTTGTTTTTTAATTTTTATAGTATATATTTAAAGAATTTTAAGTATCAATTAAAATATTTCGTCCAAACCTAAAGGGTTTTCCATAAAACGGCAAAATGTTGCTGTCATAAATCCAATGAAATTTTCTAACGAAACTATGACAGTTAATGAAGCAATTTTAATGAAACTCTTTCACAATATTCGTGAAATTTTTTTAGAATTGTGAAATATTTTATTAGATTTGTAAAAAAATCTAACGAATTTGTTTTGAATTCATGAAGCTAAGTTCTTTCAGTGTATGCATGAAAATCTAGTGCGATGTGCTATGGAGTTATCAAATTTTTTAAGTCTTAAAAGAAGCATTCAAGTGCCTTAAATGAAACAGATTCGTTGAGACATCCTAATTTGTTGCCAATCGAATTTTGCCAGTTGCACCAACTGTCATAGAATTCTTATTGAAAAATAAGTTATTTTCCAACAATAAATAATTGCTAATGCGAACTGTTTAATCGGTTAGGTGCATCAATGAGAATAAAATTAACCATTAGTTAGTTGCAACAACCAATAAAAAGTAAAGTTAATTTAAAAAAAAATTTTTTTTAGTTGCAAACCAATAATTGGTACTAAAATCCAATTCATAATATTTTATTCAGCTGTGATCATTATATTCGTTACTTAGTCATGACAAAAGCATAGGACCGGTGCATCTAATCAATTTAAGAATTGTCAGAATCAAATCTTTATTACACTTATGCTCTTATGGTAATGAACATGAATTGTTTTTTGGATTTATAGAAAATTGATACCGTCAGTTGAAATATGATATATTCAACTAATATTTTATCAGCCTAACCATTTTCCAAGCAATCTTTTTTTCTGGGTGTAACAGATACTTCACTCCATGTGACCTCCTACCAACTTCCACGTATGGGCCGGTGTCTATAGTGTGGTTTTTCGACTCACTCACTGAATCATTGAAGCAATGTGGAGTGTGATTCACTGTTCTATAGTTACTAGAATGTAATGTGTTATAATTAATCAGGCAACTTATTCCCGAATCTGGAACTTTTGTACATACCACATGATCTTTAATAAGACATCTATTTGTGGTCTACGTGAACTACGCATTGCAGAGAAAATTCATACTTCAGCAACGAACAAACTCCCCGCAGAAGGCTAGCCAGTCACTTTCAGTAAGAAAAAAGTCAAATCAAATGTCCACAAACACTTGTCCCTCTATCATCCTTCCCATAACCAATTTTCCTAGTGCCGGCACAATATATTGCATAAGTAGGTAGGTGTCATCCTCTAAGTAATGGTAAAAAAAGAAGGAAAAAAATTCATGTAGCCTCATGTATAACAAAAATTTGGCTTGTAGTTAGCATAAGTGATGAAATTGATGTCCTTAGTCGCAACAACATTATATTGCGATTTTTAACGTGCAATCGTATGGAAAATATCGATAGGACCCACTTCAACTTCATCACTTATGTTAACTTCATGCCAATTTTTGGTTATACGTAAAGCTGATGATGTTAGAAACTCAATAGATAAACGTGGGAGCTCATGACTGCCACTGAAGTCAATTCCACTTTTCCCACCTTCTTTCAATATTAACACATTAAATAAAAACATTTACATTTTTAATAGGAAACTGTAAAGAGATATTGAAACGGATTTAAATTATTCATTGAATTATAATTAAAAACAGTTTGGCTATAATTAATAAAAGTAAACGTTCAAAGGCACAGCTAGTTATGTTAAATTTTTCACATTCGATTTGATTATATTGAAAGTGAAATAAATTTCAAATATGTAACTCGAAAAAAAAATCTGATAAAAATTACAAAACTATTTTTGAACAAAAGACAATCATTTAAATGAACTATTTTTTTATTTTTAACAATTATAAAAAAATCACATTAATTGAATATATTATTAGTGTAGTATGTTATTTTTTACATCATGTCTTACGAATGAATTTTTTTTTGTTATTTTAATTATTAAAATAAACTGAGCTAAATAAATAAAAGCCAAGAATTTGGAGCATTTATTTTGCTTTTAAAAGAGCTGCCTCAATTTTTGGAAAATCCAATATCTGTTGCGATATATAAAAAAAATGTCTTTGTGGTTGGTTTTAAAATTTGTCAACACACACACACTTGATGATAGCAAATGGAAAGTTAAAAATATGAACCCAACTCATTGTGGACCTCGCGTTTAATAGTCTAGCACACTATCCACAACATTACGGGGATACACTTTATAGCTTACCTTACGTAACTGCTCAAATAAATACTACCTTCTGAAAAAACTGCCTTTTAAAAAAGTACCTTAAAAACAAGTTTCTTTATTTATTTAGTCTATGGAATATATCCTTGCAGACGCTTAAAAATAAACTTCTCAAAAAGTGCATTGTAAAAGCAGTAGCTTTTTTAAAAGCATCTTTTAAAAAGTGTCTGTTACAAAAATATATTTTAACTTGAGAAAGTGCCTTTTCAATCATATAAATTTTAATGAAAAGTGAATATTCGAAAGTATCTTTCGACAAAAGTAATTAAAATATGTTTTGAAAAAGTAATAAAAAAGTGCATTGTAAATAAATTCAGTAAAGTTCGACTTTGGCTCGCACACGAAGGGTTCCGTATGAATACACATATATCCCTTTTCGTTTATGCCCCTTTCTTAATTTTGGCAGTTTTTTCGTTTTGCTTTTTCGTTTCATTTTATTTTTTTTTATTTTTCTAGTTTTTTTTGTTGATTTAGCAATTTTTTGGTTTTGGCGCTTTGTTTTATTTTACTGATTTTTTTCATTTTTTGGTGCTTTTTCGTGTTGTGCAAATTTTTTTTTTGTTTTTTGTTGGTTTTTTTAGTTTTGGCGATTTTTTTTGTTTTTTTTTAACGTTATTTTCGCTTTTTGACGATATTTTTAGTTTAAGCGATTTTGTTAGTGTTGGAGCTTTTTTCGGTTTAGGGTTATATTTCGGTTTTTTTGTGATTTTTTTTTTTTGGTTTGCTGATTTTTTACCCTTTTTTCGTTTTGCCGATATTTTCGGTTATTGGCGCTTTTTTTCGTTTTTGTGATTTTTTTCACATTTTGGGCGACTTTTTCGTTTTTTGACGATATATTTAGTTTTAGCGATTTTTTTAGGTCTTAGTTCCTTTTTTCGTTTTGACGACTTTTTTCGGTTTTTGGCGATCTTTAAAGTTTTTGTGATTTTTTGCGTTTTAGGGATTTTTTAATATTGGTGCTTTTTCCTTTAAGCGCTTTTTTCATATTGGCAATTTTTCGTTTTGGCATCTTTTAATTTTTGTATTTTTTAGCTGGCCACAGCAGCCAGAACCGCTACGGCAGCTACAACCAATTACTTTGAAAATCCTTTAACTTTAATTACTTCCGGCTGAGAAGGCCATTTTGTGGCGGGTTTTTCTCTCAGCTTTCATTAATGCTTAGGATTTTCACTAAACTCTTTATCCCTGTTAACATTAAGCTTTAATCATTGGTCTTTACGAATACTGGAGTGTGTGTTTGTTGCTGCCCTTTTTATTTCAACAGTCTACATTCTTTAGCTAGTTGCCTTTAGAGCTTTTTAATAATTAAGTTAACAATTTAATCGAACTGTCTGAGTTTATTCAAAGCTTAAATTTGTAAAAATTTTAAGAATTTTTGTCCACACTCCCAACATCAGTGCTCATGTGTTTTTCACCAATTTGTAGGTGGTTCGGTTGAATTTAAACAATTCTTTTGAGAAATTTGTATACGAGAATTACATCACTAATAAACTGATATTAAATGTATATAAAGAATAAATCCAACGGTATTACTGAGAATTGTGTACATCTAACATCGATTTAATAGTGGTGTAATTCTCGTATTCAAATTCATGACAAGATTGTCTGTAAGGAGTAAAATTTCATAGACAAATAATAAAAGTAGTAACAATGCTGTTCTATTCTGCAGTGTAGGCTGAAAATTAAATTGATGTTAGTTTGCCTTATTCCTTGGGATATCTATTATTTCCTGTGCTTTTGTAATCACTTTTGAGACCAATTTTAGTTTTTGATGACTTTTTTTACTGAAAAGTTGTAACGAATAATATTTTCTGCAATTGCTTAAATTATGTAAGAAATTTTTCATAGTTTTTCATATACAAATTTTTTTTTTATAACACGATCACATTGTCTCACATTTTCATCGGTTTAAATGTGTTTCATTTAATTATTTTGCAAATGTTTCCTTTCATTGCAGCCAATGATTGACTGATACACACTGGCGGTATGCAAGAATGATTTATTACTCGAACACATAGATTGTTGGATTTTATTTATACATTTTTGTTACTGTGCTGTTATTAAAAAAAACCAACATAATATATTTTCGCAATTACCTCGCTTAATTAAAATCATTTGCTTTCATAGTATTTTCTAGCAAATAATTACTTTAAAAACTAAATAGGAAATTGTGAGCGACAGTGGATAAATTTAAAGAAATTATAAGCAGAAAAATACAAAAATAGGTGTGTTTCTTTTCGAGCAGGAAACTTGCCCTAATGCTATTTTTAATAACAAGTTTGTATAAAGAAAAGTTTTCCAAGGCGATTATATTAAATAGAAGAACGTTGTTTTCGAAAGCCACTGCGTTTCTATCTGTACTGCTCACGATTCTTATATCTGTGGTCACAAGCATTAGCCGCTTAAGTCAGTTTCATTTTTCTCCAACTTATTTATAGATAACTAGGATCACGCCCGGTGGTCGAAATTCGCTCACTTTATCTGTAACCGGGCTTGTTCGTAACGGGTTTTGTAACCGATTTTTTTTAGGAAGAAATATATATTATGCATAGCTAGAGAAAAATACCTTTTAAGACATCAATATTAGTGGACGATAAGATACTTAAAGGTGTATGACAAAATATTATCGTCTTAAAAAATTTACAAACTTAACTCGGGGCCATTATTACAACTTGGCAATAGTTAAAGGCAGAATTTTGTCACAAGGATAAACATTTTATCATTATTACAGATTTACTTTAACCTACCAGGTAGAACTAACTTGCTCTTAACTTATCGCTCACTTTCAGTTAAAGCAAAGTTGTGATAAATATAAACTGTTCATTCGTCCGACAAAATCCTGCCTTTAACTATTGCCAAGTTATAATAATTGCCCCCAACGGTGTTTGCAGATATATATACACTTTTTGAGAAAATCGTATATGAGAATTGCATTACTAATAAATTGGGCTTAGTTATGATAAAGATCAATTTAGTAGTGATGTAATTCTCATATGAAAGTTTCTCAAAAATTTTGTATATATAAGAATTGTGATCACATTCAACCGAGCCGTCTAACAAGTGGTGATAAGCAGAGATACACATTAGCACTGGCGATAGCAGCGCGGCGGCTTCGGAAAACAAAGTTGTTCTGTTTTGCTGTGTTTGCTGAAAATTAAACAGGAATGAAGGGAAACAATAAAACCTCAATTGAACAAGAAAAGAAAATATTGAATTTCTCAACCATCAAATGAAAGCTTACAGGGTACCTCTTGCGCATTGAAAGCTGAAAAACTACAGAGTGCCTTAACCGAATTGATTAAAATAAAAGTATATTCAGTATAGGTGATTGTAACTGTTGTGATTGGCAGTGAGGTCTAAGCGGACAGTAATTCTGATGATGAGATCGTGGTTAGTCTCGAAACATCATGATGTCAGTTCAGGCGTTCGTACAGTCAAAAATTTTCTTTGTCTCTTCAATTGTTAAAAATAATTTAATCGAAAAATTAAATTGAGCGAACTTAAGCCAGAAGAATTAAATATATTTGGGTTAAAAACCATACACAGAAAAGAAAAATCAATCCATCCGTACTCTTAAATTAATCCCAAGTGGTGTCAAAAGTACGGTAAATCCGGGTTTCCTGAAATTAAGTACAGAAAGATTGATTCAAGTCGGTAAATTCAAGTGCAAAATACTTAATTTTAGCCTGATTAGGCTTTATTCATGTAAAAAATTCTTATTTTAAGTACGAATATGTTTATAAACTTTATACACAGTCGTACTCGTAGTGTGTTGGTGTTTGTTTGCTTGATGATAGCCACAAATCACTGTTGTGCTCTTGTTGTTTATTTTCGTTGCTCGGGCAAGTAGCCGACAAGTAGCTGACAAACGTCGTATTACATTCTTGATTCAAGCTCGCTGTATACTTGAATCAATCCCGTTCCGTACTTGAATCATTCCTACTGCGTACTTTATTTAATCAATCCCGCCACGTACTTGAATCAAGTCAGAATCAGGCTAACTTTTACTTATTTAATCCTAGAATAGACTTAAAAATTTATATTTTTACCACTTAAATAAACTTAATATTTTTAATTACTTGTCTTAATTTAAATTTTATTGTTGTTCATTCCTAGTATTGAACTTAGCTCGTCACGTTTGTAATCCAACGCCTTAGATCACTCAGCTAAGTCAGTATAGAGAGAATGACAGCTAAAAGCCAGCAGCATACGATGTTTGTCGGCTATTAGTCGGCACTGCACGAACAAACTGAATAACGAACAACAAACAACAACATAAGCATATCATGCGATTGAAGCTATCAACAAGCAAACAAATGTCAACACATTACGACTGTGTAAAAAGTGTATACTAATAGTAGTACTTAAAGTAAGACTTTTTGCACTCAATTTAAAAATTTTGATATTGATTCATGATTTTTTGCGTGACTATCCCGTTTTCGGCTTGATTTAAGTACATTTTAGTGTTATTTTTGATTACGACTCGTAGTCAAAGTAAGTAGAAAATACTTTAATTTAGTATGCTGTTTTTCTTTCTGTATACTGTTCGACTTAAAATTCATAACTTAGTTGTTTGTAAAAATTTGTTTAAAAAACATTTGAGTAATTTGCAAATATTGCTCCGACTTGAGCGCATTTATGCTCCATTGTCAAATAAAACTAAGGTCTTAGATGTTTTATCAACCGAAAATTGTCAGATCGATTATCAGAGAATTTGATATTCCCAATTTAAAGGTCTCTACGTTCAAAAAAAATTTTTGAATTGCAGGAAAGCAAGCGGTGGAATCAAAGACGTTTCGTTAAAGATTTTATTCACAATAATTGATATTGTATGTGTATATACATAAAATACATTTTTTCCCACTGTGCTGCAGTCATAATTAAATATTTGTATCCCAACGATTTTAATACAATTTGACCAGCTAATGATTGAATGGCTGGCTGACTGGGTGAGTGTTTACATGTACGAGAGTATCTTATTGGTGCATGTCTTATGGTCATTTAACCAGCAAGTATCTTTTAACAATAACCTCTCGGCTTATAACCGTATTGCATTCATTCAAATATTTTTACGCATGTAAGCCAGCGTTGTCTCTCTAACACTCCCTCTCTGGGCACAGGCTCTCCAACATAATAGCCATCCATATCAATTAAAATTGCATTGTTATGCATTTTATCTATTTAGTTGTATTCCATACTCTTACTTGTATTATTTAACATATTTTTTTTTTAATTTATTCTATCATTGACTTTCTGTTTTTATTATGTTGTTATTGTTGATGTTTTTATTTCTTAGTTTGTTTTGATTTTAATTTGTTAGATGATAAATTTGTAATATTAAAAAAAGAAAGAAAAATCTACCAACCTTCTCTTTGATCTGCATACATTTTAACCTTGTTTATTCTTTGTCGTAGATTTCGTTAAAGATCAATTTCAATGCTCAAGGTGTAATGCGGTTTCTCTTCTTTCTTTTTACATTTTGACTATTTCCAATATTTCTTTCATTTGTCTATTTATTTTTTTATAAAAAATTTTTTCAATACAGTTGAAGATTCAGTTTATGTAAATCTGGATAATTTTGTAACGTTTCAAAAAGTATATTTTTTTTACCGTTAATCGAACAGAATAACTAAAAATGTTAATGAATTTCAAACAACAAAAGAAAAAATATGCAAATGTAAAATTGAAAAGTTTGATGTAAAATATTGACGGTAGCTGGGGAAATAGTTCACACCTTTCTGTTGTTCGTTCGCCCAGACAATTTTTAAATTGATAGTTAGTTTAACAAGAACTTAAACAAATTATGGGTGTTAATTAACTTTCAAACATTATATAATTTCTTAGGTTATTGCAGTTCTAGCTTTGTTTCAAATGAAAAGAAAATTGTTAGTGAGAGGTATTAACAATGCTAACTATTACGGGATTTATACGAAGACCTTTTAGCTTGATTTTTTTTAAGTTTATGGTCAAATACGCTTATAAGGGCTTATAGCCCGATACCAAATCCGAAAGAAATTTACTTTCTTATGCAATATCTTTTGTACTTGTTATTCGTTTAAACGTATTTTTAAACTTATCAACCATCAGCTCTAAACAAATCAAGCTTAAAAGTCTGCGTCTAAATCCATTATATGAGTAAAAAATAAAATTGATCATTTCTAAAACTTGAAAACTAATTTCATGTGGACTAAATATTTAAATTGCCTAAATAAATATCACTAAGATAGTTTATCCTAAATTTCCTCATGTTAAAGCGGAAATAATAGCTAAAACGAATATAAATTAGCAAAACGGAAAAAATCTCTAAAAATGCCCAAAATGAGAAAAAATGTCCAAAACGGAAAAAGTGGCCAAAACAGAAAAAATCGCTTAAACTCGCCATAACGGAATTAATCGGTACAGCGAAAAAATATCGCAATAGCGAAAGAAATCGCCAAATGTTTAAAAGAAATCGCTAAAAAGAAGAAAAATCTCCAAAAACGGAGAAAAGTAACAGAACGAAAAAAATCGCTAAAATTTAAAAAAATTTATAAAAAGAAAGAAAATCACCAAATCGAAAAAAATCGCCAAAACAGGGGAAAATCACTAAATTGGAAATAAATCCTTAAAAAGGGCTAAAAACGCTAACCAAAATTTATTGATAAATTATATTTAAGAATTTTGTTAACGTAACGGTCAATACATTTCTTTCGAATTCAATATTTTTTCAGAACATGCACTATATTTTGAATTTAAAACAATTGAGATGTATAATCTTCGATAAGTTTTAACATAAACTCCTTAATTATGCACTGAAAATTTCAATTAAATTTAAGCAATATGGATAACACTCAATACATTTTTTTGGATACAAACCGTGATTATTTGTAAAAGTTCACAAAACTTTTAAATATTTTGAAGCACAAACCTATGCTGTTATTTTAGTGTACATATATTGTTGATGCAATTTCAATAATTAAACTGAGCAATGAAGCGTACTGAAAAAGCATAACGCTCAATACACAAAACTGCGGACAATAACACATTTTTTTAATTATAATATCAAGCATATAAGTGACCAAAATTTCCAAATCGTTGTTTCAATTAATTATATATTATATCGAAGCCCATGTCCCAACAAATTTTTAGGCTTCGACTGTCCTTCTCGGCGACGTCATAATCAAAAAGAAAACAACGAAGGAACTATAACTTGTAGTATTTTATAAATTATTTTCCCTCTCCTGTAAAATTTTTAATATTGCACTTACATGATTTTACGTTTTATATGACGAAATTAGCGAATAAAATTCAAAAATTCAAACTTTCTTAATGTGAAAAATCAACAGCATGCATTACGGACACGTCATTTTGTATGAAAAGAGTAGAAACAGTATTCTTTGTTTTTAACACATAATGGACATTCTTACACATTTATTTATAATATATTAAATCATGCTAAAGCTTTTTTAATTTCATATTTATGCGTTTATTTTAAAAAATATTTTATTATACTTTCAACGGACAAATTTCTTTTTCTTCTGCGATTTCAATGTAACTTTTTTTTCACAAATTCTCCAAAATATAAGTTGTTTTTCTAAGAAATAGAAATGTTTACACATTGAATATTAAAATTCGTTTGTATGTATTACAGGCTTAAATAATTTTTTTTGTTTCATGTATAGTCTTAAATTAATTACATTACATCAACTAAGTTTAATAGTTTAAAATTATCGCTTTAAGAAAAAACACTCACTCACTCATGAGTGATTTAACACGCACTTGTAGTTTTAAAAATGAAACTCATTGCGTGTTTGTAAAACTGACGAAGTTTTCTGTTGAGTTCAGTGCGTTTGACTTTAAAATGTATATTTATAAGTATTATTTAAGTGCTTGAAAAAAAAAACATTTTTGCAATTTTTTTATAGTACAGGAATATAAAATTGATAATTGAAACAATATTGTAAATTAAAGTGAAATTAGAAATAATATAAAAAACTTACCTTTCATACATGCTAGAAATGAGTTAAAATTGTATTGAAGACAACACTAAATAAATCTTTGTGAAGAGAAAGTTCTATTAACAAATTTTAAATTATATAAAAGTACATAGATTTAGAGAGATCAACTGAAGTATTAATACAGACTTAACAATTTCTTTCCTGTCACTGGGAACATTACATTTCTTAAATTTAGTTTTAATGTAATTTATCCACCAAATGAAACATCGTAATTAATAATTGTCGTTTGTTTGTCGTTTAAATTTTTAGTAGACATTTCAGTAAATATAATTTTGTAACAATAAGATTAAATTAAAATTTTAAAAGCCCCAAAGAAAATAGATGATAACTTTAAAACAGCTGGACCGATTTTCTTCGAACATAGGTTGGAAGATTTTAGATCAAATAACCTGTAGAAAAAACATTAAATTAAAATCAAAAAAAAATCAGAAAAATTTTAATGTAGAAAAATAAACCGATGGCAACGCTGGGAAAGTGCAGTTAATATCAGGTTGAGAGTGATTTAATTCTCGTGTTAAATTTTCACGATAAGATTTTGTATATGTAAGAATTAAAATCACATTCAACAAAGCCACCTGACAAGTGGTGATAAGCAAAATACACGTGAGCACTGACGATGGAAGGTGTAGCGGCTTTCGAAAATGGCGCTACTCTGTTCTGCTGTGTATGTTAAAAAATTAAATTGATGTTAATTTTTCCATTGTTCCTTGGAATATTAATCTTGCCCAGTTCTTTCTGAATATAACGTTACGAACCTTAGCCTAATAATCAATTTGGATTCTAAAATCAATTCAGCCGTTTTGGAGCTACGGTGGAACAAACACACAGGTTCAAGAGGAACCAGCAAGAAAATAGGTGATAACTTCCCAGCAGAAAATGCGAATAGTGAAATTTTAGTGATTTACTAGTGACATTGTCAGTAGTACTACTGACCAGGTGTATCCCAGCTAATGTAATCATCTATTGACATTTAGCATTAGCTTGTCATTGAAATTCCACCAGTAGCCTGTAGCACTACTGACTAAGTAGTTCTTCTGGGACTACATGGAGACATTGGGCTCTAATCTGCAATATTGATATTTCCTCTGTCGTTGCGGATAGTGAAATTGTAGTGATTTACTGGTGATGTTGTCAATACTACTACTAACCAGGTGTACCCCAGCCAATGTAATCGCCTATTGATATATAACCCTGAAGAAAGCCAGAGGCCAAGTGTCTCCAAGTCACCACTTTTGTCGACAAGTTTGGTGACGTTGTCAACGAATCGTGTACACTTTTTATTTTAGCTTTAATGAGAAGAGAAGTTTTTAACAGCTAGAAAACGTTTTTTGTGTTGAAAATATATGCGGTTGAACGGAAAACTAAAAATTTTCATAAAAAATCGAATTTATTTGTCTTAGCTGGTAAATAGTTTCATATGTGCTGACTAGAATCATTAAAATTCACCAGTGTCTCCATATGGTCCCATAAGAACCACCTAGTCTATAGTAAGTCAACAGTTCCGAGGTCAGTAGTGGAATCTCAATGACAAACACATATTAAATGTCTATAGCACAGAACATTGCCTGGGTACAATTAGTCAGTAGTACCGGTGACTAAGTGAATCAGCACAATTTTACTATCGACATTTCCTGCAGGGAGCATAGGATTGTCATTGAAAATCTACCAGTGGACTTTAGTACTATTGGCGAGGTAGTTCTCTTACGACTGTATGGAGGCATTTGAACCAAGGATTTACTAGTACATTTTAGTGACCCCGTCTACAATTTTATAAGGGTTGGTGCAATACACTGAAACACATATGTATATATTTTTAATATTATTTTTTATATAAAAAATGAAATAAATTATTTTTAAATTATTTAGGCCAAAATATTTCTGAAATTTATATACCTTTTCCGATTGTAGCTTAAAACATATCAATTGAAATTAAAAATTTTTATTCGAAATTAAAAAATTTTCAATTCAGTTTAAAAAATATCAATTCAGTTTAAAAAAATATCAATTGAAATTCAAAAAAATCAATTGAAATTCAAAAAAATCAATTGATATTCAAAAAAATCAATTGAAATTCAAAAATCCTATTTGAAATTCAAAAATTCCATTCGAAATAAAAAAATTGAAAAAATATATATGTATATATTTTCGGTTAATAAATAATATGATTCTACTAAAAACATTTGTTTAAATTGAACCATTCAATCGGAAGCGGCTAGCCGCCGATCGGCTTGCAACTTTGCTATTGACTGCACATAATAATAAAAAAAGAAAACAAACTATTGACGCTTTCGTTGACAATGTCACCAGAAATACAATAGAACTGTCATCTCTAACGTATCTCCACTCGCGCATAAAAGGAAAGTTGTCGACATTTTAACTAGTGCAATTGTCGCTAGAGAAAAGAGTGTTGACATAGAGACATATGGTTCTAGGCTGACTAAAGGGTTACTACTTCTAAACGCCTGGATTGATTTCCTTCAAAAATAGCCCAGAATACTCTCGATCAAGTTACCTGTTTGGGCTCTACGATGGCGCAGGCAGGCACACAGACATATACTACAAACTTATTAATACCTCTCTTTTTTGGTTGGGGCTTAAAAAAGAAAATATTTTAAAATTTTCATTTAAAAGCCAACATGTCAGCGTAAGAACGAGCGATAACAAACCATATTAGCTGTCTTCATCTTGTTTTTCTTATTAAAAGTTAATTTGTCTTATTTAGCTTTAAATTTGTCAATATTTTGTTAACCTATTTTTTCACTTGTCAACAATTATGTTTAACTGCTGCTACTGCAGCAATCAACTATTTAAGATCATGTAAATTTATACATCCAAGCGAAGAAGAAAAAACTGCAGTACTCATGTCAGTCATGTGGTAAATTATTTTGTTGTTTTTTGCCTTAACCAATGCATGACATGAGACATCTTTATTTCTTTATATATAAAATTTTTTTTTTGTCAAACTATGTTGAAAAAACAATGTCTGTGTATTTTTCTATTTAAAAAAAAACAGAATTTTTTCAGAAATGAAACAAAACAAAATTAATGCAATTTCCCAGCACAATAACCAAGAAATAGTTTTAATAATAAAAAAGAAAACAAGTCTTCTTAAACAATATTTCCACACATTCGCTGAATGGCTTTTAAAATGTATATTGGAAACAGTCGGCAAGTTTTTATTAAACCGGTAGGAAAGCGGGACTTTTAGGTGACGCACTTTATTTTGTTAACTACTTCATGAAGTTTTTTCTTCAAGTATATACTTCATTTTTGAAAAAAATTTAAAGAATCTTTCTGTCAACATCTGTGAAAATAATAATTTGATCATTTTTTTTTCTTTGGCGACATCCTCCTGTTCCAAAACCTAAGAACAGCGATTTCACTTTTTCGCGATCGTGTAAAAAGTCCGCTCATAAAATAGACACATAAATTTTAAAATGAAAACTGCTTTAGCATGATTTAACATAATTATAAATAAATGAACATATTTTTTTTTTTGTAAGATTGTCCATTATGTGTTAAGAACGAAGAACGAAAATATTGTTTTACTCTCTTTACTCATACAAAATGGCGTGTCCGTAATACATGCTGTTTATTTTCCACATTAAGACGAGACTAAATTTATAACGATTTTAGAATATTTGCATTTGCTTCTCTTAATTCACACTTTAAATTTTTGAAAAATAATAGAAATTATCAGGGTTGTAATGGAATACAAACCAGAATTGTTATTTATCAGAATTGCAAATCGATTCTGATTTTAATTGGTGTTATGAAACCGTCTTGGTTTTGCCTTGATTCGATTATAAATAAAAACCATGTTCGAATCAGCTCTTTTCTTTTGTTTACATTTTTTTAGTATAATTTTAAAGAGCAGCGTTGCCCTTATAAGCTTTTCGAGACTAAACTGATCCTCTTATTCGACTTTTAGAATCGAAATTTAACTAAAGCTTCTGTGCTTTTTAAAGCGGGTTCTAGTTTTTAAAGAATGCCTAACAAGGCTTAATATCAGCCAAATTATGAATTTTCCCGGGAAGTTTTTTCTCTTCCCAGTCATTTGTTCGCGGGGAAAAGTCCTTCTATTCTAAAAAGCCGGGGAATAAACATAATCACCTCTATCGCGAACAACAAGTGAAATTTTTGTTCCCATGAAATTTTCATTTCCCGTCGAGGAAAAATTGCTATCGCGAAGTTCCCGTGAACATGGTTTCCCGCTATCAGTTCTCAGTGAATGTAAAAAAAAAGAAAGAAGCTTAATAAAATAAATTAAAAATCAAAGAATTTTTTTTGTAAAATTAAACAAATACAGTGCTATAAATTGGAATTATCTTTTCATTCTATGAGAAATCTAATCAAAATCGAATTGCTCGCCAAGGTTTGCGACATGCATCCAATCTCTTGGAGTACACAAGAAATCGCATGTCTTTGGTGTTAAATTAAATTTTCTCAGGAGTAAATAATATTGTGTTTTTATATATTTTGGACGCGATAAAAAATCATTTGCTATTCAATCCACCGACCATATAGCCTGCAAAGCTTAGTTAATGTGTGTCAGAAAGGTGTTGCAAGGAATTAATATTAAGATAAATGTGTTAGTATTAAAATTAATGAGCACTATTTACTGATTTTGTTCTAAAAATAAATATTTACAAATTTGAGTAAATAATTGGAAGGATAAACTCAGGGGAATTTTTCGAATTTTTATTCACGATCGCAAAAGAAAGGAAGGGAAAACATTTCGAGGGAAAAAGTATTCACGATATGGGTGAGTAAGGGAGAAGGAAAAATCTGCATCAGCTGTTTAGTGTTTACATTTTATTATGCGCAAACGCAAGAGTTCAGCAATAGAAATTAATTAAAATTTTATTTTCTCATTGATAATAAGATTGTGTCTTAATATAAATATTACTAAAGCTTTTAGCACCACCGGCACACAAAAAAGAAAAGTAATCTATGCATGTGACCAGAGCCACTTACCTATATGTATTTTGACGCGCTGAATTCGAATCTGAAGTCCGTTTGGCTTGTAAAGCCTCAAGATTTCGACAAAGTTGCTAAATTAGTAAAAATTAGTAAAAAACTGCAGTTAAAAAATACAATTAAAAAAAAAAAAAAAATATATATATATATATATATATATATATATATATATATATATATATATATATATATATATATATATATATATATATATATATATATATATATATATATATATATATATATATATATATATATATATATATATATATATATATATATATATATTACGAAAAGTACCTTTTGAGAAAAATCCCTTTTGCGAATAGTACCTTTACAGAAAAGTGCCTTTACAGAAAAGTAATTTTTGAAGAAAGTACCTTTACAGAAAAGTACTTTTTGAAGAAAGTAACTTTACAGAAAAGTACCTTTTGAAGAAAGTACCTTTTGAAGAAACCCTGCAGGAAATGTCGATAATAAAATTGTGCTGATTCACTATTGACATTGTCACCAGTACTACTGACTAATTGTACCCAGGCAATGTTCTATGCTATATACATTTAACATGTGCTTGTCATTGAGATTCCACTACTGACAGCGGAACTGTTGACTTACTATAGACCAGGTGGTTCTTATAAGACCATATGGAGGCACTTGTACCAGTGATTCACTAGGGCATTTTAATGATTCTAGTCAACACATATGAAACTTTTTACCAGCTAAGACAAATAAATTAGATTTTTTATGAAAATTTTTAGTTTTCCGTTCAGCCGCATATATTTTCAACCAAGGTAAACTTATTTACCAGGTACTCTTGATTCCACAGCTGTTTACTCTTTTTTTATTTGTGGCTGTCAATTTTGTATCAAAATACACAAGTTATGTTGTGTATGTGTTCTAAAAATTTTACATTTTCAAGGAACTGCGACTACCTGTTAAATAAATCTACCTTGATTTTCAACATATAAAAATGAGACCATAAAAATTGTTTTCTAGCTGTTAAAAACGTCTCTTCTCATTAAAGCTAAAATTAAAAGTGTAGACGATTACTTGACAACGTCACCAAAAAGTCATCAAACTTGTCGACAAAAGTGGTGACTTGGAGACACTTGGCCCCTGGCTTTCTTGAGGGAAGTACCTTTTGAAGAAAGTACCTTTTGAAGAAAGTACCTTTTGAAGAAAGTACCTTTTGAAGAAAGTACTTTTTGAAGAAAGTACCTTTTGAAGAAAGTACCTTTTGAAGAAAGTACCTTTTGAAGAAAGTACCTTTTGAAGAAAGTACCTTTTGAAGAAAGTACCTTTTGAAGAAAGTACCTTTTGAAGAAAGTACCTTTTGAAGAAAGTACCTTTTGAAGAAAGTACCTTTTGAAGAAAGTACCTTTTGAAGAAAGTACCTTTTGAAGAAAGTACCTTTTGAAGAAAGTACCTTTTGAAGAAAGTACCTTTTGAAGAAAGTACCTTTTGAAGAAAGTACCTTTTTAGAAAACTGTCTTTGGAGAAATGTACTTTTAAGAAAATTCTCTTCTAAGAAAATCACCTTTTAAAAAAGTACATTTTAAGATAAGTACTTTTTAAAAAGAGCCTTTTCAAAAGTATTCTCTTAAAACCCTAAAAAAATATTATTTTGCTTTGTCTCGTCTCCTAAAATTATTTCCACTGGGTATTTATATTTTATAAATTTGTTAGCTTTTATTTGTTACAGCGTTTTTTTTTTTTTTTTTAGTTTTTATAGTCTTAACAAGTTCTCTGGTTTATTGTTTGGTGGAAAAACTAAAACTCAAAGTCGAGCTTGAAACATCTTTGCAACTAAAACCAGACACCAGTAGATGTTTGAGTGCGGTTCGTGTTGCAAGTGTTAAGCGGTTAAAATAAAAAGAAGAAATCCCAAATCTGAAATTTAACTCAAAATACCTATAACAAAAGTTTAAACAAATATTAACCGTTTTGGAAAAGTTATAAGAGATAAAAAAATTTTTAAATTATTTAAATTGAGAAAAATAAAAACAACAAATTATAATTGATTTTATTAATAAATGAAGAAGTCAATGCAAAAAAGTGGAATCTAAGTGCCTTGAGAAATGCTCAAAAAACATGTTGCTGCTGTATGCTTAGTGTGTGTGGGTCAAGTTTATTAACCCACTTTGCCTTTTAAAGGATTTACAACAAACACAAAAAACACCAGCTGTGCTGTATCTGCAACAACAACGGCACAACGACCTTAAACCATAAAATTGTGGTTTGCTGTTTGGTTACATTTGCAACGTAACGGTTACATTTCATTTGCAAGTTAAACCGCAGTATTGATAAAAGAAAATGTATTTTCCTCTTCTGTTTGTGGATATAAAAACGTTAAAGTGCTTAGGCAGTTTAGTGATTTTGCTGATGATGCTACATGTCGTAAAAGGCAAGTTAAAAAGTTTTAGTTTATAATTTTATTTCAATGGCAGCCACTGAAATATTGCAAATTTATTATTCAATTGCTGTCGTAATTAGAAAAAATATTTTTTTGAAAATTATTTGGAAAACTATTGCTTCATCTGCGCTTTCAGCTCCACTTAAATATTTTTATTGACCAAACTGGACTTGTTCATGCTCATGTTGATTGTCTGCTAAAGTTCCACGAAATCCGGGATGAGTTACAATGTTATATATGTTCACTAAAATCATTTAGACTTTAAGCAAAGTCCAGACTGGATAGGCTGTCTGTTATGTATGATATGTGTGTATTAGTTTTAATTTCTTGTTTGTATGTTTGTGAGTGTGTATTTTTAATTCATCATTTCTGATGGCTTTATTGCAAACATGTTTGTCGCTTAAGTCTTTTGTTTTTGTAATGACTGTATGTGTGTGTGTGCTTTGTATGTTTGTTTAAAATTATCCGTTAACTAACCTTATTTTCGATTTGTATGCTTATGCTCATGTGCGTTTATATACAAATATTCCAAAAATACAGTGGGGTCTTAAGAATTTAAAATTAGAATAGATATTTAAGAAAGCATAACAAATTAGGCCTAAATATTTTTGGGTTTGATCTTATGTAAATAATTTTTTTAGAATAAAATCTTAATTACGAGTAGCACACACAATGAATAAATTTTTAATAAATTTGTTACCTGACAGCAATCTTATTCGATATTGTTTTTGAATTATAAGTTCGTAAAAAAATCTCGCAAAATGGTAGATTAAAATATCTATTTGATTAGCAGCATAAAAGCTCAGTTTCGTAGCGTTTAATTTATGTACATAATGAAAAGAATTATGATGTGTTGTTAATAGGTTTGTTTAAAAAAAAATTTTTTTAATTTTTATTACCCAACAGAGTGCGTGTCGCCGCAGTTTGAAAGAACTAACATTTCTTGAAAAGAAAAACTACTCCACACACAAAGACGAGTAGACGGATGGACATCAAATCCGAAACAAAAAGAAACTAAGCAATGAAACCAATCTGGAAATATTCTCTTTCAAATAAGCAGTTTATTAAGGGCAGTGTTTTGTGTGAAACAAACATAAACTGAAGTCGATAAAAATGGGCCAAGCCTAGTTCTACTTATTTACGAATATCTGTGATGTAAAAAAATGCATTATTAAAAAAATCTTGACCTTCCACCATATATTTTAAAAGTTGTCGACCTCATATGTTTGTATAAAAGCTCTTAAAGAATACACAAACAGAAAAATAATAACTTGAAAAAAATTATAAATCAACACAATAAACAACTTATATTCGACATGGGTTGAATTGTTTTTCTCACAAGAAAAAATAATTATTAAAATACTTTGGCCTTCAGTAGAACTTAAAACATTTTGAAAATTTTATCCCACTTTCGTAGGACTATTTCAAAGAATTTTACAATCAATCTTATTTCTTTCGACAGAATGGCAAATTACTTATGGGTAATTCCATTTAACTGGATATTATCATATTACACACATTTTGTGTTATAAATCAAGTATATAAAATTTGTTACTTAAAAAGGCTGCGACTCTCAAGGATGTTAAGCTTAAGGTCGGTGAATAACGGATAGATACTGAAAAACACGATTTCTGCTCCGAATGGTCGTCGACGGATGTACAAATCTTAGTTTTAAGTAATTATGACCAGGGCTCGAACTTTCATGCAAATGCATGTTTTTTGTGGTGATAGATAAAGCCGTATTGACTAATTACCTACACGAATAATAAAATTTTAAGTAGTTTGGCATCGATTTGTAGTTGAATATTTTTGCATATTTTGGTAGTAAGTGCATATGTTTGCATATTTTCGCAATAAATGCATATCTTTGGAGTTATAACAATTTGTTAATGTATATTTCTCAATTTTTGAAAAAAATATGAATTGGCCGATTATTGATGGCAACCGAGCCTCAGTTGCGTTGCCAGTTGCTGAAACTGATACTACTGATGGCAACTGGCAACTAAGAGCTGTCAATTTCAGTTGCTATTTAGTACCTTTCTGGCAACCATTAATTTTCAGTTGTCGATTAAATAATTATGTTTGTTTTATTTTTTTCTCTAATAATAATAATAAAAAATTAAAAAAAATATTTTCATAATACGAGTATAATAACTAGTTTTGGTACTTTGTTCGTAGGTAAATTCATATTTTTGTGCATATTTTTTATTCTTAGGTGCATTTGTTAAGCGCTTTAAATCAATTTTTAGTTGCATGAAAGTTCATGCCCTGATTATGACTTTCAGGATAAATTCTGTAAAATTTTGGCTACAACCAGTCACGTTAACTGTTATTTTTTCATTACCGTACGGTTCGCGAAAAATTATCGCTTTTAAGGTGTTTTATTAAAACAACAGCAGTATTCACCTTAACCGGGTTTATTTATTTGTAACAGGTTTTTAGGAAAAGAATATATTGTGCATATCTAGAGAAAAATACCTTTAAAACCATATAACGTCAGCTTGTTATTGGTGGCAAAGAAGGTTTCGAGACAGTTTGCTGAAAATATTTACGATACATTTTTTGGAGTTTTTACCATAATCCATTCCTAACTCATTTTTTTTTAATGGTCGGTGGGCCAAACCAATAATAAGCTGACCATATATTTCATCCATATTGCTGGACAATAAGTACTTAAAAGTTTTGGTAAAATCGACCTGATTTTATTCACAATTAAATGAGGGAAATCAGTGGCTAAAAATCACGATTTTTATAAAGCTTCAAAAATTCACTTTGTGTGTTTGTTGTATGGAAATCGTAATTTTTGTCAACTGAATTTCCTAGTTTAAATATTTTTGAAATTACCAAAATTTTTTATGAAACTACCTTGCCACCTTTTGGGGGTCGAATGTTAAAAAAATTCATTTTTCTTAAAAACAAAACCTTTTTAAAATATGACTGGTGTGACCGACAGGTGTGACCGACAGGTGTGACCTAGTACGAAATCTTGAAAAATTCGAAGAAATAAAACTGTTGACTGATTTTGTTAATATAAATAATATAAAGATAAAATAATAGAAGTTGTGTGTATTTAGTCGAACTATATGGGTTTTATCCAAAGAAACATATTATTCAGGCTTAAGTTCGTTCAATTTAATTTTTACAATTAAATCATTTTTAATTGAGAAATAATTTTTCAAAGCATGTGGCAATTGAAAAGTACAAATACCAATTTCTTGACTTTTGTAAAGGTCGAACTGAACATCGATGTTTTCGGGATTAACCACAATCCCATCGTCAGAGCTCTCTATACTCTAGGCTACTCAGCCCCCAAAGTCAAGCGGTAAATATCTGGCATTAAACCAATTGCATTAATGCTCTATGTTTCCTGGCTTTAAGCTTATTTTATGGTGGCTTACACACAACTTCAATTATTAACATTAGAGGCACATAGTACAAAATATGTTAGATAGTTTCCCGTGTATTACGGATAAAACAAAACATATGTAAGCCCTAAGAACTAGCGAAAGGAGCTTTCTCAATCTTGGGTGAGAAATATAAACAAAAAGCACAAGTGTGGTTGTTGATTAGGATAAGTGCCAAGTATGGTAAATTTCTAAGCCACCATAAAATAAGCATAAAGCCAGGAAACATAGAGCCTTAATGCAATTGGTTTAATGCCAGATATTTACCGCTTGACTTTGGGGGCTGAGTAGCCTAGAGTGTAGAGAGCTCTGACGATGGGATTGTGGTTAATCCCGAAAACATCGATGTTCAGTTCGACCTTTACAAAAGTCAAGAAATTGGTATTTGTACTTTTCAATTGCCACATGCTTTGAAAAATTATTTCTCAATAAAAAATGATTTAATTGTAAAAATTAAATTGAATGAACTTAAGCCTGAATAATAAATTTCTTTGGATAAAGATAAAATTGTAAGAAAATAAGACATTAAACTGCTTGCTATCTGTGTTATTACTCAGCAAAAAGGTTGCTTACTGTTAGACAAAAAAGTATATGAAGATTTAAATCGTAACTACTTATAATTTTACTCTATAACTACTTATTTGTATTTGAGAAGTTAAAAAAATAAGGGGTACCTCTTAAAAATGTACTTAAATTGACACAGCAATTAACTAGTTATTATTTGACTTACTTGAAGCTAAAAAATAAGTAGTCAAATAATTTAAATTTAAAAAGCAAATTATTCACTATAATATTTAAGATATTTTTGTGTAACACTTTTTTTACCCGGCTGGGATACGAACCGTGCTCTTTCAGATTTGAAGACAATTATAAGCTTAAGCGCCGAAAATTAGTTTTTATATACAAACACATATTCACTTAAAAAGTGTTTGTCTACTTATTCTATTAAAATATAACCACAACTTATAACTGCTATGAAGTAAAGAGATAAATACGTACTAGTTTTATTAATGACTAAGTGGTAGTTCTAATTTGGAGCATAGTAATGAGACAAATAAAGACCACTCATTACTTAGCGGCCCATTAAAAGAGTACTACCGACTGCAAAAATGCCAAAAGTTTTTGCTGGCTATAGGCATCAAAATACTCTAGGCGAGTATTTCTTTTTTACTCAATAAAAGCGAAACGAGATGTTCCTTTCAGAGATAAACATTTTTGTTAATAATGAAGAGGAATAAAAGAAAATCTGAATGTTTTGTATTAAAATTTTACAAATTTAAAAAAAATTATATTACCTACAAGCATTTGGAAGACTGTTTTACCAAAAATCAGCAAAAGGAGTCTTTTAAGAATAACTTAGATAATCGAAAAGTGATTGATCAGTTGCGGGCTTAAAACAAGACACGAACATGATTCCTACAAACGATTAGAAAACGACTTCTGCGCAATCATAAATTGATCATGTATATGTCGAAATTTAATCTTTTAAGACTAACTTAGAGGACCAAACATTGATTAGAAGCAGTTGCGAGCTCAAAACACGACTCGAAAGTGAGTCACATAATGCTTGGAAAAAGACTTTTGCGCAATCATAAATTGATCAAGCATATGCTAGAAATGTGAATCTTTTGAGTATTGTTATAAAATTAAGTTTATGTTAGCTATGTGCTGTCGATATTGTAGGCAGAAGCTAGGCTGAGTGGTTTGTGGTTAAGGTTACAAACCAGAAAGACCTTGGTTCGATTCTTAGTTAAAATTATTCGACCCTGTTCCATAAACCGAATCCGAGTAAATTTTTTGTTTTTCAAAAATAAATAATGCCCCCATTAATGTATATTAAATTATATATATTAAATTTATTTCAGATATGATATTTGAAGCTCTAAAAAATATCAAACTGCAAACAATTTTGCTATTGTTGGATTTAGTTCCTCTAAATTGAGCGTTTTGAAATCGACTCGATTTACAGAACAGGCAGGTATATTTTTTATTATTTTACTTTCTCGAAAATGAGGCGTAATTGACTCAGAAATTATCACAAATACTATTTGAAAATTACTAAAAAATAAGTCAAAACTGATTTAAAAGCGGGTGATAAAATGCTCTTCAGTCGTTCATAGGGTACCATTTTCTACCGAAAAAAGTTTTTATGACCAGAAAATGAGCGTATAAATGATTATTTGAATCAAGCTGAGGAATCAATAAAGACTCGAATATGATCAATAATTTCATAAATTGCTAGCTGGGTAAACTATATGTTTTTATTTTACTATAATTATACGCTGTTACAAGATAGCAAGTTTTTCTCATGAAAGCCAAACTAAAAGGGCTTGTAGGTCTGATTGAGTCGATCATTTTGCCATTTTCAATTTTTTCAAAACACTTTGCTCTAGAACCTACCCATTTTTTATTTATTTTTATTATAAATTGTATCTTACAATGATTACAAAAGCCCTAAATTATTAAAATAGGTTAAGATTTGAGAAAGTTACATGAATTTTAAAGCTTTCCACATGCGATGTGTTTAGTTTTAGCCCACTGTAGAGTCGTTAGTACATATTCTGCAAAATTTTCGCAAACTCTATTGTGCAACTATAGCCCCTTGTCTATTGATATGGCAAATTTTAAATAAATCTAAACAGTAGTTTAGCAGTTATAAATTTTTTACCATTTATTTTGTGAGCAGCTCCAAAATGCACAAGGATTTTGTTGCATGTATAATTTTATATTGAAATTTTGTTTAAAAAATTTTAACTATGCCAATTCCCAACCGATTTTAATCATTTATGGCTTATTGTAATCGTTATAAGATAAACTTTTTAAGAAAATAGAAAAATGTGTAAGGTTCAAGCAAAGTGTTGCAAAAAATACGCCAAGTTTGAAAAAATCGGATTAAAATAAAATTTCTTAATTTTATTTGCAAGAAATATTAATCAAAGTAAAATCTTTTAAATATACACGGGAAGCTTAAGTCCTCCTCTATTCGACATCGTTGAAAATTTTGAAATTGGTGCAGAAACAACGCAGTTAAATTTTTTGTCCTTGAGGTACCGAAAATCGTTTCTTATCGATAACTTCCGATTTTGAGCGTGAATTGCAATTTTTAAACGGCAAAATGATCTACTCAACTGGACCAACAAGCCTCACTTAGTCGTTTTTCAATACGATTTTTACAACCGAACATTATTTTTTATTAAAAATAATGTGCGGTTTCCACAATACCGACAATTGATTTGAGCAGGAAATTTATATGGGAATAACTTAAAAAATTGAGTTCTTTTCATAAAAAAATTTTACTCAGTTGTTTGTATTTTGGAAACTGCATGTGAGGAAATTATATTTTCCTTCCGTAGGGCTGTTTTACGTGGAATTGCTCTTATACAAATTTATATTTAAGAATCCATTGCGTTAACAAAATTTTGACTTGAATTAAATTGGTATTTGACTAAAAAAAACTCGTTTAAAAAATGATAAATTAAATATTTTAAAAAATTCACTTCAACATACGCAAATCGAAGAATGCCAATTGCTTCTAAATATAGTCGCTTATTAATTGTAGTGCTATAATTATGGTATACATAACGCATTAAAATGTTTTTTTGAACAGAGACGTTAGGAAATACAAACGGAACTAAAAAGGTTTTATTTTCATTATTAAAATGTTTATTGTGGTTAGTTTTTAAATTAAATTTTAAACCAACGAAAAGCGTTATTGAATCATGAAATTGATGGCCAATGACACGCTAGTGCTAAAATAATGCATGATTGACTTTAATCCAACTACTTCCCAATCATGCAATTTTTTTTTTTTTTAAATGATTATACGAGTAGTCTTAAAAAGTAAATAGTACTACATAAATATATATATATATATATATATATATATATATATATATATATATATATATATATATATATATATATATATATATATATATATATATGATGACTTGTACATTTTTTTTTTTAAATAATTCACATCTCTGTTTTTATAAGAATAATAATCGTCTTAAGTCTACATTCGTAAAACGAAACGAAAGTGAAATTTGCAGTTAATATATGCTCTCAATTTCGTCAAAGTACATAATTTGAAAAGTGAATTTTCATCTTCAGCTTGTTTCGAGCGAAATTGAGGGGTAATACAAACCATATAATATGAATGAAATCAACCGCAAATAATTACTTAAAAGAAAAAACTGCTTGTGGTTTTAACTTTAACAAATAGAGAGTGTTTTATATTCCCCATTATTTACTACAAGGTAAAAACTTAGCAGAATCACTTTCATGGCAAAATGACGAACAGTTGCAATGAAGTTCCAAAAACCGAAAACAGCTGAAAAAATGGAATTTTTTTGAAAATTTTTGGAAAAAAATCTATATTTGGTTATAAATCGGTAAAACTGAAAATTTTGTAAAAAGAATTCAATAATAAGAAACATCTTCTTGCTTCGGAAGCTTCGAAAAATCACTTTCGAAGCTTCCGAACACTTACTATATCGCTCCTTTATTGCAACGCAGCTTATATACCAAAAATTTAAAGCAAAATGTGTTAAAAGTCTTAAAAATATTATCAAGTATGGCGATATAAAATTTTTAGTGGGTGTAACTCGTCTTAGAAAATTATTTTACATATCGATCGCTTAATATAGAAAAGGCGTTTATCAAATTTTTGTTATTTAACAGGAGGCGGAAAAAACTGAAAAGAACCAGAAAACTTACATACAAAAAATTATTTTTAAATGGCCATTAATTCGTTATTTTCAGTATTAGCTTAGATAGTTCTTCATGTAGCGTGTATTTAGAAGTTGACTAACAGAAAACGTTGAAAACATGGTTTCAAAAAAAAATTTATCTTGAAATTTTGTTTACATCATCTATGCAGAGGGGGGAAGTTTTAAACCGGAAAATTTTTTGGTACCTAATATGGGAAATGGTCCCGAGCAGAAAAAATATAAAGGTCAGAAACTTAACAAATTCAGTAAAGTGCGACTTTGTTTCGTACACGAGAGGCTCCATACGAATACACATATATCCCTTTTCCTTTTTGCCCTTTTTTCATTTTGGAAGTTTTTTCGTTTTGCATTTAATTTTATATTTCTTTTTAAATGTCTCCGTTGTTTTGGCGATTGCTTTGTTTGTTTTGACGCTTGTTTAATTTTGGTGATTTTTTTTCGTTTTTTTTTTTTGCGATTTTTGTTCTTTGTTTGGTTTTGTTTATTGCCGATTTTTAGTTTTGGCGATATTTTGTTTTGGCGCTTTTTTGTTTTAACGTTTTTTTTTTTGCTTTCTGCCGATATGTTTAGTTTTAGCAATATATTTTAGTTTCGGCGCTTTATTCAGTTTTGGCGCTTTTTCAGTTTTGGGGATTTTTTTCGGTTTTTGGTGTTTTTTTTTTTTTGTTTAATTTGTTTGTTTTGGAATTTTTTTTTTTGCTTTTTTAATTTTGTTGTTTTTTTTCTATATTTGACAATTTTTCGTTTTTTGACGATATTTTTAGTTATAGCGATTTTGTTAGGCTTTAGTGCTTTTTTAGTTTTGACGACTTTTTTCGGCTTATTGCGTTTTTTTTAGTTTTTTGGCGATCTCTTTAGTTTTGGTGTTTTTTTTTGTGTTTTAGCAATTTTTTTTTATTTTGTTCTTTAAGCGCTTTTTTCATTTTGACATTTTTTTTAATTTTCGAATTTTTTAGTTTAAGCGTTTTTTTAATTTCAAGAGTTTGCCTCTTACGGTTTCTAAGATACAGCAAATTTACTAAATTACATAGTCAAAGTTACATTAACTGATAGAACACCCTTTAATTTATATTGTTTTCAATATCAGTTTTAATTGGTGTAGTCTATTTTACATACTACACCAATTAACACTAACTTTGAAAATTTAAAGTGTCTATATATAAGTGTCTGTATATTACATTAAAATTTCAACATGTTTCGTTGCTCGCTTTTGAACAACCTTTAACTTTTAACTGGCATATATTTGTTGTTGTAGCAGCAAAAGATTTACGTATTCTGTGAAAATTTAGGACCATAGCTCTTACGGTTTTCGAGAAAACAGCCTGTGATAGACAGACGGCCAGAGGGACAGACAACCAGACAGCCAGACTGACAGACGGACAGCGTGGCGAAAACAATATGGTTCATTTACACTTTTGGTATATGGAACCATAAAAAATGAAGAAAAACAAAAATTTTTTTAAAAAAAATATATGGCTTTATTTCCCAATTGTTAATTTTTTGAGTATGGCCTTATTGCTCAATAGCATTTGAAGCATTGTGAAATAATGCCATATGGCGTTATTTCTCAATTGATTGAGAAATAAGGCCGTATGGCCTTATTGCACTGCACCGTTATTTCCACGTTGAAAAGGAAATAATGTTTCAAGACATTATACAGTAATCCCTTGATTTACGTTGCCTCAATTTACGTTGTTTTGGCCAACGTCGCAAAATTTTTTGTACCTATCAAATTTGATTTGCGTCTCCATTCGATCCTATCACGACGTAAATCGAGGGATTACTGTATAGGTTTTGAAATAGAAATATTGGCCATGGACACTGCCTTTGGACATTATTGAACGCCAGCGTGTTCGGTATTGGTTGGCTTACTACGCGCAAGCGTTGAAGTAGAATTAATGAATAGAATTAATTAATTAACTTTGAGATTTGGTTTCGAACTAAAAAAATGTTTGCAAAACGTTCCGTTATATACGTGATTATAGTGATTTTTCGCGGATTCAGCCTCTTTAAATATATTTTAGCAATAAAAGTTTTTGCAAAAATTCTTCACATATTTTACTTGAAAATTTCATATAATATTTTATTATTTTATATCAATAGAACACTGAAGATGGCACATAGCCGAAACCGGTCTGTTTACAAACCAAATTTGACGTGGGATGACGGAAAATCGTTCCAAATTCAAAAAAACCCCGTCGGAAGAAAAAAACAACACTCAATTTTATATCTACTTGATAATTCGATAAAAATGTATATTTTGGAATGTAAAATTTGTCAAATAATATTTTGCTTATTAATTCGATCAATTACTTAGCTAAATATTTAAGGAATACAAAAAAAAAACCTTTTTTTTGTGTTTCATACCCACTGTTCTTATCTTGCCAAGTGCTTTGCAATCACACAGATTTTCTTTCTATTTTAAAACTTTTAACTCCATCATATTAAATCAGGATAATGATGAGATTGTTGTCGTGGTCCGCTTCTGGTTTTTCTTGTATTAAATCATACAAAAACTGAAAATTATTGTTTGAAATAATCGTTTTCTTATGTCTGTCTGTCTAATAAAATATTGTTGCAAATCACAATGTCCATAGTAATGCAACAAACATGTTTGGGGCCTTTTACTTATTTGTAACAGATAATTCGGTGGCTAATGTAAGAGTAAAATGTGCTCGTAATTAAAGCCTTAAGTTGTAATTATAGTTGGAAAAAAAATTGTTCCTGATTTTTATAATGCAGAAAATAATCGAAATGCTGATATTAAACCAGGAGACGGTTATAGCATTTGGTGTAGTGATGAGATCGTGAGTGACTTTTCATTCAGGATTATGCATACTTGCGGATATGTTTACAAATGGCTACAGAACAAGTTATCTTTGCAGAACTAGTCTTTATCTTAAAGAATTTTAAGCCATAGATATGTATGTCTAGTGAACTCGCAGTAATATGAATTATATAATTATAATGGAATTTCTTCACACTTTCATTTGCCGAAACTTGTACACCACCTTTCTGAGCTATTGTTCCTGGCTCTTAAGACTGTCATCAGTAAAATTGAATTGCAACTTAAAAGATTCTTACAAAATATACTGCATGACTCTTACATCACGGAAAGCTTAATTCAAAAACAAACTAAAAAATCAAACCACTATTGGGCAAGTTCACATTACCGGGAGTTTGCTGTATATTTATACAGAATATTTAAGTAAAGTAAAGTCTTTTTTTTAGCACAACTCCTTATAAAGTTTTGTGTGTCTCTTTAAAAAATATCTTAGTCAGTTTACATGATTAGCCCATGATGCCTGTCTTCGTCCTCAATTGCCATCTACAACAATGTAGCTGACTTAACTGCTTTATAGTTTGTGTTCAATATAAAATTTAGATTATTAATAAATTGAAAATTTTATAGCTTGTTTTCATTGATGAGAAGAAACAAACTGGATTGTTGTGTAAAAAGTATAAAAAAAGAAGAAAAAATATTGTAGCACTAGTTTTTGTATATCAAATTCCATTTTTGCAAATAGAGTATAAAGAATCAGGTTAGAGGAATAAAGTTAGATAAACTGGGCTGAAGATGACATGCAAATAAAGAAAAATTGATCTATAAATTTTCCAAGCATGCATGCTTTATATTTTAAGCCAAAACTATTGGCCTAATTAAAAAAAATATTTATATTTTTTTATTGCTTCAAGTAAAATTGTGTTAGTAAGTAATGGTTTTTGGTCCATGAGCTTAAGAATATCCAAATGAAAGCTTTCTTTATTAAAAGAAAATGCCCATCAATGTGTTTTTTAATTGAAAATCTTTTTAATGAAAAGTTTTATTTAAGGAAAAAAAAACTACGATATTGTTGATGCGGCATCATCAGCTCAAGTTAACACTGTTCTATTGATATCATTCAAGTAACATAATGCCAAATTTTGTCTCAATCAGAAATGTTATCATCTAATCATAAACTAGAAAACATCTTAGATCATTCTAATTCAACTTACGTTTTAAACGAAGCAAAAGATATTAAAATTTTATCAACTTGAAAATATATGGTTTTTCGACACAAATTAAGTCCTCTTTAATTTTTGTTGTACACCCCTCGCTTACAGGAAGCACGTTTTATTGCAAAGACTTTCAAATAGGTATGTAACAAGAAATATAGTTTTTTAAACTTTAGTGCTTCCAGCTGGGAACTCTCTTTTGCGAGCGAAAGTATTGGTTTTCTACCTTACAAGACTATTTAATGTATTATTTCTCAGCAAATAAATCTTTATTTGAAAACTAAAAAGTTTATCTAAATTTTATTCTAAGTTAGGGTTTTGTTCAATAAATGAATTTGTTGTCTTGTTACTCTGGTATGTGCTGGAAATCGGTCGATTTCAAATCGGGCGGTTTGAAAAACAAATTGTACTGATGGAAAATTTATTGATGATTTTTTATTTATTTATTTTTTTTTGAGGCTTAGAACTTAGATTCGATTCCACTGTTTCGTGCGATTTACAGAACATCTGTTTGGTGAAATCACATACTATATTATCACTGAAATATGGAATAAATTATTTATTTTATATATATAATTATATAAATCACATAAATTTACTATTTATTCAAGGAATATTTCAAAATGTAACTTTTGAAGAAAAACTTATATATTTTTAAAGGGCGTAACTTTTTTATTCTTCCCGTGGCAACACTGGTGTAGAAGCTTTTAAAAAACATTTTTTTTAATTGAACTTGTGAAAATTTAGGAAAATAATCTAAAAAAAAATGCTTTCCTAAAAAGGTTTTGCAAGAAAAGCTTTAAGTCATTAACAGGGCTCGGACTTTCATGCAAATGCATGTTTTTTGCGGTGATAAAGAGGTATTGACTAATTCTCTATGCAAATCATAAAATTTTAAGTAGTTTGACATCGTTTTGTAGTTGCATATTTTGATGGTAAGTGCATATTTTTGCATATTTTGGCAATAAATGCATATTTTTGCCGTAATAAAAATTGTTAATGCATATTTCGCAATTAAAAAAAAATAATAAGCCGATTATGTATGGCAACGGAGCCTCAGTTGGGTTGCTAGTTGCTGAAAATTATACTACTGATGGCAGCTGGAAACTGAGAGCTGTCAATTTTAGTTGCTATTTATTTAGTGCCTTCCTGGCAACCATTAATTTTCAGTTGCCGACTGGAAACACAACTAAAGTTCGGTTGCATTAAATACAAGACTAAATTATGTTTGTTTTATGTTTTTTCTTCAATAATATTAAAAAATAAAATAAAATTATTTTTGAATCTAAATAGATTATTAGGGTAATGTTCGTAACGTTATATTCAGAAAGAATTGGGCATGATTAATATTCCAAGGAACAAGGGAAAAATTAACATCAACTTAATTTTTCAACATACACAGCAGAACAGAGTAGCGCCACTTTCGGAAGCCGCTACACTTCCAGCGTCAGTGCTCACGTTTATTTGCTTATCACCACTTGTCAGGTGGCTCTGTTGAATGTGATTTTAATTCTTATATAATCAACTTTTTCGTGAAAATTGAATACGAGAATTAAATCACTCTCAAGCTGATATTAAAGTGCACTTTTCCAGCGTTGCCATCGGTTTATTTTTCCCTTGTTCCTTGGAATATTAATCATGCCCAATTCTTTCTGAATATAACGTTACGAACATCAGCCTAATAATCAATTTAGATTCACAAAGCAAATACTTTCGAAATAATCATATTAATAAAAATATTTTTATATTATTTTAGTTTTGGTACTTTGTTCGTAGGTAAATGCATATTTTCGCGCATTTTTTTAATTTTTAGATGCATTTGTTAAGCGCTTAAAATCAATTTTTATTTGCATGAAAGTCCGAGCCCTTAAGGCTTTGCAAAAAAGGCCTTAAATCATTAACAAAAGCTTTGCAAGATAAGCTTTAAGTCATGTTGGCTGAAGTAGTTAGCGCGTTGACTCCAAAGGAATGTTGTCGGGCTCGATACCTGTGTTAGGCAAGTCATCCATCAACATCATCAATTTTTCTGATGTGTATTACCTTATCTCTATACCTGGTAAATTTTCATCATGACAGAAGTCAAACTTTATACTGAAAAATAACCTGTTTTATGTCAGCTGTTTTTTTCTATATGGAATTTGACATATATCATGATAAAAATATATTAGGTATAGACATATTATGTTAGTGTGGTGTTGTGTTAGTTGTTATTGTACTGTGTAAGTGATGGAGGCATAGCACTGGTCACTAATGCTGACTTTAGACGACATGTATTTTACATCTGACTTGTCAAATTTCCCACTGCAAAAGTGATACATGCCGTGTGAAACATATGAAACATTGTCAGATGACATTTGCAGAAGCAAAGTGAGATGAAAAATTTTCAATTAGAGCGTGTTCTATTTTCATCTGACAAGGTATCTGACATCAGCTGTATTAAATTACCAAAAGTGTGGTTTGGCTGAAAAAACATTAAAAAGCAAAGAGCGCTTTATATATTTACGAAAACTGTGCAAAAACTAAGCTGTTGTGAACACTCAGAGGTTATGTCAGATGTAATTGCACATGTACGTGTAAAAGCAAATATTATAAACCGTCTGTAAATTGAAAATTTTGACAAACATGCGAAGTTACATATGTCTCACACACCTAACAAGCCATATGTAAAAAACATGTCGTCTAAAGTCAGCATAAGCAGTAACGGCAGCGATTAATACTGTTCTATGCTAATGTACATCACAGCACCCTTCTTCTGCGGTTATGTTAGCAAAATTGTCAAAGAAGTAAAACAATTAATAAAATGGCTACAAATAAAACTTAAGAAAGCTAATGCTTATACTTAACACCAGAGGCGCTGCAAATTTGCTAACAGAACACGCAATAGCAGAGTTGTAAAAGAATTAAACTGTCTATCTCTATCTCTCTCTTTCACTTTACCATCTGTTCTCCCTATGCTATCTCTTTCCCATAAAAGGTAACGCATTAGCATTAGGTGCATTAAAAAAAATAAAAAAAATACACGTTAATTTTTCAATTAAACTAAATCTTTTTTAATGAGAAGCGAATTTTTAAAGCATTTAATAATCGAAAAGTCAAATAAATTTTTTTTGATGAATAAGGATCAAACTTAACACTATAGAACTTTAGAGATTAACCACGATTTCATCATCATAGTTCTTGTGAATCATCCGACATTAAGCAATTACTGTTGAAGGCTTTTACAAGAGTGCAAAGTTTCCAAACTTTACCTTACAGTTGTAATTTAAAGTCATTGACTTCACCACTTGGACACAGTGCAAAGTTATAAAAAGAACTCTGATAATGAGTTGATCGCAAAAAAACTAGGGATGTAACGAATACCGATATATCGGCGATACTTCAGATTTTCCGATACATCGGTATCGGCGATATTTTACTGTCGATACGACGATACTTTTAAAATTTTTTTCAGAGTTTTTTTTAACAAATAATTTATTTTTGTTCAATTTTACCATGAATTAAATTCACTTCGTTATTTTTTAAATCTTATTAATATCAATTTTAAAAATTAATAATATTTTATGCTGTTATTTTGTACAAAAATTAATTATTTTTTGTTAATTTTACCATGAATTCAAATTCAAGTCGTTGTTTTTTAAATCTTATTCCAGCAAAAAAAGACACTCCAAAGAAGTCATGAAAATGTAGAATTCGTGATCCGGAAGTATTGCAAATTTGGATAATTTCTAATTAGTTTTACATATCCTTGCCATTGCAAGAAGTTCTGTTTTTCGATTACCAATCACCGAATTGGAAGCGATGCTAGGACAAATTTCTTTTTCGGTGTTCTATAATGGTTTTTCCTCAAGGAAAAAGGATAAAAAATTACTCATTTTCACAATTTTTTTTATGCGAATTTAAACTCAAAACTTTATTTTCATATCAATTTAAGTGAATAAATATAAACTTTTAGAAGACTTTATTTAGAAGAATATTAGTTGATAAATGTTCTTTAAAAAATCGATTTTTTAAAAAGCATGGCGAGCATTTTTTTAAAATTACAAAGGAATTAAAAATTTTTTCTTGCTTTTCTACTAATTATCTGCATATTTTTAATATAGATTTTTTGAAGCAAAGAAAATGTAGCTCCTTAAAAATTACTTCCAATTTTTTATACTGGGTTAAAATCAATTTTAAATATTCTCTCTTACAATGTAATTTTATATAATAAAAAAATTGCACTTGAGTTTTGTTGAGATAAACTTGAACTCAATTTCAATATTCGTATCGGTATCGGTATCGGCGATATTTATTTTTAAATATCGGTATCGGTATCGGATCGGCAAAACGGCGTATCGTTACATCCCTAAAAAAACCATGGTGTTAATTTCGACCTTTATGAAGTAACTTAAGTTTCTCAAGGAAAGTCTTTTTATTGAAAAATAACTGGATTTTATTCATAAACTGCACTTTGACCACTTTTCAAAAACATTTTTTGGTAACTTGTAAAAAAAAACTATTTAGTATAGCCAACGGACGTGTTCTAGACGTAAGTAAATTTCCTATATGGACATTAAAAAGCTATGGCAAAATAAAAATCCCTCGAAATAAGCTAATTAAATTTATTGAGCTCTCTACCCTTTTAGTCTTATGCCTTTCCTACAACAACACCATAGAAGAGAAAAAATTTTGTTTTGTAAAAGTAAAATCTACAAACACGCGTAAATGTTTCGTTTGTTTTACATTCAAGTTTACTATGTGCGCATATATTAGTAGCAGCTTTAAAGTTTAAACGCTTATAGCTCCCACAATACTAAACCGATTTTAACAAGGTATGTACCGTGCACATCTGTCAATAAATGTCTTTAAAAGAGTAAAGGTTTTGTCAAAATCGACTGTATAATGAGAGCATATACTGCATCATTAATTATATAGATATCTATTAATTATATAGATATTTTTAGGGCCTGGTTTTGTAAATTAAAATGTATTGTTCGAAATGTGTTTTACTAATTATTCCCAATATTTTTCGTACACATTTTGAAAGTTTAGAAATAATTAAATTTTTTTTTTTGTGTAAACTCAGGCCATTAATCTTTAATTTTTGTATGAAACACGTTCCTTTGAAAGAGAGAAAGTTTTATTTAATTTTTATGAAAGAAACTATCTTGATATGATATAAGAAAAGCTTTAAACAATTAATCAAAACTTTTCAATAAAATAATTTATAATATACAGAAACATTTAAGAAAAAAGTTTGGTTGCTAAAAAGCTATTTGCGGAAAAACAAAATATCTTTGAGAGCATGATTATTCAAAAGGAATTCGTTTGAAGGCTTCCTTTAATTCATTTTTGCTTTCCTATATATTTGACTTGATGGCAGCACAAATTGTTCTCATTTTTATTTTATGTTTTTTATACTAAGAAACAGTTGTTTGAATCTATTGAGTGTTAAGAAAAGTTTAATGACTGATTTTCCTACAAATTGGGCAGTCTGTCGTGTGTTGTAGGTTGTTAGAAATTTACTTTGTTTCGACTTTTCCTCATAAGATTTTTCAAGTAATTATTAAATTCCCCTTGTACATTTAAATAATTGAAATTATATAACTTCTTACTAGGTTATGAATAATAAACAGCATTATTGTGGTTTCCAAATTTGAATATGTTGTGATTTGTGCACTATTCACAACTCTTCAAAACTCCTTCCTATTGTGTAATTTACATAATTTATTTGTTGTTATTTATTTCAAGTTATGCATTTTAATTTAGTTGATCGTAAAAAAATATTCAAATTCATTTAAAAACTCCAAATATATTTTTTATGAGTGTTTTCCTTGTTAAAAACATAAAATTTTACTTTTAAACTTTATGCACTTTTTCCGCAATAACAAAAAAAAGCAGAACAAACAAACAATTTTAAATTTAAATACAAATAAATAAACAATGTCTTCCTAGCATGCATTTGAGAAAATGCGTTTTATTACGATTTCATTGGTTTTTACTATTAATTTCGCTTAAAAAGCGAAAGAGTTTCACAACTCAGACGAATTGTTTTTTTTTAGTACAATTGTTAAGAAGTGAAAACAATATAATTTTTACTAGAGTATCTTTAAGATCGTGCGAAAATCGTAAGCAAAAAACCAACATTCGTCGCACAATTTTTTTTTAACAACTAACTTTTCCTTGCTGTAAAAGAGAAAAAACGTTGAAAAATTAATTTTATTTGCATTTAGGAAAAAAGGTAAAAAGAAAATTTTTCTAAACAAATAAAAAACTTTCCACCAACCACCCACCAATACAAGACAAGAAACAAAAAACGAAAGAAACTTTTGTTTCAAACTGCCTCCTGCCACCACCACTTTAATTAATCACATCAAGTTGTGTTTCTTCATTAAACTTGATGACGATTGCAACACTTGTTTAAAACAATGCATCTGCATTTTAAATGCGGAGATAACATTTTTTCGTTTTTTTAGTTGGTTTTGGAAAGGCAACAGTGCAATTCATTCATGTCTTCTTCAATTTGCTGTTGGTTGTTTTGCGAAAAAAAAGTTATAAAATATTCATATGTCTTTATTTGTGCTTTTGTTATTTGATGTTTATTGTTTGTATTTTTATGAACATTTTCCCACCCTCATGACATAATTAATTTAAAGTCTGTGTTTTTGTTTGTTCCTAAAAAAAAAGTTGCATCCGTTTGTAAATATTGAATTGCTTCCAATTGCAAATTTTTATGCAGTTTTTAAATTAATTATTTATACAATAAAAATGGTAACAAAATATACGTGTATATAAATATAGTACTATCCATAAGTAAATCATCAGCTTAATAGGTTCGATCAATAATAGGCAGTTTATATTGTCACACAACATTTAAAGAAATTTCATTACAAATTCTGTGAATTTTGACATTAATCCAATGAAAATTTTTATTAAAACCCAACCAACGTCGTGATTCGTTGTATTAATGAAACAAGTTTCGTTAAAACAATTTTAATGAAAAATCACCAAATATATGAAATAATTTCAATTATCCAATAAAATAATTTCGATAAACTATCAAAAATATTTCATTACTTTGACGAAATTATTTCACAATTTTAAGAAAACTATTTCATAATTTTAATGAAATTCTTAGTTAAGGAAATTATTTCTTTATTTTAATAAAATTATGTCATTATTTTTAATAAAATTGTTTCATTGCTTTAATGAAATTATTTCATTATTAAGTAGGCTCAATAACTTAAACTATTTGATTAACTATTTTAATTTATTGACAATTCCATGCGCTCCATACGTACGATAGATATTAGTAAACATCAATAAAATTTGTAATGTGGATGACCGCTCATAATATCGAACTCTGACTGTTGCTTGTCAAGAGAATTCTCAAAACAATGAGTTCTATGAGTGTATAGTAATTAGAAAGAGTGCAAGAACAACGATCGTACAAAATTATTTTTGGTGTTCAGTTTTGGTTGACAACCGCTGAAATATATTCATGTGATTTATATGATCGGTCTTTCATAAATGTAATGGAATTTTTCATCAAAACTATGAAATACGTTTCATTGAAATTATGACATTCAAAAACTTACTGCCTGTTTATCGATACCGAAAAAATTCAATCTTTCTTACAATTACATTTAAAACAAAAACAAAATTTTTGAATTTGTTTCCATAAAATTACAAAACGTTGTGCTCACAAATCCAATGAAATTTTTTAACGAAACTATGAAAGCTAATGAAGCAATTTCAACGAAATTCCTTTACAATATCCGTAAAATTTCTAATAGTATATTAGCCCAATTCACAATCTTGTGCAAATGGTCTAACAATTGTTAAGTGGTGTGTATTAATATGCTATACCAATTTACAAATGCTACGATGCTAGACCATTTGCACAAGATCGTGAATTGGGCTATTGTGAAATATATTAGCTCAATTCACAATCTTGTGCAAATGATCTTCTATCGTAGCATTTTCAAAATAGCATAGTATATTTATACTCACCACTAAAAATTGTTAAGTGGTGAATATCAATATACAATGCCATTTTGCAAATGCTACGATGCACGATCATTTGCACAAGATTGTGAATTGGGCTATTATAGTTTATTATTGTAAAAAAAAAGTAGAACCAAAACGTGTCATGGGACTTATGAAGCCAAATTTCTTCAGTGAAGTATTAATGCTTTTGACGAAAGCCTTAGTACTTGTATGGCAATTCAATATGGCCGGAAATCGCACAGTTGCAGTAAAAAATATTTGCTGACAAGCTAGCGTCACCAAAATTGATATGCAGATATATACTGCCAAAATTTATAATTAAAAAAAATGGGTTGCTTACATCCATTCTTGCAGTGGCACACCTTATAGGAGATTTGCACATAGTTAAAGTGACTCGTCATAAGAAATCTTGTAAGCCTTACATTTGAGATATAAGATGGCTTTAGCTATTTTATGTAAAACTCTATGAAGAAATTTTTTGTAGAACATATTATCCCACTATATCGGCTCTTTTTTAAGAACAGGAAAAAAAGACCCATACAAAGAAGAGTTAAAGGGTTAAAATTAGCGATGTAACCGATACCGATATATCGCCGATACTTCATATTTTCCGATACATCGGTATAGGCGATATTTTACTGTCGATACGACGATACCTTTAAACTTTTTTGCAGAGTTTTTTTTTTAACAAATAATAGATTTTTCGTTAATTTTACCATAAACTGAAATTAAATTCGTTCTTTTTTAAATCTTAAGCCCCTCAAAACAGACATTCCACAGAAGTCATGAAAACAAATTCCTTGAGCAAGTAATTGTCTGAACATTAATTTTTGTTTTAGTTGACTGAAAAAAGTCTTTATTAATTGATATGCCATCTATGGATGGGCAAAAAATATCGATATATCGATATTTTCTTAAAAATATATCGATATATATCGATATTTTTACTTTCGATATATCGATTTCCAAATATATCGACAGTATCAAATAAGATATTTATTTTAGCTTTGGTTTTGTTTTTCGTGCAATTTTTAAGTACATTTCTTCATCAAATAGAATATTACTAACAAAATCTTTTGTTTGTGAATCCAAATTGATTATTAGGCTAAGGTTCGTAACGTTATATTCAGAAAGAATTGGGCATGATTAATATTCCAAGGAACAAGCGAAAAATTAACATCAACTTAATTGTTCAACGTACACTTCCGCTACACTTCCATAGTCAGTGCTCACGTGCATTTGCTATCACCACTTGTCAGGTGGCTCTGTTAAATGTGATTTTAATTCTTATATATACAACTATTTCGTGAAAATTGAATACGAGAATTAAATCACTCTCAAGCGGATATTAAAGTGCTCTTTCCCAGCGTTGCCATCGGTTTATTTTTCTTCATTCCAATTTTTCTGATTTTTTGTTCTACTCAAGACAAACTTTTTTGGTTTGATTTTTACTAAAGTATATATGTAAACATGTGAAAAGCTCAAGCCAGTAGCTAATTGTTTATTAATATGATTATTTCGAACGTATTTGCTTTGTGAATCCAAATTGATTATTAGGCTAAGGGTCGTAACGTTATATTCAGAAAGAATTGGGCATGATTAATATTTTATTTCTAATATTTTGTCTATGCGAAAAATTATCATTCTTTGGGTGTAATTATGTGGATGTATGTTCCATGAAATATTGGTGGAACAGTAAGGATCTTGGAAATTAACTCTTTCCAGCTTAATTATTTATAAGAAAGGTACTTTTTTTGTTTTATTTTTAAAACAAATTTGAGGACTACATATGAATTGTCATTGTTGAAAAAATATCGATATTTCGATATATCGATATGTTTTATTCGATATATGTCGATGCCGATCGATATTTCAAAATATATAGATATATATTTTTCACTTGCTCATCTCTAATTCCATCCCTGTATTAAACAAATATTGTGTTGATTTTTCGTTTCAGCTGCGTACTACCAAACGGAAAGTTCCCCGAAAAATTTTCACACTTGAATTTCAGTTTGTTTGTTTTAGACATACTTCTTATGGCAGAACTGCGTACTAGGCTTAAACTATTAAGTTATTTAGAAGAAGATTACTTGATAAATGTCCTTAAAAATTTATTTTTTTAAAAGCATGGCGAGTATTTACAAATTTGTATATGACTTAAATAAAATTTTCCTTGCTTTTCCACTAATTATCTGCATATTTTTTATATAGATTCTTTGGAAGCAATGAAAATTAGTTTCTTAAAAATTGCTTCCAATTTTTTATACTGGGTTAACATCAATTTTAAATATATATAACCTCTCACAGTGTAATTTTGTATAATGAAAAAATTACCCTACTTGAGTTTTGTTAATTGAAACTTGAACTCAATTTCAATATGCGTATCGGTATTGGAATCGGTATCGCCGATATTTCTTTTTGAGTAGCGGTATTTTATGGGCAAAAAGGCGTATCGTTACATCCCTAGTTAAAATTTCCGACAAAAATGTTTCTCGAGGTGTTCTACAAAAAAGTGGAGAACCCATTTACCGAGTCGAGTCACTATAAGTATGTGCAAAAGTGAATAATTTAGAGTTTTCGACTTTGACTGTTTCTAAAAATATATTAAATTCTCGTTAGTTTGTACTTGTTTGCAAATAATTTTAAGATGACACAAAACTTGAGTTTCCCTAGAATAACTTCATGTAGAAATCTCCTTTGTAGTCCACGGAAGTAAGGGAACTCTACTCCACAGAAAACGATAAAAATTTTCACAATTCGGCCATAAAGCATTGTAAGAAAGCAACATGAAGAAATTTTAGCTAATATTTAAGTTTACTTTTTCATCAGAAATAAATCAACTGATATTCTTTTTTTAAAGCTTTTACTTTGGTTTTGCTTTTGTCTTGCGACAAATTTTACTACAACTTTGGCTGCAACTTTTACTACAGCCTTTACTTCACCGTTTCGTATAAATCTTTGCACACGAACTAAGTTCTGATAACAATGCAACATTAAGAAGCAAAAATAGGCAGAGCCACACCCAAGAAAAGAAATATAACGTTTAACTACACCTCAAAGTTTCATACGAAGCGGCTATTCTTATGAAACTTTGCACACACACACTGAGTTATTATCACAATAAAAAACTATGATGATGACAAAAGTCGGCCGTGTCAAACCCATTAATAATTTTTTTCGACCGAATTTTTGACATTTGACGTACGTATTGAGTGTCCGTGCTAATACATCATTATGATTAGAATAGTGGGCAGTGTCATGTTCTTATACGAACACTTCATGTCGTTTAATACAAATAATTATACAAAACTATTTGAAGCTTAATACATAAAATCTTTAATAAAACGTAATCATACTTTTGTCACCCACTGTGTATTAAAAAAATGTTAATTATATACTATGTAGATATGCATATTTCGATTTCAGTATACTACTTTATGAAGTGCAATACAATTTGTAAATTTTTTTTCTTAGTTCATACTAATAAATTTTGCCCAGAATAGTTTCAAATTTAATAGATTACAAAGACTTTTGTTTGATTTAATCTAACATTTTTTATTTGTTTTTTTATCTTTTTGTCTGCATTGAAATGATATGTGCAATTTTCTTGTTAGTAAAACTCTCAAGATTTTTTTTTTCCATTGAAAAAAAAAATTGTTGATATACTATTATTTAGAAATTGTACTACGAACTTACTTGAATTTTTGTGTCATTTTCCTTTTTGTGACTGCATTTTTATAAGATAAATTTCATGCTGTTGTGTATTAAAGCAAGTATTTATTAAAGTGTTGTGGTTTTTCTTGCTTTAATAATATGCTTTTGCTGTGATAACTTTCAAGAAATTTTAGGCAAAAGCATGAAAATTTTTCTAAAAGTAGGTGAAATTTTCGTTTACAAGAAAAGAAATTTTGCGGAAAATGTACTAAAATATGTAATTATGAAGTATGTATGTTAGTGTTTTTTCGAAAGTTTTGAAAAATACGGCTTGTGCGCAGATATTTGTATACTGGTCTTCTTATTGTTATCTAAAACAGAAAAACCTTCGATTAGCTTTTGGAATATGAACTTTACATCTCTCAAAAGAAAAATTTTGATATTGATGTTTTTAAACAAAAAGGCATTTATTTCCTTATTTATTCCATTTTTAGGATTTATTTGAAAATATAAGTTAAAATATTAAAATTTATATAAAGTAATGTACTTACTATACATATTCTAACTTTATAAGGTAAATGAGCATTGTTCACGTGCTTGGCGTGAATCGCATATGATCTCGCTTGCTCATATTAAATTTCGTATGCGTGTACATTCGAGTGGAGCGTTGCTGTATGAAGAAAAAAAGAAGTCATCCAATAAATTTCGAATATCTGCGAAATGTTGCATCTAGCTAAACTATATACAAAAAATATTTTTTTAATATTTTGCGACATATCTTTTAGCCCTCTACCACGGCTGAGAGCTAGAGAAATTATATGAATTTTATATTAATTTGCTTCATTAGTATAGAAAAAAATTGTTAATAATTTTTTTTAAAGCTACACGTAAAAAACATTTTTGTGCCGAATGGCTATAAGCCATTAAGTGAAAAAAGTTGATATTATTTTCCATACAAAATTATTTTCAATCAAAAAAATGTTTTTAATACAAACTGATTTAAATTAATTTTGTATGAAAAATAACTAAAAAATAATATCGCTGTTTTCGATTGCATCTAATATGTGATCGTCACAAAATTATCTTTGAAATACAGCCCGAAAAAAAAAATATACTTAGTACATTTTTTCAACTTAATGGAGCAATTTAAAATTGTAGTTTTTGGGAGAAGGTCTGAAAATATACTTTTTTAAACTTTTAATGCCTGTAAATCTATAAATTTTTTTATACGATCGCCACAATCAGTGTATTGAATGAAAAAATAGAGAGATATCTATACAACAGTGTGCAATTTATTTTATTCAGATGCGCCGTTTTCGGAATTTTTGCCAATAAACGAAAAAACAATAAAAAAAACAATTTTATCTAAAATGGTTGAACATATTCTGAAGTGGCAACTTGTGAAGCATATTGATAATAATCAGATGCTTCGTGACTGTTGTCTGGTTTTAGGTGTAACAGGAGTACTACTTCCTTATTGCTGGGTCTTACTGACAACATAAGGAAGTGCATTTCTGACAGTGGTATTTGCATATTGTTTAAGGCTTTTGACAGAGTTAACCATTCGATTCTTGTAGAGAAGCTGCACAGTTTTTATATGTTTGCTGCATCCGCTTGCAGATTAATTTCTTCCTATCTATCGGATAGAAAGCAGTTTGTTTCCAGTGGTGGCCGGAGTTCTAGATTGCTTCCAGTTTATAGTGGTGTCCCTCCCTCAGGGTTCGGTTCTTGGACCTCTCCTCTTTATAATGTGTGGATTATACTATAGATTTGCTGTTAGATTGGGTTTCTAATAATGGTCTTTCTATTAATGCAAGGAAAACTAAATCATTGTTGTTTGGTAAAGTTGGCACCATTAGCTTTTCTGTTACACTTGGTGATGATGCGATTGAGTTTGTTGAAAAATTAAAGTGTCTTGGTATCATTCTTGATACGTATTTAAATTTTGATAGTCATGTTAATGCTATAGTGTCCACAGTAACGTTTACCTTGAGAAAGTTGTATATTTTAGATTTGGCGCTTCCTTTTCATATCAGAAAGCGTGTTGTTTACAGCATATTAATGCCTATATTTCTTTATGGCTTAGAGGTTTTTTCGGGTACCTTTGGGTATATCATTAGGAGGCTGCGGTTGGCATTTAATAGGGTAATGAGGTATTATACTCGCTTAGGGTTGCACAGCATGTTTCAGAATATGTCTTCGGTTTTCTGAAACTTCCTTTTGACGTATTTATTAAGTATAGAACTGTGCTGCACTTTTATAGGTCCTACAAGTTGAGGATACCTCTATTTTTGACAGACATGTTTCATTTTAGTAGATCCATCAGGAATAGGCAGGTATTAATTTCGAAATTAATCTCCATTTTGGAGAGATCGTTTTTGGTAAGAGTTGCAAGGGCTTACAACGGGTTGCCAACGTCTTTAAAGACGTTTGACCTTTCCTATTACACTTTTAAAATCAAACTTTTTCAGGAGTTGTCTTCAAATGTTCGCTAGTATGAGTGCAATGGTTATGTCATTTCATCAATTTTTTTTCCTCGGTATGCTTATTGGGGTCTCTTTATTAAGTAGATTTTTGTTCTTGATCTTGTTTTGCTTGCTCATTCTTGTTTGGATCACCATGTCATATTGTCTTTTTTGGTATTCAATTGCTTGTGTTATTTGATGGTTTCTTCATAAACGTACATTAGTTTTGTATTTTTCATAAAGTAGTACTTACCTTTTTGTCACATTTTTCATATCTCAAATATATTTATTAATGTACAAATTAAATTATTCGAGATTTTCTCCCAATCAATTTTCAAAAAAGTATGCAATTGTTATTAGTAGAAATTTGTAATCGATTATGGCCTTGTCGGCTAGATTGCTGAAGTTCAATAAATTAAATTCAATTAAATTAAAATCAAATTGAAAAATTCTTGTTTTTCGCGAATAGCGGGAAACGCGCATTAAGAAAGATAAATGAATATCATTTTCGTGTTCAACGACCTCAATTTATCTTAGAAAATGTTTTTTGATGTGTAAACATCTATACGCTAGGGGGTAAACATCTTTTTCACAATACAATCACAAATTTTGAGTAAGATTAATCTTACTATAACGCGGTGTGAGCTACTATGAGTGTATTAGTGTAATCATACGGACAACAAGAAGTACAGAGCACAGCTGCATAGAAATACACTAACAATGGGAAAGGGAGTCTGAAGGTCAAACTCCTGCAGTAAGGTCGTACGTTTGTTGGTTGGTGCTGTGTTGCCGTGTTTTTGAATTGAGTGAGTATTTCGGCGTTGCCGTTTTTGATTTTTGCCGGGAACTTCTGGGATTTTGGGGATTTTGTGTCCAGTTTTTCGGGATTCAGACCCGGTTCGTCTCAGATTTTAAAACCGGGTTTTTTGAAAAAAAAACCGGTTTTTCGCTTTTACCGAATTTGTTGCTGAGCTTGATGCGATATTTGGCTGACGGTTTATTGACTGCGTTTGCCTTTGACTGTTGGTTATTTTGTTCCCCCCCATGCATAACTCTGTAGTTTGTAACCCGATTTTCAAAATTTTTGTTTTATTTGAAAGGGTTTGACAAAAATTGGTCCCAAAATTTTTTGTAATAGCTCCTAGTGCGCAATAGGAGCTATTACTTTTCACTAACATATAATTGTGTTAGCGCTGTACAGTTCGAAAACCATTGCTGTAAAATAACTACATGCGCTACAATTCAGTAAACAGCTTATTAATAGCTTGTCGACCGCAACAAATACAAAACAATAAAATATTTTACAAAACACCAAAAAAATTATAACTCTGAACATGAAAAAAATGTTTCATTACTAGATGTTTACACATATTCCCTGTGATCAGACTCATATTATTTTTAAATTTTTTTTGCAAGATATGACAAAGAAGAAGTTCAAAAATTTGCTTCGTTATTTCATCTTAAGCAGGTCCAATATTTTTTTCATTATTTTGAAATTGAAATTCGCAAAAAAATCTGACGCTCCACCCTAGTGTACATGCATGATTTCGTCCTGCTTCAAAATTTATTTATTTAAATAATTTTTCAACACTCTAATGAGGTATAGGCATTTAGATAAATATAGAGTTTGTTTTTACCCAACTACGGCTAATCAACTTAATTTTAAAATATGTATATGTAACTTTGTGATATTAAATGCAGCTCCTCATTTATAACTTTATCTTTATAAATATAATATTAAATTGTATACAATGTTCTTTCCTCTTTTAGGTCACTCTGGCTGCGCTTTTCACGATGGCGTATCAGTAGAAAGTGAGGGTGTTCGTTTCATACGTCTGCGTGAAGATGCTACCACAGGAAAAGATATACTCACACTAAAAGCATACCCGCGTTCGAGGATCTCTTTACAATCTGCCGATAGTTCAGGAGATCATAAGTATTTTGCCATACATGAAGTGAATACTACCGCAGTGGTAGTAACATTGACGAAATCTCTCGAAGATCTGGTTGATAGAGATGTGCCAAAAAATCTATTAAAATTTCGCATAGTGTGTACTGGAAAAAATGAGAAACTAGAAGAGGGAAGTTATCTCTCTGTAACGGTGTATATAGAAGATGTTAATGATAATAAACCGGAATTTCTGAATACACCGTATATTGTGGATATTGAAGAGAATACACAACCCGGCACTATAGTGTTTGAGGGCATTCAAGCATTCGATCGTGACAAACCCAATACACCAAATTCAGAGGTACATTTCAGTATGTCTACAGTGCCGGAACAATTGTCAGCTGATGGTAGTCCATACTTTTCTCTGAAAAGTCCTCATAGACCTTTACTGATCTTGAAAAAAGAATTGGATTTTGATAGTGGCATACGTTTATTTAGTTTGCCTTTATTTGCCTGGGATCGTGGTACACCAGCTAATCAGGTTAATACTACCATCACAATAAATGTTATAGATGTAGATGATCTGCCGCCAAAATTTACTGAGGGAGTATATCGTACCAGGATCAATGAGTTTTATCCCATGACGGTGAGTTTTACTTTTTATTTTATTTTCTTATCGTGTTGTAAACATGCTTAATGTTTATCTTTAATTTTAAGGGCATGCCTATTAGAATACCCTTGTATTTTAATCCACCTATAATGGCTTTCGATCAAGACTCATTAAATGCTACGTTGGTCTATGATATTATATCGGGCAATGAACGTAAATTATTTCGTGTAAATCCTCATAATGGAGTCATGTATTTGCAAAAAGAAATCGATTTAGAGGAGGAAAGTTTGCCTGGAAATACTTTTGTATTGCAAATAGAAGCCAGGCAAAAAGATAATCCTCTAAAGAAAGCTTTGGCCAGGTAAGTTACTTTATTTCTTACATGCTTTTTACACACTACAGTTTTTATAACTGAAATATTTTTGTTTTATATTTTTTCTAACAGAATTGAGGTGGAAATTCTTGATCTTAACGACAATGCTCCCGAATTCGAAGCTGACTTTTACAATATTTCCATTGTAGAAAACTTACCCACCGGTTTTAGTGTCTTACAAGTGAACGCTCTTGATCGTGATCAAGGCGAAAATGCAGAATTTCTCTATAATCTTAGGGAGGAAGAAAAGGCTAATGGCGCTTTTCGCATAGACTCTCGTTCTGGTTGGATTACCGTTCGTGATGATCGTTTATTAGATCGTGAACAACGTAAGGCCGTACATTTAGAAGTAGAAGCTTTAGAACGCACACCTTCTTACATAGAAGACATTAATGTCAAGAGACCGGGACCAAGTGCAGTTAAAGTGGAGATCACGTTACTCGATCAGAACGATAATACACCCAAATTTGAACATGGAAATTTATATGAATTTAAAGTTCCTATAACTGCTCCCGTGGGTTATGTGATTGGTCAGGTTGTAGCCTTGGATCCAGATGAAGGACCCAACGGTATGATGATGTATGAATTGCAAAGACCCAAGAAAAGTGGTTATATACCATTTACATTGGATAATAATAATGGTACGATTTATGTATCTGGACCATTGAGAAGAGGCAGAATCGCAGTGTTCGTAGAAGCTAGTGATCAGGTTAGTAGCCCCACTTTTGAAACTTCAGTTTACAGATGGATTAGTTTACAAAAATTTTTTAAACTCTATTGGTCAACCTGAATCTTCTTAATAAGGCGGTGGTAGTTCAAGTCTTGAATTCGCTAATTTAAATTATGATTTTTTCCTTTGTTAATAGAAGTTGTTACTTTTTAAAATTATTTTATTAAAACTTGAACTACTTCTACTTTGGCATTTTAACAAATTACTTTAACATGCCGATGTCATTGGAGGCAAGTACCAACCACATTGGGTTAAATATAACAAATAAAAATTTTCAATATTTAGAAGTCATTTAATACAAAAAACGTAATAAAAAGTAAATGTCTCTGGTAAACATTGAACTCAAACCGTTTTCAGTTATTATTGTATTTTATTCCAAGTGGTTTGCTCACGGGTGTACTGCATAAATAAATATTTTATTACGGGCTTAAAACTTGTTTTTACAAAAATGCACACTCTTAACAAAAATTCATTTTGCCTTCCTAGGGTTTGAACTGCCATCATCTGCATGATAAGCAGAAACACTACTACTCTGCTAATAAGAGAATAAATGGATTGTTTACTTACTAGTAAGTAGTTGATTTAACTACTGTAAAGTAATTCAGACGGTGTGTATTTTGTTGTGAAAAGTATGTTGTCCAGTAATGACAACACAGTACCAAGTTTTTTCTGGGCAGTAAAAACTAATTCACATTAGCAAAACGTAATAGTCATTGTTTTCGATGCTCGCAACACTATTTCCTCAGTATTTGTGTGTTTGCTTTTTCACTTTTTAGGTAGACGCCAGCAATTAATAATATCACCAGAACTGTTTACTTCTTCATAGGAACTAGTAGCAAACTCCCATCTCTGATAACGCTGTACAATACAAAAAAAGTTAGATGCCTCTAAAGACTGATTCTGGTAGAGGGCACAAAAAAAGTAGACACATGTTTCGGTGTTTTGAAATTTTACATCTAAGACTCATTTTACGAGAGTTAAATTTGCCCACCTTTTTTTTTGCACATAGTTATAGTGACTCTGCATAGAAAACCTTGTAGCCTAATGTATAACGTATAACATGTGCCCACATTTTTATTTATTATACCGCGAGGAACATTTTTGGGGCAAATTTTAACCCTCTAAATCTCTGTTGGGTGGGTCTTTTTGAACCCTTCTTAAAAAAAGTGGAAAAACTCCCCTTTAACGGGGATATAGTGCACTGAAATATTCCACAAAAATGTTCACCGTGGTGTTTTACATAAAAAACTCCACATAAGTTTACCTTAATCGCAAGGCTTACATGATTTGTAATGCCAAGTATCAATTGTTAATAGGTACGAAATTAATCCTTAAACACATTTTAAAATTGGAATCATTCCTGGCGTTAAGTTGAGAGTCTTGAATTTCAATGTCCTTGAAGACCTGAAGTAGAATTTTATGGCAAATAAAGGGTGGGCAAATTTGAGGATAGGAAGTAAATAGGCTGCGAAATGATGAAATGTCAAGAATTGAGCTGTCTTCCTTTGGCATTTATTTAGTGAAGACTACACTCGCTACACTCTTGAACAATAAATTTTAATTGTGAAAATTGACTATCAAAATGGTGAAAATTTCACTGTATCATTTCGAATGAGCCTGGTACATCAAATCGTCGACGTTCGAAACAAGTTCGCAACAATAGCATATCATCAGAGGCACTTAGGGCAAAATTTAACATAAAGATCTTCATCTTCGCGCTTATAAAGTTGAACTCATCTCAGAACTAAAGAAGTCTGATAACGAGGAAAACCTGCTCGAATTTGACGAAGTGATACAGTAAAATTAGCATGATAGTTTTTTTTTTTATAGTAAATTTTCATAATTAAAATTCGTTGCTCAATAGTGTAACGTTCCATGGTTAAAATTTCCCAATTTTTCTCTAAATACATGGCAAAGTATGACAGTTCAATTCTTGGCATTTCATCATTTGACAGCCTAACCTCAAATTTGCCCACCCTTTATATTTGTAGAACATTTCTGCCCGCTATATCGCTGCTGAAGGGGAGGTTTTTAGCCATTTTTGTAAGAAAGGTAAATTTTCATAATTAAAATTTGTTGATCAATAGTGTAACGTTTCATGGTTAAAACTTCCCAAGTTTTCTCTAAATATAGGCAAGGTATGACAGCTCAATTCTTGACATTTCATCATTTGACAGCCTATTAACTTTCTAACCTGAAATTTGCCCACCCTTTATTTTTGTAGAACATTTCTGCCCTCTATATCGCCGCAGGAGGGGAGGTTTTTCACCATTTTTGTAAGAAAGGTACGAAAAGCCGATACAAAAAAGAGTTAGAGGATTAAGATGTTCCACGAAAATGCTCGTCGTGGTGTTTTACATGATACTGCCGAACATACCTTATACCTTAATAGTAAAACTTACAAGATTTCCTGTGCCACTACTAATTGTGAATCGACCCTGTTCTGTAAACCGAACCCGAGTAAATATCTCGTTTTCCAAAAATAAATAATACCATCATAATACATCGTATATAGTAAATTATGTTCAGATATTATATTTTAAGCTCTAAAATATATGATTCTGAAAAAAAATCTGAAAAAGTTTGCTATAGTGGATTTAATTGCTCTAAATCGAGCGGTTTCAACTCGAACCGATTTATACAATTTTGAATGATTTCTGCCGTTGTGGAGCTTGAGTGTCTTTGAAAACTTGCAGTAGAATTTGAGGTTTTGCCTTTCTTTAAGAAAGAGACAAAACGACCCATACAGCAAAGCTTTAGAGGGTTAAAATGTTTCAAAAAAGTTTTCATCGTGATGTCTTACATAAAAATAATAAACATATATTATACTTTAATCGTAAGGCTTACAAGATTTCTTATGCCTAGTTATTATAACTATGTGCAACATGTGGAGAACTTTAACTCCTCCTAAAATGAATCACAGATGCAAACTTTCAAAACGCCAATACACGTGTATTTTTTCTATCAGAATCAGTCGTTCAAGTATTTACAAAATTTACTTTTTTGTATGTACATTTTATACAAAAAAAAAAAAATTTACGCGAAAAAAGTGGTCCAATATCTTTGTCGGATATTATGCTTGAAGTTCTTTCTTGATTTATATAAAAATATTCAAAGTCATGGAGAACATTTTGTAAGTTATAGCCATTTTCACCTCCGAAAAAAATTTTACATTTTGTTGTATACTCCACTTTTTATGTCTATGCAACCATACCTGAAGATAATGCAACATTTATTTTCTAAGATAAAAATAAGTTAATCGAAAGTATTCTATAGATATTTATACAAAATATGTTTGTTATATTTTTAGCCCCTTAATCCTTCCGAGAGACGATTCTCGTTAGCCGTCATAACCATAGAAGTCTATGCCACCATTGATGATCAAAATATTGATTTCATAGGAGCTCCTTATGAGTTTTGGGTGGGAGCTAGTGCTCCCCTGGGTACTTCAGTGGGACAAGTGCGCACCACACTAATATATGATGGAGAAGAAGAAATTATGTATGATCTTTTGCACACCTACTCCGAGGGAGTACCATTTGCTATAGAAGAGAGATCGGGTATTATAACTGTTATACGAGAACTATCTGATTTTAATCGTAAAATCTATTATTTTGAGGCAGTGGCTAATTATGTAAGTAGAAATATGAAAACAATCAAATATTTAATTAAAATAACTACAATCAATTTTAGCTTTTAGCAAATTCTACGCAGCCTTTGATAATTTCACGCAGTTCCCAGCCATTGACCACAGTTCCGGCTCCGGACTTGACTGACGAAGGTGTGTTAATAACAAATGTTACCATACATGTGATAACAAAACCTGAGACTCGTGTACCTTTAAAGCCAGTTATAGAGTAAGTTTAATTGAGAGAGTTTTTTTCTAAGGAAATTAATGAAATTATTTTATTACAGGGAAATCAATATGAACATTATAAAATTCCATATCGAGGAAAATATCGTTGGCGGCATTATAGGACAATTGTTGTATAAAAATGGCATTAATATTATTAACAATGACTTGGAATCCTTTAGAAGTCTACCGGCCGAAACAAATGTTACTTTAAATTCGCGATTTCGTAATAGAAATCAAAGACAACAGCTAAGAAAACGTTTGCCCCGACGCCTTGTACAGGACAATAATATAAAACTGCGCTATATTATAGCTAATCAACAAGAAGTTATCAATAAAATAACTATTACGGAGGACGGTACTCTCTTAACCTTGACCGGTTTGGATCGTGAACTTAAAGATAAATACGATATGACGGTGATTGTGGAGTACACGACTGGTTTGGTTAGTGGCGCTGGTATATATCAAGTGGAAATTAAAGTAGATGATGTCAATGATAATGCTCCAGAATTCGGAGATAATAATTATATGGGTTTGATTAAGGAAAACAGTGCCAAAGGTGTAGAGGTGGCTTTAAATAAACCTGTGCTTGTATCAGATAAAGATTTGGATAAAAATGCTGAATTTAGAGTTGTACTGCAGGGAGATTATAGTGATATGTTTAAAGTAGAGTTTGTGCAACAAGATAATGCCACCGTCCTTAATTCTCCCCAGATATTTGATGTCTATAATTTAACGGAACAGTGGAAAGAGGATTTTAAATTCCTGGAAATGCAAACAAATTTAAAGCCCATAAACTTAAAGATGAACAATCAGCCATTTTTCAAAATTTCTTATTCGGGTTTTAGGCCTTTGGATCGTGAGAAAGAACAAATGTATTCATTTAAACTGCTTGCTATCGATACTGGAGGCTTAACTTCTTATGCAAATTTAAATATTCTTGTAGCAGATATTAATGACAATGCACCAATGTTCGAAAGGATTTCAGTTTTTAAGGACTCTAGAGTAGAGATCAGGGAATATACGTCCGACATGGAAATATATTTTGTTGAATCATCTACAAACAATATGGTGTCCTTGGCCTCTTTGTCTTCGAATATTGTGATACCGCCCTATTTCATGCCCGGTTCTCCTAGATTAAATACCGATGAAAGTAGTTTTAATGGCACCCAATTGCCTAGACCGCGTTCTAGATTAAGAATGCGTACTAGATCGAGGATCACTAGAGCCATGTTGCCTCTAAACAAATGTCCCTTATTTGCGATCTTTGAAGATACTCCAGTTTTAACCAAAATTCTACAAGTCACAGCCACAGATGAAGATTTCGGCCGTAATGCTCAGATTCAGTATGAATTGGTCTCGGAACATGTAGATCGTTTGTCTGGAGCTCATTTGCTTAATAAATATCAAAACATAAAGTTTTTTGCCTTAGATAAACTAACCGGAGAGGTAGTGATCAACCATCCTTTATTGGCCAACATTGAAATCATGCTGAATATCACTGCCTCCGATATTGATAATTTACAAGATTTTACCTGCCTAAGATTTGCTGTTATCGATGTAAATAATCATGCTCCTGTATTCAAAAAGTCTTGGTATAGTTTTGACACTCAAGAAGGTGATTACAAAGATTCGGTGTTGGGTCAAGTGTTGGCAGTTGATTTAGATTTTGGTGAAAATTCAAATGTTTCGTATATGCTTAGTGAAACTGATTTGCCATTTAGAATTAAACCTGTATCGGGAGTTATTAAGATTATTGCTTCGCTGGATCGAGAAATCAAAGACAAATACAGCTTCCAAGTTATTGCCTCCGACAATGCAGTGCCATTATATCGACTCTCCTCCTCCGTGGAGATAGAAGTTAATGTTCTAGATATTAACGATAATAAACCTCAATTTATAGGCTACGATGATGTTACTAAGGCAGAGCTATATATACCCGAAGTGGCTGATAGAACTTTGAATGTGCCTTTGTACAAGGCCTTTTTAGATCGCAATACCCAACCTGGCACTTTTGTAAAACAAGTTAATGCTTTTGACAAGGATTATATAGGAAATGGCAATGGCCTGGTATTGTATTCTTTATTGCATCAAGAAGTTCATGGTGTTCCTATTTTCTATATAGACTCCAGAGAAGGCACTATTACCACTATTAGTAATTTTAAGGGCTATAATGACTATGAACATTTAAATCTTACTGTGATAGCTTCAGATTTGGGTAGCCCATCTCTGAGTTCCACCGCCATAGTGTTGGTTAATCTGCAAGGTCACGCTTTAATAGAGACCACCACACCCAAACCGGAAGAAGTGATAAACTTTCAAAATACTACTCTTTTCCAACATCAATACTATGAAATACAACTATTAGAAAACAATGAAACTCCCACCGAACTTTTGAAAATTAATTTTACCAAAGACTTCAATCCAGAATCTTTACGTTGGTCTTTATGGGTGGAACAAGGTTTGACTGTTCAAGAAGATGCTCAAGAATCCTTTGAATTTGATGCCAATACTTCAACGCTTTATGCCTTAAAGATATTCGATCGTGAACAAAATGATCGTTACCAATTGCGCCTTAAAGGCGATAAACCCAACCGAGAGGCTAGAACATATGCCCGTCTTTCCTATCCGGTTAATGATGAACGTTTAGAGGGTTTGGAAAACAATGAATGCCGCTTGGTATTGAATATCTTGGATGAAAATGATAATGCTCCTAAATTTAAACAATCAGGACAACCCATTATTGCGGTAGTACCACGTTCAGCTACTTTTGGCTATCCCATAACGCGGGTAAAAGCTTTTGATCTTGATATAGGAATTAACTCTGAAATTCGCTATCGATTGCTTAATGAGCATTCACACCTGTTTGGTATTGATGAAACTTCTGGCAAGATACGTCTTATTGCAAATATAGAACCTTCGAATGATCGTGTCTATGGATTCGATGTTAAGGCTACAGATCGAGCGGGTGCTGATGATGGCCGCAGTAGTATTATCAATGTTTTTGTCTATATAATTGAAGAAAACAAACAAGTGAGAATTGTGGTGGCTGGCAAACCAGTTGAGGTAGAGAAAAAAATCGATGCCTTAACGCTGGGTTTAAGTGAAGCAATCGGCATGGAAGTCAGAGTGCGTTTGTTGGAACCTCATATTGGTGGACTGGAACCAGCGTAAGTTTCTTCCTTAATATTATAGAATTGTAATTATTTACTATAGCGGTACTCGCTAAACAAGTTGCAATCAGGAATTGTAATTGTTGTCTCTGTTTGGTGGTACCAAAACAGAGTTTGTAGACTATGGGTCTACACCAGGAGAATGTAATACGTATTTTCTGTGCCGCAATGTACTTCATCACCATTCTCTTATACCTCTTAAACTTTAAATTTTACACTAAAGCTTAAGAGGTATAAAAGGCATTTAGTAGCTTAAGTGATTGATTAACCCTTATATATTTTATTAGTTCCGACAGAAAAGAGGGTGGTGTAGTAGATTCAAAACGCTTAAACCGATTTTTGCTAAAACTATTTATTTAAAAATTTACTTAGGCTGGATTTTTTAGATCTAAGATAAACTAGGTTTAGTTAATCTGAAACCAGATTTGTGCCGCCATTAGCAAGTTTGTACACAAAATTTTGACGGAACAGCTTAGTTTTGCTTAAAATGTTGGTCTTTAATGAAATAATACAAAAGAAATCACATTTCGCCGGAAAAATCAGAGTTTCAGAGTTAAACTAAGGTTAGACTTAATCCACATCTCAAAAACCTAGACTTAGTCGTAAGCGTTTTTAGCTTTGTGAGCTCCGATCGTACAAACACTGATGTCAGGGGGTTTTTTAAATTAATTTTATGTTTAAAATATGAATAGTTACACAGTGCAACTGTGAAAAATATACACGGACTTGACAGTATAGGTTCGATTCTACTACAAAAGTATAGTTATAAATTTCTTATTTTTTCTGAGCTTTCAAAAACTGAAAATCAGTGGACCCTTCAAAAAAAGGAGTCATAAATTTTTGTCTCACAACTAATTCAGACTTGGTGATACCGCCTAACTATAATGTAGATAAGAGTTCGTGGACCAAATTTCATTAACATTTTATGGGCAAAAAAAAATAATTAAGTTATGAGTTTAGTCGAACTGTATGGGTTTATATCCAAAGAAATTTAATAAATAAAAATAATAAATAAATAAAATTAATAAATTAAAATATAACTTTATTGAAAAGTTAAATTAAAACCGAACTCAACCCAAAAATAATTAAATTTCTTTGGAAAAAAACAATTTTTTTCTTGACTTTTATGACAAAAATATGTTTTCAGCATAACTTACAAGGACTTCGAATTTTTCAATAACAATATTTGGCGAAATTGTAGCTACGGTAAATCTGAACAACTTTGGTAAATATATCAACACAATATGCACAAGTCAAGGCATCGTAAATAGCTCATAACAATCACTTTGTTTTTTTGTTGTTGTCTTTTTTTACTGGACTACAGGTATCCCTCCTATAAAACGGTTCTCCCCAACGCAGTTTCACTCTAACAGGAATTGAAAACTGCGGTAATCTTCTTTTAAGACGGTAATTCTACAACGTGAAAATATATATGTTTCTTACATTGTTTTATGTTGTGTGCAGAGCTATGAATGAAATTAGAAATAAATATCCTACTTCTCAGTAAAAACTTAAATAGCAAAAGTTTAGTAAAAACAATTATGCATGTAATTTAATTGGCTGATTCCTCGAAAACATTAAAGCGGCCCATCCATTATACAATATTATTGCGTAAGTTATTGTAGTTATTATTGTCGTTTTGACCTACATATAATGGGTGTTTTTTATTGAGGTATAGAACTTTAAGTTGGCATCACTTTTTTAACTGGCGGCCATTTTGTCAGCTGTCAAGTGATTAATATTTAGTTTGGTTTGCCATTTCATCATGAACAGGTTGACAAAAGAACAACGCTTGCAAATCGTGCAAATTTATTTCGAAAATAATGGTTCAGTTCGCGAAGTTTACCGCAAGCTCCGTCCAAAATTTTGTTCAGTGATGAGGCTCATTTTTGGTTGAATGGCTACGTCAACAAGCAAAATTTCCGCATTTGGAGTGAAGAGAATCCACATGAGACCCTTGAGACGCCATTACATCCACAAAAACTGACTGTTTGGTGTGCTCTATGGGCTGGTGGAGTCATTGGGCCATACTTCTTCCGAAATAATGCTGGAGAGTCAGTTACCGTTAATGGAGACCGGTATAGAGCCATGATAACCGACTATTTTGTTCCCGAATTGGATGGCATGAATGTGGATGAGTTGTGGTTCCAACAAGACGGCGCTACATGCCACACAGCGCACGTCACAATCGATTTATTGAAGGAAACATTCGATGAGCGCATAATTTCGCGGAATGGACCTGTCAATTGGCCACCAAGATCGTGTGATTTGACACCATTGGATTATTTTCTTTGGGGATATGTGAAGTCGCTCGTCTACGCCAACAAACCAGAAATGTTAGGGGACTTGGAAGCCAACATTCGTGGCGTTATTGCCAACATACGGCCCCATATGCTCGAAAAAGTGGTTGAAAATTGGACCTGTAGAATTGAATTTATTCGAGCCAGCCGCGGCGGCCACATGCCCGAAATCATATTTAAACATTAATGGCATAAAATTATCCTTCCAATAAAGCCAAATTGATGGACATTAAAACGATTTTCTTGTGTTTTATTTCAATTCGAAGTTCTATACCTCTAAAAAAAACACCCGTTACTATGCAATAAATGGTACATAGAATGTTAAAAAAAAATATTGAACAATTTTCCTGACAGTGAAAAAGTAAATTTAAGTAATATAACTGAACAGTGTTGCCACCACATTACGCAATTTTCATTATTGTACAATAAAAATCTAAAGCCTCTTGATTTTTGCCAATATATTGTGCCACCTTCGAATATGGCATACACATTGGCAATATTATTGTATAATACGAAAAGTTGCACAATTATATTTCAAGTGGGCGGACCGCTTAAAACGTCCATTCTGCTTTTTATTGAATTTTTCACGAGACTTTTTTGGGATGTGTGTATCTACTGCGTTATAGGAGGGATACATATACACTTTTATTTTTATTTATTTTTTATGTGTGCTTTCCGCCATACAGTGGTGTAAATTAGAACAAAAGTGGTAATAAGTATGGAACTTGTAAACTACTAAACGTATTAGCATAAAAAATAGAATGGTTGCAGAAAAGGAGCCAGGCTTTCAAAATCATGTCTTTTGAAGTATTGAGCTGGATCAGAGGCGGAGCTACAAGGGCTGAAAGACGGCTACTTTGGGTGTGAAAAATACTGTGCGACTTGTAACTCTTGTAAATACCCAGCAAAAACTAATGCTTCGACCGAAGCAGGTTTATAAGCGAGAGAAGCTAGTTTTGTTGTTTCTACTGCTTCGAAAAGCGCTTCGAACATGTCCCACTTTGGAGCTCTTGTTTTTTATATAAAACAGCGCTTCTTTCGAAGCATCGAAAATGTTCCAAAATCATGTCTCATTTTATCATCGTTAAACTACAGACAAAACAAATCGTGCTTTATTTTAAATTTCTCCCTTCCATGCAATAGGTGGGAAACGTAGAAAGAGAGCATACTTTAAATGGGTTTTTAGTTTTCAAATGTGTTAGTGTTTATTTGAAATAATGCGTGCGATCATTCTTTAGAACCTATATTGTTGAAAGCTACAATGCTACTGAATATGATTTCGTTTAATTTGGAGTTCGTATTGAAGAAATGTAAAATACTGACTAACTTCGTAATTTAAACATTATGAACATTATGCCTTCTTTTTGAGCATCCTCGGAAGCGCTTCAAAATATCGCATGTGGAAGGCATGAAAGTTTTTTTACTGCTTCCAGAAATATGATATTTTTTTGCTGGGTATTAACAGATTTGTAAAATTTCAGGCGCGTTAGATTTTTCTAAGCAAAATAAAGAAAAAATGTGCTGGCAATTATTTTTTACCTTTTATAGGCTAAGAGATATTCACTTCGAAATTAAAATTTAAAATTTTTTGCCTCGACTTTTTTTGTTTTTTTTTTTTTGGTTGTAATTTTTTTACGAAGCCTCTGATTTTAACTTGTAGTGCACTATTAAATTGCTGATAAAATTTTAAGTAAACTCACCGAACAAAGCCTTGAAATATCTGGAGCCGTTAAGTCGTAACAAAGGTCTAAACTCAAAACGTTGAAATTTAACTAAAAAATCGTCGATTTTGTGTTTAAAATTGTAAAAAATTTTATTAGAAATGCTAATTTTATTTGTATACACGCTGAAAGACCATTTTTTAAAGATGAATTTAGGGGATATTTTTGTTCATTTTGGGCAGTGGTCGAAAATCATTAATTTTCAAAATAATTTTTGCGTTTAGGTGCCTGTAAAAAACTTTGCACAAGGTGCTCCTTAAAGCCATGAATAGGGTTTTATTAGGTAGGTAGTTAGCACTCTTCTAGCTTTAGATGAAGACATCGTGGCTATAAATGTAGGTAAAATTAGTTAATTTTTATATTATAAAAAATTAGAAAATTTTTATATTATAAAAAAAACTAACTAATAATTTTCAATTTTGTCTGAAATTCCTAGTATGCGCTCTAAATGCATTATTTAACTACATGTTAAAAAATTCTTTATTTACATTTCACCGATCCCGCGATATCGCAGTCGTAGTATACGCAGCAAAGAAGACAAAAATAGCAGAAAAAGCATGGTTTTCAACAAGACACTAAATATATAAGAAAAAAAAAATTGGGCTGTTTGTTTGATCACACCCACCTTCCTACATGTCGACGCGCTGAAACCGAAAATGAAGTCTTTTTGGGCCGTTACCCCTCCAATTTCGAGTAAATTGCGCAAAACAGAAGTATTTCGATATTTTTATACGTTCTTCGTGATTTACTCGAAATTGGAGGGATAATGGACCAAACGTACCTCATTGTCGGATTCATGCTTTTCAAAATTGTTTTTTTTTTTTATTTGAAAGGGCTTGTCTGTAGTGTTGTTGCATGATTATTTTTAGAAAATCGGTGGGGAAATTCGCTTCAAATTTTCAACTCCCCCTCCCAAAGCATAACTCTGTCATATGTGAACCGATTTTCAAAGTTATTATTATTATTTTTCTTTTTTAAGGGTTTACTTGCAATTTGGTCCCATAAATTTTTCGAAAATCTCCGTGGCGTTTTTTATGTTTGAATGGGTTTGCTCCCAGTTTGATCCCATAGGAGTAAAAATCGGGCGGACAAAGTGATAGCCCGATATATGTATTAATTATCGCATAACTCCTCCATTTCTTGACCGATTCTAAAAATATTATATTTGAATAGACATTAAAGGGTTGGACAAACATACCATATGATCTATTGCTAAATTGCGTTCTTTTTGTAATCCGTTCCATAAGACCTTTGCACTGAAGTCGGTGATTTGTGGCAGAATTATTTCGATATGTATTGATGCCAACCGATATTGAAAAATATTTCGATTTCTATATGTGTATTTGTGTATATATGTGTCTGTCTTTTTGTTTAAACTGTGACTTGATCGAGAATGTTCATAGCTATGTTAAAAAAAATTCGGTCCAGGCGCTTAGAAGTTATCACCTCTTTTCTCGCAGTATTCTCTTAAATATGTGTGTCTGTGGCACCGTAGCTCCCAAACGGCTGGATCGATTTTAATTTAGTTTTAATTTTTTTTGAAAGGTGCTTTAATCTAAAATCCGTTAACCTATGTTTGAAGAATGTCGGTCCAGCTGCTTTGAAGTTATTGTCCATTTTTTTCGGGAGCTCTTAAAACTTTTTTATTTAATGTTTATTTATTTTTAATATTTTTTAATATATTTTTAATATAATTTTGTTTTGTTGTATCCTAGAACCGATGCTTACGTCTATGCCATTGATTACCGTTCAAATTCCGTAGTCGCTATGGAGCAACTGCAAGAGTAAGTTATCATTTGACTCATTCCCACCTTATAGTAATAATATTTACTAAAACATGTTTTTTTAACAGGTCTCTGGCTGCCATACAATTGGACACGCTACAACACCACCAACAACAACAGTTATTGCAAAATAATCCCAATGGACCATGGGACTCGAGCAAAGCCATGCCTAGAATTATCGAACTGGCTGAATTTGGTAAAATGCCTCAAAAGTCTACGCGTAGTGCAACATTCTGGAGTAGTTTAGAAATTATAGCAATTGTATTCGTGGCGTTTTGTGCCATTGGCGCTGCCATGTCGGCATTGTGTTATATGTGTATGCGACAAAAACGGTAAAATACTTTTTCACTTTTTTTTTAATTATTAGTACTTTATTACTAGTTTTTAAGAAAACAATTTTAATATTATGTATATTGAAACAGACTGATGATATATTAATATCCCACTTATTGCTAAAGAAAATGAGAGCATACATTTAACCTAAGCAATTAATTATTAAGGAAAACTTTTAACATACATACATACATCCACTTACATACTTACTATACAACTAAGAATAAAAACTGATGACCAATTGAAAGAAAAATAAAAGAGAATCTTGGAATTGTGTTGGTTTAATCATTTGTTTCATTTCATCTGGAGTTATTAGAAACAACAACAAAAAATAAGAACCAGTAAACTGCAGTTAATAAAAAATAACGGTACTTTCTATATTGGTAACAATTTAACCTAATTTCAATTACAAATGGACAAATATAGTACACTTGTACATTAAAAAAGCGCACAACAATTCTAAGCTTCTCTTGCAAAACGATAAAAATATTCCAATAATTCAAACAATTTTATAGTTAATTAGCAGCGAACATGTTGCTAGCAGTCAGTCGATGCTTTACTCTGCTTTCAGCACTTTTAAAAACTAATCATGCACATTAAATTGAAATTTTCTTCGATTTTCTTTCATACTCTTGCCAATAGTGGTTTATGGTCACAAAAAGAATTTCCAACATCTGAAACCGGTTTAACTTATACATTAGCACGTGCTGGACTAGATTCATGTCGTAGACGCCATCATCAAACTCCGGCAGTAACACAAGATCAGCATCATCATCAGCAACTGCAAAGACAAAGTCAACGTAAATATTATAACCGATTTAGTTTGATTTTTTTTTTTGTTCTAATATGGACTTGATTTCCTTAACAGAATTTATTTATTCTTTTTTCCTGTGTTCTAGAATCTTTGTGTTCATCTGGTAAGACTCAATCGACAGCGGTGGCTACACAAAAACTATCGCAAGATTGGTCAGCATCCAAACTGCTTGCCCCGCATCTTCAAACGCAACCAATCAGTCAGACTCATTCTTCATTATCGAAACAACATTCTGCATCTCATTTTCATCATCAACATGCCCATCATCATCACAGTCATAATAATCAACAATCGCAGCAGCAACAGCAACAGCAGCAAACAACACAGCATCAATATGTGCCTCAAATACAACATCAGCATCAACATCATCATCAGCATTTAAATAATGAGTGAGTACCATTTTTTTTTTTTATCTTTTTCACGTACATACACACATATTTATTTCTAATGCATTGATGGGGATATCCATTCACACGAGTAAATGGCACAATTTGTACTTATTATTATATACACACTGCGAATCACTTAAATAACACAGCCTTACAAATTTAACCTTTTCTATTTAAAATATTAGCGGAGTTCAGTGTTTGGTGCAAATGGTCTGGCGAAAGTGCAAATGCAAAATATCGTTGCTTTTTGACTAAATTTTGGGTAGTTTGTTGTTGGATTCCATAAAAAAGCTACGATATTTTGCATTTGCGCTTTCGCAAGACCATTTGCATCAAACACTGAACTCCCCTAATTATAATTATTAACCTTTTTCATTTTTCTTATTTTAAACTTTTTAACGGGATTTTAAGGTCACAAAATAAAGTTCGAAATTATTTATTTATTTTTAACATCCGACGTTTCGTTAGATAATAACAAGTTCATTGGGGAATGTATTATTTATTAGCAGCCATATTCATAAATATTTAAAACAGGGTAATAAAGAACTTTTAAGCAAAATTTCATAAAATTACATTCATAAATGTATATTACATGAAAATTTTAAAATAGATTTAAAGATGGTATGCACCTACTATAAACTAGGGATGTAACGATACGCCGTTTTGCCGATCCGATACCGATTCCGATACTTAAAAATAAATATCGCCGATACCGATTCCGATACCGATACGTATATTGAAATTGAGTTCAAGTTTAGATTAACAAAACTCAAGAAGGGCAATTTTTTTATTATGCAACATTACAGTGTAAGAGATTATTAATATTTAAAATAGATATTAATACAGTATATAAAATTGGAAGTAATTTTTAAGGAACTACATTTTCATTGCTTTCAAAGAATCTATATTAAAAATATGCAGATAATTAGAAGAAAAGCCAGTACAAATGTGTAATTACTTTATAATTTTAAAAAATACTCTCCATGCTTTTTAAAAAATCGATTTTTTAAAGGACATTTATCAACTAATATTCTTCTAAATAACTTATTAGCTTAATTATTAAAAGTCTGCTAAAAGTTTATATTTATTCACTTAAATTTACATTAAAACACAGTTTTGTGTTAAAATTCGCATAAAAAGAAAGAAGTTCTGAAAATGGGTAATTTTTCATCCTTTTTTAACCGACTTCCAAAAAGAAGAAGGTTATCAATTCGTGTGTGTTTTTTTTTACTTTTTTTGTACACGCATAACTCTGTCATTTGTGAAGCGATTTTAAAAATTATTTTTTTGCTGGAAAGGGTTTGCCTGCAGATTGGTCCCATAATTTTTTTTTTTAAATCGGAGGGGGAAATTCGCTTCCCCCATGCTGTCATTTGTGAACCGATTTTCAAAATCCTTGTTTTGTTTGAAAGGGTTTGACAAAAACTGGTCCCAATTTTTTTTTGTCGAAAATCGGAGAAGCTAGTTTGCTCCCCCTCCCCACCAATCCATAACTATGTCATTTGTGAACAGCTTTTCAAAATTCTTGTGTTGTTTTCATGGGTTCGCTAGTAGTTTGGACCCATAATTCTTTTCGAAAATGGGAGGGGGAACCATGTATAACTTTGTCATTGGGAACCGATTATCAAAACTTTATTTATTTTTATTATTTTTTTAAAGGGTTTGACTACAGTTTTTTTTGAAAATTAGTTGTGAAATTTGCTGCAAACCCCCCTTCAGGTTGGTACCATAATTGTTCTCCAAAATCTGTGCGGGATTTCCCCTTCCCCCAGAAATATTGATTATCGCATAGCTCCTCCATTTATGGGCCGAATTCCAAAATTTATTTTTTGTTTGGAATGGTTTGCCTAGAGTTTGGTCGCATCATTTTTCTACGAAAATCTGTGGGGCAAGTCTTCCACGCCTCCACCCAAAATATTTATTAGAGCACAATTCCTCCATTGGCTTACCGATTTTCAAAATTGTTTATATGGAAGGCCATCAAGTATGTTACTCTTTATACTGAAGTCGGCTTTTTTTTCCAGAATTATTTGAGGAATCATTATAGAATACCGAAAAAGAAATTTGTCCTAACATCACTTCAAATTCGGTGATTGGTAATGGAAAAAGAGAACTTCTTGCAATGACAAGCAAATGTGAAACTAATTAGAAATTATCCAAATTCGCAATATTTCCGGATCGCGACTGCTACATTTTCATGATGTCTTTGTAATGTCTTTTTTTGCTGGGAATAAGATTTAAAAAACAACGAATTGAATTTGAGTTCATGGTAAAACTAACAATAAATAAATTATTTTTTTTGCTAAATAACAGCAGATTTAAAAAATAACGAAATGAATTTAGTTGTTGGTAAAATTAACAAAAAAATAAATAATTTTATTTAAAAAACTGAAAAAAATTTTTAAAGTATCGTCGTATCGACAGTAAAATATCGCTGATACCGATGTATCGGAAAATCTGAAGTATCGCCGATATATCGGTATCGGTATCGGTATTCGTTACATCCCTACTATAAACCTTCAATAAATTCATATCATCGAAATATCAATTTTAACTTCAAATATCTTTGGAAATTTATCACACAGGAATACATGATATGCCTTAAATTATAGCTTGAAGTCTTGGCTATAAGCGTTTAATGTGTTTTTTTTTAATTTGATAAAATATGCCACTAAATTATTTAAGTTAAACAAAATTAGCAAAAAAACACCATCAAAACACATAAAAGCAATAAGAAATGTTAGTGATGTAGAAACAATCAACACAAATGAGAATAGGTTCGTTATTCGAGTACCTTCTTCATACATTATATAAAGAGTCGTGTGAATTCTTTTGAAATCATTTCACTTTTTTGATTTTACTTCATAGAAAACTTGTATTAAATAAGTTGAGAAATATTTAAAGTTTGTTACGGACTAGATAATTTATACTGAAAATTTCGTAAAAAGCATTACAGAAGGGTGGAGGCGGTATAACTACTCCAAAAATAGAGTTACGTAATATGTGATTAGGCACTTATTCTTAATACATTGTTTGTTCTTTATTCTTGTGTTTAACATAAAAACAAAGTATAAGGTGCATCGCTATATTTCACCAAAACTTAAGAACGATATGCCTGATTTCGATCAGTAGAACACCAAAAGATGAATGAACAAATTATAGTGCCTGAAAATAATTTTTTGGTTTGATCAACGCTTTCGGAGTTATTCACAAATTACTATCGAACAAAAAAGTGTCTTTTCATGCAAAATCAACAACTTTTTTCTTTTTAAAAACTCGAAAATAATTTAAAACAGCAAAAACTTGATCTGTTTAAAATTATGCTTAAAGATGATTATATTGCGAACAAAATAAGCTTTATATCACTAAAATCGCTGGATAAATACGTATTGATTTTATTATCAATTAAGTGAATATACTCAGACATTTAAAAGATTATTTCGGCTATAAATTAATTTCACTGTAAAACACCAAGAAAATACATAGTTCTAACGACTGATTATGGCAGAGGGCACAAAAAAATGTTATACCTATATCGGCTTTTTGAAAGTTTACATCTTCGTTTCATATTAGGGGAAGTTAAAAAAGGCTATTAAGGCTTAATATCTTACTTATTCATAATTAGTACTCGGCATAGGAAATCTTGTAAACCTTATTACGTTGAAGTTATAAAATGTATTCAACGCTTTTATGTAAAACACCGAGAGAAATATTATTGTTAAACATTTTAACTGCTAACTGTATGCGACTTTTTGTCCCTTTCTTAAGAAATTGGCTCAAAATCCCCTTCAGCGGAGGTATAGTGGGGTGATATATTCTACAAAAAGATTTGCCATCAAATTCTACTATAAGTTATTAAATATACCCAAGATTCCGACTGTACTGGAACGCCAGATATCGTTCAAAACTTAAAAAGTTGTATTGAGGGTTGGCCCTTTCTTAAAAAAGTTAAGTCAGTTCTAGTGACTCGACATAGGAAATCTTGCCAGCTTTACGTTTGAAGTATAATATATGTTTAGCACTTTTGTAGAAAGCACCACGAGAAATATTTTTGTACAATAGTTTAACTCTCTAACTCTTCATTCTATTGGTCTTTTTGGGTCTTTTTGTCCCTTTCTTAAAAACGTTAAGTGATATAATAAAGTTCCCTGGCATTGAAAATCTTGTCAGCCTCACGTATAAGATATAATATGTGCTGAGCACTTTTACGTAAAACACCACGGGGAGGATTTTTGTGGTACATTTTAACCCTCTAACTATTCATTGCATGGGTCTTTTGCTCCCTCTCTTAAGAAAGGGACAAAAAAACTCTCCTTCAATGTCGATATAGTCGGGTGAGATATTCCACAAATAATAACATTAACTTAAAAATTTTAAGAACCCCCGAAGAAAATAGATGATAACTTCAAAAAGGCTGGACCAATTTTATTTAAACATTGCTAAGAACACTCTCGATCAAGTCACCTTTCAAACAAAATTTACTAAATTAAAATCGATCTAGCCGTTTGGGAGCTATAGTTTCAAAGACACAACAGATTCAACAGGATACATCTAAAAAAGACGTGATATCTTCGAAACGGCTGGACCAATTTTATTCAAACATAGCTAAGAATACTCTCGATCAAGTCGCCTTTCAAACAGAAAAAAATAAACCAAATAGGTCCAGCCGTTTGGTCTCTACGAGGGTTCTTACATCCACACAGATACACAGACACACACTACAAACTTATAACACCCCTTTTTAGGCGGGGGTTAAAAATATTTTCCAGAAAATTCTAAAAGCTTTTAAATATACGCAAGCTCCAGACTCTACTTGAACGACAGAAATCGTTCAAAACTTAAAATGTGTTTAAGGGTTGTTCCTTTCTTAAAAAAAAGTTAAGTTATGCATCGTACACATTGGACATTTCTTTTGTTGTCATTTTGTGGTGTCATATTTCAAATTAACAACTCAATGCGACAAAATTACAATAAGCTGTCATTTTGTTTTTGTGACTGCAATATTGTCGCATTATTGTGACAAGCGTACACATTAGACGCGCAAACAGTTTGCCACACACCGAAAAACATAGGAAGTGGCAAACGTTGCCGCTATTACACACTATCATGTTTGTTTGGGATGTCATAAAATGGCATAGTGTATAGTGACCCGGCAAAGGAAATTTTGTCAGCTTTACGTTTAACGTTTAAGCTATGTTTACCATTTTTATGTAGAACATCACGAGAAACATTTTCGTGGAATATTTTAACCCTCTCACTCTTCGTTGTATTGGTCTTTTGGTCTTTTTCTTACAAAAGGGGCAAAAACTTCCCTTCAGCGGTGAGATAGTGGGTTGAAATGTTCTGCAAAGAAATTTGTCATAAAATTTTTTATAATACTCAGACTCAACATGAACGCCAAAAATCGTTCAAAACTTCAAATATGTTTAAAGGGTTAATTTTGTACTTATTCACAATTAGAACTCGTCATAGGAAATCTTTTAAGCCTTATGTTTAAGGTTTAAAATGTTTTTAGCACTTTTTTGTAAAACACCACGAGAAACATCTTTGTAAATTATTTGAACCCTTTAGCTCTTCGTGATATGGGTATTTTTAGACCTTCCTTAAAAAAGCTGCAAAAAACCTCCCCCTCTGCGTCAATATAGCGAAAGATCTTGATAGAGACGACAAAAAAAAAAACAATATATGCGTATATCACCGTTGTGCACGTTTACGTCTGGTCTTTACTTTAGGCGGAGTTAAAACAAAACTTTAAGGCAAATATCTTTAGAACATATCAACTCACAGCGGATAGTTGAAATGTTAAAATGTTCTATGAAAATATTTCTCGTATTTTTTTCACATAAAAGTGCCATACATTCCTTAAACTTAAAATCTAAGAATTAAACTTTTTCCTATACCGATTCACTATAGAAATGTGCAAAAGTGCTGGAACTCTAAGTCCTCCTAAAATGAAACGCAGATGTAAACTTTCAAAATGAATTATTTATATATTTTTTGCCTTCTACCAGAATCCGTCGTTAGAACTTAGTATTTTTTTGTTTCTGCTGTCAGCTCTCAGTTGCTACCTGTAATATCGTTTTCAACAACTGACAACCAAACTGAAGTTCGATTGCCATCCATAATCGACTCATTAATTTCGGAATGTGCAGATCTACAATTTTTTTGTTACACTAAAAGTCTCTCAAAAAGACTTTTCATATGTATATATAAATGATTCCGGTTTAATAAATGTGTTAATATAATAAAAGTGTTTTAAATGAAATTTATTTGCTGGAGTTTAAGCAATTGTTTACATGCAGCATTTCGTTGGTGCTTTACCAACTCATCAGTAGACTTTAAACACAATTTTGAACAGCTAAAAACCCTTTATCTTATGTATAAACATTTAAAAACCATTTGAGAACTTAAAATATATAAATGATTTTCAAAAAATAATCATAGTAGGATTTGAAACTTATACAAAACCCAGCAACTAACGCTGCAACGAAATGCTGCATATAGACAATTGCTTAAACTCCAGCAAATAAATTTCATTTCAAATAAAATTATGACAATATGTCAAATAATAAATTTTTTAATAATAAAAGTGTATTAAGTTGCTTTTTTGGGTTAAATGGTTTTTAGATTTAATCACATTCTCTGTACAAAATCTTTACATATTCACATTTTCATATTAATTTAAGTTCTTTGTGGTGTTTGGTGAAAAAATTAAATTTACAAAAACAAATATAAAAAAAAAAACTTTAAAATTCTAACTGTGCTTTAGTCAAAGACAACGTGAATACATTGATGTTCCGTTGCCCAAATCTGTAGCCAAGTCTGCAGCTTTAAGAAATGCCAACTTATCGGAAGATGATGTCAATGTCTCCTCGCCATTTGTATTAAAATATAACACCTGCCAGCCTGTAACTAATCTGTAAGTATTAAGAATTATAAACATTTAAAAAGAAAATATGCAATAAAAATTGAAAAAAAAAACTATCGTAAGCTCTCCACATTCCTTTGAAACATCAAGATTTTCATTACACTCTAATGGCCAAGATTCGGGTGTAGAATTTCTCAGCAGTCGTGAGCTATACGAAACTTCACCAGATTCATTTGATTCTCAAGCACGCAAAGGTACTCATCAGTCTCTGTGTCCTCGTCATGCTAAAGAGCATTCGACTGTTAAACATAATAAAACGAATTTAATAACTGCCACCAGCAAAATGGACATAAATAATACCGATTCTAGGTAAGAAAGAAAGTAATTGTGAATGTTATCTTTAAAAATTGTTTTAAATTAATTTCATAAATTCTCTTCTTCAAGTGATAACTATGAAGACTCGTTACAAAATGATGATGCCTTAGTTGTGACCAACTGTCGTTCACTGTGCGATCATCATTTGCAACAGCATCAGCAACGCCATCAAGAACTCTATCAAAATTCACAATTTGAGAAAAAATCCTGCGTGCGTCACTCGTTTTCGGGTGTCAAGGATGATTTAATGCAGAGTTCACCACGAATATCTTTGAGATCCCGCGGCCATATTTTACGTAATTCTATGAATGACTTAGAAGAACGTCTGCACAATTTGGAACAGTCATTTAAAAGACCCTTAGATTATGCCAGCAGTAGTACTAAAACTAATAATAATATGAATAATTCCTTAAAATTTTAGTTAGAAAAAATATTTATTTTAGTTGAAATTCTCAAGTCCATGTATTTTAATTAATTGTGCAATATTTTTAGTTGTAAAAGTTAATAATGTTTGTAAGAATTGTGTATAAAACTAACTTTTTTGTTTAGCGTAAAGTACCTGTTTCAGAGAGGGAAGGCAGTAAAGAAAAACATGAAAATTTCATTGCATTTGTAATATAAACGTACGGAGTACATGGGAGTTAAATAGTTTGTAATTAATTTAGCTATTTATAAGTTGTACAAAATATTAAAAATTTAATTTAAAAAATACGTTAAATGAATTAAATGAAGTATAAGTATGTAGTTAAGTTAAATAAATATGTTGTGAAATATTGTATACGTTGCATTAAAAAGAAGATTTTTAAATGATTTCATTGGATGATCACTTTTTTCCAGGGAAAACCCGATCACTTTTTCATGATAAGTATCCGATTTTCACAAAACTTGGAATTTTTATTCTGTATAGTGCTCCACAGTACACTTGGCTGTTCATTTGATCGGACCCACCTACCAACATGTATTTCGACGTGCTGAATCCGAATCTGCAATCCTTAAAATTTCGAGAAAATTGCGAGAAACCCGCTAAAAATCTAGAAAAACTAGTTTTTCCCAAGTTACCCAAAATGTTAGGGGTGTACGAGCCAAACGGACTTCAGGTACGGAGTCAGCACGTCGAAATACATGTTGGCAGGTGGGTCCGGCCAAATGTACAGCCCACTTTACTCAAAATTTGTAATATCTACTTCTTTTAAATAACTTCCTTCTGCTTCTAACAATTAAGATATTATTTATAATGTTAAGGACTATGCAAGGATTGAAAAATAATTTTTTTCTTAAAGATATTTTTTTAAAACATTAAAAAACATCTTTAAGAGTGACGGAACTGAAAATTTTTAAATAAACACAAACATATATGGGCATTGGGCTGGAGTTAGATTTATGTGGTTCATTAACGAACTAGTTCAACTGAACGATGCAATCAATTGAACTGAATTAACTAGCTTATATTTTCACGCCAGCAAGCTTAATTTTTGAACTATGAAATAACATGAACTAAATCACAAAGCAAATTGAAATTTGCAAAAATTTAAACACATTGTTGTTTCTTTTTTGAAGCAGCCCAGGGATAATTTCTGCGGTTATGTATGACGTCAGAAAAAACCTAGAACTTTATCAGACAATTAACTGAACTGTCTGAAAATTCCTTAGACATTTAGCAAAATAGTTCGGAGTTTTCTTTTACGATGTGTGTGCACATTTTCTAAAATATCCGATTAATATTAGACTAGTTAGTCTGCACATTTTCTAAATGCATTTTTATTTCCTTTAAGTCATTTAACACCACTTGCAACGCATTTCTGACCAACAACTTACGAATTTTTTTTATTTCTGCACATTGTCTGGGTTGAGCTTTCGTAACAATTCTCATTTATTTCTGCGGAGTTTGTGCAAAAATGTACAAGTCTTACAATTTTTTTAATTGTTTGTTCGACTTTTTATGACTCTAATAGATTTCTAATTTAAACACTTTACATTAATAGAGAATTCTATCAGACATTTTGCAAAAAATTCAAAAATTTCCGCAGACAATGAAGTCCGCTTTCTTGTCAACCACTAGTATTATTTTCGTTTGAATTCAGCATTTTGTGCAGATTTGTGCGATTTGAATTCAGCATTTTGTGCAGACTTTCGGACCTAATTTGGGGAAAAAAACGTACTGCTGTCAGTTGGGAATGTACTGCTTTCAGTGAAAATTTTTTTGCCTAATTTAGTCTGCATTCTGTCAGAAAGTCTGCATAAGTTGCCGAAATCGTATCCGATGTCGGAAAAGACTCGCCTTTTAAATCTTTTCCATATCGTTAAAGAGATATTTTAATGCCATTTAATCTGATACCTATCACGATAAGTTTTAGACTAAATTTACATGATGAAATATTTCATAAAATTTGTGGCATGAAACTTTCTTTATTTGCTAAAAGAATGGACAGGGAAGCAAATTGGGTGGAAAAAAACACAGAAAAAATTAATTTCATTTTCTGTAAAGGAATTCAATGAAATAGTAAATATTTTGTCTATGAACGGACCTACAAACGAATTTGTAAATATAGACAAAAATACCTCAACAATTTCATTGAAAAAAACGTGTTTTTTTCAGTGAACAAATTGTTTAAATCTATAAAACAATTTGTCTAAAAATATTTACAAATTGTAGACAAAACAATTTACTAAATCAAACAAAAATATTTACTAAATTTTCTGAAAAATATCAAACAATATTTCTGCCTGAATTTAATAAACAATTAGTCTAAAAATGCTAACAATTATTAAGCAAAATAATTTACTTAATCAAACAAAAATACAAACAAAATGTTTGTCTGTGTCATCATCCATTAAGCATTAAGAAGATTTTACTTTGTTAAATGTGTTCAAGTCTGAATGTTTATCTAAATACTCTAAAAAAATGAATGAGAATTAACGCAACGACAACTAATCGGCTCACTCAAAAATCTTTTGTAAACAAACTTGGTACAATTGCATTCCTCTTGCTATGATTATTGTTGTTGTTATTTGTGTGTATGTCGTCATCGGGGTGGTTTTTTACGACACAGATTTTATTGTTGTTTTTGGTGTTTGCGTTCTAAATAAAAGTCAAACAAACAATTCATAGATTATGGACAGAACATTTACTGAAAATTAAATTTATTTTTAGACAACCTTTTGTTTGAAAATTTTTTGGTGATAATTTTTTCCGTGTAGTAGAAAATAAAGTTTCAGTTGGTTTTTGCCAACTTTCATTGCTAAATTTGCTTTTCCGTGCTTGCATTAAGCAAATAAAAAAAGTTTCATGAAGAAATTTCATGGAATATTTCATTATGTAAATGTAGTCTTAATCATCCTTATCGTACTTGGCGATTTTGTGGCGAATATCAGGCGTTTGTACTAGATTAATGAAAAATGTTGCTTGTTTTCTTTAATCTACTACAAATTGTCGATTTTGAAGTCGACAAACGCCAACCACGTAAAACCCAATGATTTTTAATTTTTTTCCCTGACTATACGATAACCCATGGCAGCCATTTTGAATTTAATCCAAAGTAATTATTATTAGGCTAAGGCGGTAACATTTTTAGTACAAAGGAACAAGAGAAAAGTCAACGGTGGCTTATTATAACTTTACCAGTGCTTATGTGTATGTTCAAGTATTCTCCATTTTTTAGATGGCTTTACAGAAAAACCTAAATATCATTTTCAGTAAACAATTTCAATAAATTATTGAACATTTTGTCTAGAATCGTACCTAAAAACAAGTTTGTATATATAGACAAATATGTCTCAACAATTTCATTGAAAAAAACCCGATCTTTTTCAATAAACAAATTGTCCAAATCTATAAAACAATTGGTCTAAAAATGTTTAAAAATTCTAAAAAAAAAATAATTTACTGAATCAAACAATACCTACTATTTACTGGATTTTCTGTAATATATCAAACAATATTTTTGCTTTAACTTATAAAAAAAATTCTCTAAAAATACTTGCAAACTCTAAACAATATAGTTTACTGAAGCAAACAAAAATATTTACTGGATTTTTTGTATATACCTTGTATATCAAACAAACTTTTTTTCTGAGTCAGCAAAAAAAATTTTTTGTAAATATTTTTAAGTTTTACATAATAACATCATCATCCATTAAGCATTTATGAAATTTAACTTTGTTAAATGTGTTCAACTCTGTATATTTATCGAAAGGTTAAAAAAATTAATGAGAATTAATGCAATAACGTTAATGAATTGATTCACTCAAAAATGTTCACTAAACAAACTGGGTACAATCTCACCATTTTTGCTAGCATTGTTGTTGTTATTTATGTGTATGTTGGCATGGGGGTTGTTTTTTTACGAGTCAGAAAACTGTTTTTTGTTATTTTTGTTTTTTTTTGTGTTTGTGTCCTAAATAAAAGTCAAACCAAAAATTTACTGATTTAGTAAAGAACATGTACTGAAAATAAAATTTTATTTTAGACAAACTTTTGTTTGACAATGTTTTGCTGATAATATTTTCTATGTTGGTTGAGTGTGATTTTAAATTTTATTTATAATATTCCCGAAAATTTAATACTAGAATTATCCTTTGAGAAAAACAAAATCACCACGATCGATATTTTAAATTAATGTTAAATTAACCCATTGTTGCATGTTAGTTTTACTTCATTTCCCTTGTTTTTACTATATGTTTCAACTTAAGACGTTCGTTTTTTTACACCTGATTTGTTTTATATTATTTGAATGAAATCGATAGATTTTGTTGCATAGTTTTATTTTGTGGTTTTTAACTTTATGCAATACCATGGCCGCCATTTGAATTTTGTATACATCGTAAGACTTGTATTTCTCTGATCTCTAATTGCAGCCATTTGAATTTGTTGTATATCGTTTGCATGGTATCTTAAAGATCTTTAATATGATACCCATCACGATAGGGATTGCTGATTTTAAATTTTTGGTCCCTGACTTTATGGTGCCATTCTAAATTTCAGAAAAAAAAATTTTGTCTAAAACACCCAGATAATAATAAAAATTCTATTGACAGCTCACTGATCAAAATTTGATCATGGTACGAACAATCATACATAGACTACTAAACACAAAAAGGCTGTGGTACATAGAATCCGTCATACTTTATACGTCGCCTTTTTCAGCTGATAACTAAGTTGAAATACATGTTTTCTTATGAGCTTAGTCACATTCGGTACGTCTACGTCAACGCAAAGTACGAAAGTTGGCCAACTTTTAACGTACGTTGATTACTTTGCTTTGTTGCACAAACAATAAAATAAAATAATAAAAGCAAATAAAATAAATGAATAAAATCAAATCAAATTTAGTTGCAGAAACATGCGAAGAAAAAACAGTCATTTTAATATCCGTCAAAAAAGTACTAATTGTGACAACCTCCTCCGTCGTTACGTTAATGTCAGTTGAAAAAGGCGACGTAAAAAGTACGACGGTTTCTATGTGCCCCGGCATTAACTCTTCATTTAGGCATTGCCGTATTCCATTAAAAAATATAATAATTATTAGTGGTCTACTTTTAAGTAATTGTTGTTATTAAAAAATGTCATGAAAATTTTTTCAAAAACAAAAATTTTAAATATTTTAAACTTTAAAATTACGTATTCTATAGTAAGATGAAACAGTTGTAAGTATAAAAGCATTAAAATATATATTTTACTACTCTACTACTTTTATTACAACTCAGCCAAGGTGAATTGATAACCGGAATACTCGCGTCGAACACAATCATATTTTTAACTGTCAAACTGTATACATAAAATAATATTTCTTGTTTATTTCAATGCGAGTCGTTTTTCCATATTAAGTTTGCTAACTAGAAAAGCAAAATTTTTTAGCTGTTCTTCTGTTCTTCACCTGGTACTGAATTTGTTATGAATTCAACCTAATGGTGCCACTAAAGAAATTTATCTTTACAAGGTAATCGCGTAGCTTCAATTATAATAAGCTACATCTAGTTTGTTGTTGTCTAATAGATTGCGTATGATTCAACCAAAGTAAAAGGGTGATTGTATATTGGAGTGTTAAAATATCAATAGAAAAGATTTTCATATTGTGGTAAAGAAGGTCAGACGTGGGAAATAAATAGTTAACAAAATAAGCATAACCATTATTTGATAATTTCAAGATGCATATAGGGCTGGATTCACAAAGCGAATAAAATATATCTCATTATTATTAAGTTTCTAAAAGCAATTTTACAAAATGTCATGTTTAATTGAAAAAACTTGAATGTGTGTTTATAGATTTGGCTTTTGCAAAGACTATAACAAATGCAAAATTTTTTCTCTGTTTTGAATTGGTGTTGTTGTATGAAACATACATGGGACTTTTTCATTGGCATTGACATTTCATTGACATTATTTTACGTAGTTATAATGAAAAAAGTTTCAACTACCAATAAATGTCAATGCTTTTATTTTCATTCTAATTGTTTAAATACTTGTAATGAAAAAACAATGAAATCTATCAACTCCAATTATAATTAAAGAAAAAATAATTGTTCATATAGATACAAATATATAAGTTGAATAACTGAAAAATATGACCTTTGGAGCAATTCCTTTTATGTTAGTGTGCTATTTGAAAAATAAATAAGCTGATGCAAAACAAATGAGAGCAAATATTACAAAAGTCAAATAATATTTGGCATTGCAATGCAAAATTATGTAAAAATAAATCAGTGGCTTCTTCCCTGTATCTGAAATTATTTAAAATTCATTGAAAGTCACCAATATTAGAAAATGCTGAAATCTCGGCAAAATTTGTAAAAAAAAATTGTTAATCAATTTTAGGGCTTATTTCCGATATTGCAATTTTTCGCGACATTTCGCTATTTTCGCGATAGAAGAGCTTTTTTCAGTTTTTTGGCTGTCATTAGAGTTTTACCGATTTTTGATAAATTTCAGAGTTTCTATCTTTTCGAAATTAGCATGTTTTTGCGAAATTTCGCCATTTTTTGCGACTTTTTCTGAATTTTTAGCATCCCTTAAAAGTTAAATTAAATAAATTGACAAGTGACTACAGCTAAAAACTACTTGTGTTAAAATAGCACATACGATAATTTGGCCCAAAAGAACCGATGTGCGTATTAAATAATCTAATAAATTATAACCTCATTATTGTTTTAAATAAAACTTTATTGAGCTATTAAACCATAATTTTAGGGTTTCATTCGAAATATGTTTCCTTGTCATTTTATTGCCTTGCTTTGCAAATGTACTAATCATTCTTGCTATTAAATTTATTTTTTGTTTTTAACTAAATGTCTAATCTTATGACAAAGCGATATTTTTTTTTTGTTATTATTTACCAGAACTTTCTGTCTAGATTTTATTTATCGCTAACTTAACTGACATTGAGCCCATATCTAACTATATTGATAGTGAAAGTTGGTTTCAATTGTTATCAGCAAAATTAACACTTATTAAAAGTCGCATTTAGTGAACAAATGAAGTTGAAAACATAAAACATTTAAAAGCACACTAAAAGAGTTTTCTTCATAAATTCTATGAATTTTGATATTAATCCAATGAAAATTCTAATTAAACTCAACCAACGTCACGCTTAGTTGGATAAATGAAACAATCTTAGTTAAAACTATTTTAATGAAAATTTCAACAGATAAATAACTGAAGTAATTTCATTGATGCAATGTAATTAATAATGTCGCTGAGCGAATGAAAATATTTCATTATTTCAATGAAATTATTTAATCATTTTAATGAAATTTTTTGATTATTTTAATGAAATTGTGTGATTATATTAATGGAATTATTTAATTGTTTTAATAAAACTTATTGTATTATGAACTAGGCTCAATTTAACTTAAACTCTTCGACTGACTGTTTTAATTTATTCACAATTCAATTCTTTGCTACACTAATGCACATTAGAAAAATTTTTTAAAATTTATTGTTGTATTCCATAATGAAAAAACCAAAGTCAAACAAAATAATTAATAATGGTTGAAAAACCAAAACTAAAAAAAAACATTTGTTTTCACAAATTCCACGATCTGAAACTACTGAGCTGATTAAAAATCAGTATTGGTGTGACTTAAAGATAATATGAAAGTTGTTTGGGGGTGAAATGTTGTAAACTTCACAAGCAATATTTTCTTTCTACAAAACTTTTTTGTGAAATTAATATTTTTGAAAATTAAATTTATGGTTTTTCCTTACTGTTTAGCGGGCTGGGGCACGTCTTACCCTAACCGATTGATCTGAAAATTATACAGGATCATTTTTTTTATCTATTGTCACCAACCTGGGTGTTGAGACTGGAAGATATCGATTTTTTTATTTTCATTTCAAAAGCTTTTTTCGGGTTCGTTGAAAATATTGTAAAATATTTCATAAAATAAACGCGTAAATTTTAAAATGAAAACTGTTACGGCATGATTTAATAGATTGTAAATAAATGTACATAAATTTATTTTGTGTAAGACTGTCCACAAAAATACTGTTTTCCGCTCTTGATACAAAATGGCGTGTCCGTAATGCATGGTGTTGATTTTCCACATTATGAAACTATGAATTTTTTCGAAAACAAGATTAAATTTATAACGGTTTTAGAATATTTGCATTTAGTTCTCTTATTTCATACTTCAGATTTTTAAAAAATATTAGATATTATATATTTATTAAATTTTTGGTGTCCGCAGTCATGTGTATTGATCGTTACGAGTTTTAGTACGCTTCATTACTCAGTTTAATTGTTAAAATCATTAAACACATACACTGAAATAACAGCGTAACAGGTTTGTACTTCTAAATATTTAAAACTTCTGTGAACTTTGTTAAATAGTATTATATTGCAAAACATTTCATCAATCAATCATCGTTTGTATCCAAAAAAATGTATTGAGTGTTATCCATATTTTCTTAGTATTATTGAAATTTTTAGTGAATACCTAAGAGGTTATGTTAAAATACATTGAAGAGTATACATCTGAATTGTATTGAATTCAAATTAAAGTATGTATTGAGCGTTTCGTAAAAAATTTTTTGATATAATTTATCTATAAATTTTAGGACATTAAAAAAGTGAACAGCAGCTGCAGGGTAGAGACGATATAACGAACATTTTTTGTTTACAAATTTCTGGTTTTCTTTGAAAAATTTTGCTTCTTTCTCACTGTGGGTTATTATATTTTCGAAGAATGTGTTAGATAGGTCGTATTTTGTAACAAAACAGTTATTTTAAATTGACATAACTTTTGAATTGTTGGTCGATTTGAAAAAAGAGTTAGCATACTCTTTGCTCATGTATAAATGTTTGTAAAGTATTATATTAAAATATAAACTTTTTTTTTCCTGTGAAACCAAATTATAACTGAAAAAGTGGTCATAACTTTTAATTTCGTCCTGCGATTACTATATTTTTTTTGTTTTTAGAGAGTAGATGTATAGTGCTTTCAAACCCTTTACTCATTTTTTTCGATGTATTATTTTCGCAAAAATCGTTCCTGTAACAACCGCGAAAGCAAATGTAACGCTCAATACACAACAATGTTAAAAAATCGAAAAATATAATTTTATTTCAACGAAATGGTTTCTTTGGATTTATGAAGAGAAATTCTTTCAGTGTATTTTTTATGTTTTGTCATTTTAAATAAAATAGTAAAGAATTGTTTTTAAAAATTGTGTTTAGTGTGCACAGACCTGCAGTTTAAAAAAGTTGTTTCATGAAGGGATGGATGGAATTCATGTCAGAACTGAATTTTTGGAAATGCATACGAGAATTAAATCACTACAAATTGCTGTTAGATTGATGCTTTGTAAAATTTCTTTCAGAAACTCAATTCCCCGCTCCTAGTTGATGCCAATTTTCATCAGCACCATGACGTTTTTTCCATCTTCATGTTCACATGCACAAAAATCGGCTGCAAAAATTTTAGGAAATATATCTGTTTATCTGTTTTATTCTACTCGTATACAGATGATCAATTAACTATTATTTTATTTATTTTTCACAAATATAACATGCGATAAAGAAATAATAATTTTGTTTTGTAGTTTTAATTTTTTGTTGTTTAAACTTAATTATTTTTGGTTGTTTATAACTTTTTTGCGCTAATATTTACGCTCTCCTGAAAACCTCGTAATCGCCCTCAATCATCATGATGGTGCAAAAAAAAGTACGCACTTCCAAACAAGTCAATAAAAACCCTAAAAAAATATACATATACATACATACACAGAGAGAACAGATTCATTGTGGCAACCGAATTTGTTGCCAATCGAATTTTGTCTGTTGCGTGTACTATCATAACTATCATAACATTGTAACTATTAAATTTAAAAAATCATTAGAGTGGGGAAATATTTTAGTTTTTTTTAATTGCATATAAATTAGACTTGCCCACTTTTGAATGAAAAAAAGACATTTTATAAAGTTTTCCTTTATTATAAAGTGATGATAAAACTATATGTATACGTCTAATTAACATATTCGCAACACCAAAGAAACCAAATCACATGAAGTGGTGAAAGAAGGGAAAAGCGTTTAAGAACATAAACAAATAATTCTAGAATGAATATCAAGGTGTGTATCGATTAGTTTTAAGCATTAAAAATAAAGGACAATTAAAGTAATATATTAAGCTTTCCCGTTTAAAAATATTTTGATGATTGGAGGTTTCATTATCATCCACAGTAATTCTCCAACAGTTAACAAAAGAAATTCCACAATCAGTTTTCTTGAGGAAATATTGAAGGCGTGATCGGAAGTAGGTAATGTATTCCTTCTTATTATCTTCTTATGGCTCTGCCTGATAGATAGGACGGCCGATGACTTGAAAATTATATTTTTAACAGAAACGTACTTATTGAATCCATTTATTTCTGGATGTCTGTGGAAGAGCAAAATAATCTTCAGTAAATCACTTTTCAATTAGCAATACATATATATCTTACCTTTTTGTAAATAGTAAATCGGAGTGGAGCTGAAAAATTTTTAGATTTCAATGCTATTGAAATCGACAATTAATTAGTCTGTTTAATGAATTACTCCCATATATTGTATGAAAGCCATAAGACTTTTATTTGCAAATATTTGGATTTTGTATTTTACCGTTGTTATTTTAATTTCAGTATAGGCAAGTTATCTGCAAAAAAAACATATCTGGCAGCACTACATTTTTATTTGCAAATAAGAAATGCTCATAAACGTGGTATACAAATTTATCATTAATTAATTATAGTTGCATTATACATACATTATGGTGCTGCATTTTAAGAGACTTTGTATAGCCAGTACTGTTTGAATAATGAATCTTAATAAAAATGTTTACATCTAGAATACGGACGATTGTGTCGTGCCTTGGCTATACTAGTACATCTTACTATTTAATAATGTGTCCACTGTAATGTGCAGGGGTAGGGAAAACGCGAATAAAAATATCAACAAAAAAAGTTTAAAGATTTACATCTTTTTTTGCTTTTTAAACGGTTTTTATTTATTTAAAAAAATAGTAAATTACTTAGTCAACAATTTTTAACACTTAGAGACATAAACTATTAAAAATTAAAAAAAAAACTCATTTGAAGAATTTCTTGAATTCCAAGCAACCTTCCCAGTTCTCATCGAAACCGGGAGCAACAGTCTTAGCATTAGCGTACCACTTGGCAACGTTGGCGTATTTGCTGAAATCAAAACCAGCAACTTCGAATGAACTGACTGTGGCCAATAAAGCCAAATCGGCAACGGTCAATGAATCAACAGCAGCATATTGTTTGCCCTCCAAAAAGATGTCGAAAAATTCGAAAGCAGTTTCAATTTTTTTGTACAACTCGGGATCAGCGGGAGCCTTGGCAAAGATTTGTGGATAGTAGTAGTCGGCAAAGCTCTTGTAAAGGGTACCCATATCGAAGTACAAACGCTGGTTAATGACGGCACGCTTCTTAGGGCACTTGGGGTATAAGGAGTCGGTCTTAGCGTATTTCTCTACCAAGTAAACTATGATGGCACGAGATTCCCACAAAGCAAAATCACCATCGACCAACGTTGGGATAGTGTGTTGGGGATTTATTTTTAAGAATTCAGGTTTCAGGTGCGCGCCTGTTTGTAGTTCTAATTGTTTCTTGTTTAGCTCAACGCCAACAGCTTTAGCAGTCATTAGTACCGAACGGCAGGGAGAGGAACCGGGCTTGTAGTATAAATCCATGGTTTCTAAAAAATAAAAAGAAGAAACAAATTAGACTCTGTAATTGCATGCAATATGTGATTTATATATTATTTTTTGACAATTAAAAATTTTTGAGGATTTAGCTTTATAACTGAGAATATTTTCTCATGACCTCGTAGATTTTTCATACACAAAATATTTTTTCGTTTTTTTAGCATTCTGTACCCAAAAAGTGGTAATGGGATCCTATTACTTTCACTCGGGTGTCTGTCTGTACTTCTGTCGCAGATGTGTATTTTCCAAACCGTAAAGACACTTGAAATTTTCACAGATTATCAAAATGCTGTAGCACCTGCATTGTTTTTACTAAACTATTTGAAAATATTTTACGATGGCACAGAGTCTTTCAATATTTTTTTACTTTACAATAATTTTTTTTTTTATGAAATAAAATAAAGGGTTTTCCGATGAGCTGGCAGTGGAATATGTATTGAAATTAATTGATCTCCAACAATTTTTAGTAAATTCTTTCTTAGTTCTTTTTTCAATGGAATTTATGTTAAATCATGCTTTGTTACTGGTTTGTTCAAATAAAATTAAAACACTGTACTTTTATTTTAGTTACTTTATTGGCGGTTAGGAAAAATTTATATTTTTTAATTTGCTTACTTTTAGGGTTTTGGTTTTGCTTCAGGTTTGAAAGTTAACGTATAAAATCCAACGTACGACTGTCGGTATCTGCTAGAGTCAGAGCTATTTAAACCAATTGATGACGAATCGCTCCATTAGATTGTTTTAGAAATTCACTCTTTCGAACTCTATCTATGAATAATAAAAAAAAACTTGATAAATTGAGCTAGAGAAAAAAGAGAAAAATAATGAGAAAATATGCTGTAGATGTGTATGGATGTATGTGCCCTGTAGGTCCAGTTGTAACCGATGACATTTTCATCGGTGATGTCTGCAAGACAATCAATGATTTGTAGCCTATAAAACAATGGAAACTTGTGCTACAAAGCCTTATTGACGACAACATGAAGGACAACTGCATAGAATATGACACACAGTGCTTTGTCCCATAGACAAAAATACAAAAAAATAGAAGTTCTTATATTGTAGATAAAAATGTATCGATCGATGGATAACAATATAATTCAAACAATAATAATAATAACATGAACAATATAATTAACGGCGCTAGAGGATGCTAAAGTCATAGAATTTCGAGTAACAATTCATACGATGATTTTTTCCATGTTTTTTAAATCATGCTTTTTGGTGTATGTAGACGAACGGGGTAGAGAAGCAAACGGGGTAGAGAAAAAAATCACATTTTCAGTTCTCGCTGATTTTTTTCATATATTTCTTTAGTTCGATTTGCATTTTCTCTCATTGTCTCTCTTATGTGATTGTGTTAAGGGCATAATACGCAATCAATCAGCTTTATGTCAGATTCGTGTACGTGTGCTTGACGAAAAATCCAAACCAAGTAGATTTTCCATCAAGCGTCGTCGGTGTCACTAATACTAGCGAAATTTCACACATACTATTACCACGCTTGTCGAGCATGTTGACTGTGTATATTGCCCTTTAGGTTTTTTGTCGTTGTGAATGAGCAAATTTTGAGAGTAATATATAAAAAAGACATGCAACTAAAATTCATCGTATGAATGCAAAGGGGTTTTGGAAGCAACTTTTATAGAGAATTAAAAATATCATATGATTTTTAAATCAGCGTATGAATTGGGTGTAAGAATTGCTAAACAACTACATGAGTTTTACATGCTTCAGGAAAACAGTTGTAAAAAATTAATTTTTTCGAGTAGGAGACTGAATTTTTTTTTCTGTAATACTTAACTATATTTAGAACTGACTGTTAAAGAAATTTTATTTGAATTCTTTTTTATAAGTATTTTTTTATTATTTTGAAGAATGTTTATTTTTCACTTAAGCTTTACAAAATTTTAAACTTTGATGGAATATTAAAAGAAGAAAGAAAAATTGGTCTATGGGTTTTTTCTGTTTTCGTAAATTTGTACTGTTTTCTAATAACTAGAAGATAAAAAATGTTACCACAACTTCAAAAAAAAATTATTTTAAAATATAGCTATTTTCGTGATTTTAAAAGAAAATAAAGTAGACATCCTGTGAAATATAAACTCAAATTAGTAGTGATTAATAAAAACAGCAAAAAACAGAATATCTATAAAAAAATTGCGTTTGTCTATATTTTACGCTACAAGAGGGCGCCAAAACCACAAGTGACGTGGTTTTTTATTGTTTCAAGAAAATAATTGTAAAAACTTCATTTTTTAGTACAGGATCCAAATTTTTGTCTGTACACAGAAAAAAGTTTGAACATAAATAGTATGAAAAAAGTTCATTATCTATTGTTCATATATTTTAGTAGACATCCTGTGAAATATAAACTCAAATTAGTAGTGATTAATAAAAACAGCAAAAAACAGAATATCTATAAAAAAAATTGCGTTTGTCTATATTTTACGCTACAAGAGGGCGCCAAAACCACAAGTGACGTGGTTTTTTATTGTTTCAAGAAAATAATTGTAAAAACTTCATTTTTTGGTACAGGATCCAAATTTTTGTCTGTACACAGAAAAAAGTTTGAACATAAATAGTATGAAAAAAGTTCATTATCTATTGTTCATATATTTTAGTAATTTATAAATAAAATACAGGAATTTTTTCATTGCCAGTATGAATTTAGCTTTCAATAAATAAATAAATTTATGAAATCAAAGTTGCTTTGAAAACAATTTTCAACTTTTTTTGTCAACAAATTCTAAAATGTTTTTCTATTTATATAAAGGAAAAATACAATTAATTTCAAATAGTATGTTTGGCAGAAAGGAAATAGTTGTGCCTAGTACAACAGACTATACAAGTTCAATACTGAATTTTTAAAAATAATTTTTAAAGAATTTATGAATTAATTTATGTAAAAGTTCCTAGCTGGAATGAAAATAGTTTGGAAAAAAATTATCATGTTAGATTCATAGCATTTATGAAAAAATTCCTTGGATATAAGAAATGTCTTTTTCTGTGTAGCAGTTAACTATATTTAGAACTAACTGGAAAAAAATTATGTGATTTCTTTTCCTATAAGTATTTTTTATTGGTTTGAAAAATACTTATAACAGAAACAGACTATTTTGCAATATTTTTTTTCGGAAACTCAATAGAAATTGGGTATATTTTACACGTTTGGCGGTGGGGGTAATATTCTGCTTACCACCCCCCCCCCCCTGTATCCGCGCCCGTTAATAAATAAGTTTAAATTTAATTTGGCACGAATGTTTGTTTAATATATAATAAATATCATACGAAATGTAATGAGAATCGGATAACTTTTGTAAGAGTTATAGTATTTTTATAATAAAAGATATATGGCAGGACCTAGAGTCCTTGATTCAATAAAAAGTAACACACAAGTTACTAGCATGGGATGCAAAAGATCTACGGATTTTTACGACTTTGTGTGCAGTTATGTAGCCAATATTGATATTTAGTTTTTGTCCTTTATCCGATTTTTTTTAAATTTAATTTTTCTTAATTAAAGTATTTTATAGTAGTGTACCAAAGTTCAAAATTCTGTGACAACTCCTTCTATTTTTGTCCCATCGTTATATGGGATCAAAGCACTGTGTGACGTCCGTACAGTTTTATTGCCAAAAACAAGCTTAACAACGCCTTCCAAGTTGTCGTGTGTACAGTTTAATTGGCGACCACAAGAGTAACGACTGCATCGAAGTTTTTGTGCTTCCATTGAAGAGTTTAATGCCCACAAAACGTGTTTATATATAAAGTTTTTTGAGTACCTCGGTATGCTAGTAGGTAGCGTGCTACCCCATCAGTGTGGATTTATTGCTTCGACTCGATTATTACATTTGTAAATTTTAATATATATCCATTGACGACAATTTTGGTAGCATGTTACCAACATTGTCATCAACGACACCTGTGGCCTTTGTTCGAAAATGTTGTCAATAGTTGGCTTGGACTTTCGGCACTTCGTCGTCGGTGATACATACTTGTTTCGCACATGCATCGATGACTCTATTTATTTATTTAAGTTAATGTCTATAGACATCATATTCTAACAGATACAAATTATGTCTGGAGGACTTGGCCTACTGGGTATAGCCGGTAAAAATATTTGAAAACTTATATTTGTAAATGTATATATGTACATACTAAAAGTTTAGTTTAAAATTTAAGCTATTGTATGGTATGTTTATGTACTTCATACAAAATATTTGTATTGAAGTCAGGGATGGCAAAGTTGGTACAATTGTACCATTTTTGGTACAATTCAGATTTTAAAAGTACAATGGTACACCAATGGCTTATTTAGTACAAATAATAATTTTTCTATTTTTTTTTTAGAAAACCTCCTTATTGCAGTACTTTTATTGCGATAAAATATTTTATTCTTTTCGTCCCCTCGTACATTACCAGTTTTATCTGAATTAAATTTTAATTTTGCGAAATATTGAAAACAAAGTATGACTTAAAAGTTGTCAAATAAGGTTAGCTTACAAAACGTCTCTATAATTTCATGCTCTTAATGATCGTGATACATATTAGAGCCTGGAAAAATTAAATTTTTATAAATTTATTTGCATTGTAGTAGAGATAAATTTTTCGGAACTTTATTGAAACTATGTATGTATGTCGTTCTACCTTCCAATAGCTAGTATGTGAGCTATTTTAGATTAGAAATTGTAATAGATAAATCTGACTTAAGTACAGTTTCCCTTTTGCTACAAATATATGTACAAAAAAGTAATATATTTTCTGTACTTAAAAAATCTTCCTGTTTTCTAAAATCTGTTTTGGTAAAATTATGCTCAAAAAAGTACAATTCTAGATTACAATTGGTACAATTTTAAAATCTCATTTGCCATCCCTGATTGAAGTTTCAAAAAAGACAAAACTTGTTTTTTGTTAGTGATGAGATACATTTTCTACAATTCATTGGAAGGTGCTGTTTGTTGATGGTGAGATTAAAGGTCGTGTATCATTTACGATCGAGGTGAGTTTTATTTCAGAGTGAACTTATAAAGCAAGAACGTAAAAGAGGGTGGTATTAAATTGTATTTCAGAAAACTTCAATTTTTTTACATATATACATATCGTTACCTAAAACATAAAACGTCGTAACTAACAACAAAGTCGAAATCGACTTTTTATAAATTCCGATGCATATCACCTAGATGCATCATCCAAAAAATCAGACTTCCCCGAACCAAAATAGCGATTTTATTAAAAAGAAAGAAGGCACGATGTCATGGGACACAAACATTAAGGCGTGTCGAAAAAAAGTTGCACCACTCACCCCCAGAATGAATGATATTTCCAAAAAAATATTTTTTTGCCACGCCCCATAATACAGCACTTTTAGTTTTATATATATATATATAGCGGCCATTGAAAGTCCGATCTCATCATATCTCATGTCGTTCTTTATGGCTTGAAAGTGGCTCAATTTTTTCCTCTGCTGGCTTCTTAATCCGACATCAAATTTTTAGCGCCACTTAAGCCATTTCGGATCCTTCCCTCCTAATGCTAAATTTTTTGAACATGACAAGAAAGCCCTTCTAAAGCTTTATTTATGTCACGACTTAAAATTACGCCTCGGGTGTTTTTTTCACATACAAATTACTTTAGACTGGGTAGATCCCAATACAAAACAGAAAAATTTGAGCCAGTCACCCTCTAGAATAAAAGATATACACCTTTTGACTTTTCTAAAACTATAAAAAATGTTTTTGTCACGCCCCAAAATACAGCACTTCTAATATATTATATATTGCGCCCGACCTCATTATATCGCATATCGTTGTTTATGGCTTAGGAATAGCTTACTTTTCGCTTCATGTGACTTTTGAGGCCGACATCAAATTCTCTGCGCCGCTAATGCCATTTCAGATCCTTCTCTCCTAATATCCAATTTTTTGCACGTGGCAAAAAAGCTCTTCTAAAACTTTATATATCGTGCAAAAAATTGGACATTAGCAGGGAAGGATTCGAAATGACATAAGTGGAGCCCAAAATTTAATGTCGGATTCAAAAGTCAGCAAAGGCATTAAGCTATATTCAAGCCATGAACAAGGATATGTGATATAAAGAGATCGGACTTTAAATGGCGATGCAAAAAAAACAAAAAAACAAAAAGTGCTGTATTTTGGGGCGTGGCAAAAAAATTTTTCGGTTTTAGAAACTTTATTAACATATCTTTCCGGCACACAACTTATATTTTTTTTATGGGGTCGACCGACCCGCTTTAATGTACATACATTAGAGTGGCCGTAAAAAAATAAAATTTGGATTTCTTCAAGTCTCATACTCTGAGTCGATGGGCATTTATAAAAAATTATCATAAAAAAATGTAAGGTCAATCAGTTAAGACTAGGGCCCACGCCAAAAAAGTCGTTGTCTGTGAAGTTTCTTTGTCTTATCGACTTTTATCTAAACCACATATTTAATAAAAAAAATATTTAGCAAAATAAAAAGCAATATCCAAAAAAGCCCATAACAATTAAGACCCCTATCGTAGTTGTCAAATTCTTATTATGGACTACGACTGTTATCAATGTGAGGCAACTGCTTTTTTATCATCTTTGTTTTGGTTTTTATTTCGACTTTTGTATTACTTTTATTATTAATTGCTTTTACGCCATATCGTGGGCGCATAGTGCCAATAAAAAATTATTCCAATCATTTCGATTTGAGCTAAGGGTTTTTACCCTATTCCATGATAAAATTCCTGGATGTAGACTAATCTTAACTTCAAGACAACTTCTTCAGCTATTTCGCGGGCTACCACGCCTTCTACTTCCTTTAGGGTTCAAGTCAAATGCTTCCCTGCATTTGTCAATAGCTGGTTTGAGTAGGACATGGCCAATCCATTGCCACTTCCTTTGCCGAATTTCATATAGTATAGGTTGTGCATTGTATCTCCTGTACAACTCAACGTTTGAAATCCAGTTGTCAGCCCACCAGATTCGAAGTATATAGCGCAGTGAGCTATTAATTTTATTGTTAAAGTTGTATTACTTTTGCTTCATACATATTCCAGACGCCAACCTACCTCATTTGTCAACCAATATTGTTGCCATATTCATAAAACATAAAATTTCAAAAAAAAAAAAAATAGTAAGCCCAAAACTAAAAATATTTAAAATATTTTATGATAGCTACCATGATATAAAAAAACGTATACCATGATAGCTACTATGGTTTCAAATAACATATAGATAAGAACCTTTTTTTCGAGCATTATTTCGAATCATAATACAAAATAAATTCAGCAAAGTGCGACTTTGGCTCGCACACGAAGGGTTTCGTACGAATATACATATATCCCTTTTCGTTTTTGGCCTTTTTTTCGTTTTGGCATGGGGTATGCGGCTTGAAGAAATCCAAATTTAATTTTTACGGCCACCCTAATGTACAGATATTTCTGCGTCCATTTTTAGATAATTTTAAAAGCAGTAAAAAATGGGATATCGTTCCAATCGAATCCAAAATCTAATCAGCATGCAAAACTGCGTCAAATTTTATCTAAATCGATTAAGCGGCTTGAGAGATATTGTCGAAAAGTTTAAAAAATGCATTTTGTAAAATATTCCTAAAATCTATAGATTTTATAGCGGCTTCTGTGTGAAATTAACGGGAAGACTTAGGCACGGCCTGGAAGGCTAACCGTATCTCATATCTTATTTCTTGGCTTCTAAGCCCATTATTTTTGTCATAACGAAAACAATAAGTCAAACATATTTCAAGAATTTTTTATTATTAATTTTCTAAAAAAAATATAGAAAAAATATTGTGCAAATTTTTAAACACTAATAAATTAAAACATAAATTACATAAAGCAAAAAAGTAAAATCAAATGCAAAAAAGAAAATCAAAAAAGAAATGTAATAATTTAGTTGAAGAATTTCTTAAATTCTAAGCAACCTTCCCAGTTTTCATCGAAACCGGGAGCAACAGTCTTAAGATTTGCGTACCACTTGGCAACATTTTCGTATTTGTTGAAATCAAAACCAGCAACTTCGAATGTGCTGACTGTGGCCAATAAAGCCAAATCGGCAACAGTCAATGAATCACCAGCAGCATATTCTTGACCTTCCAAAAAGGTGTTAAAGAAATCGAAGGCGGTTTCGATTTTCTTATACATCTCGGGATCAGCAGGGGCCTTGGCAAAGATTTGTGGATAGTAGTAGTCGGCAAAGCTCTTGTAAAGTGTTCCCATATCGAAGTACAAACGCTGGTTGATAACGGCATGTTTCTGGGGGCACTTGGGAAACAAGGAGTCGGTCTTTCCGTACTTCTCAACCAAGTAAACTATGATGGCACGAGATTCCCATAAAGCAAAATCACCATCGACCAAAGTGGGAATGGTGTGTTGGGGATTTATTTTCAAGAATTCAGGTTTCAATTGTTCGCCAGCTTGCAAGTTCAGCAATTTTTTGTTCAACTCAATGCCAAGAGATTTAGCTGTCAACAAGACTGAGCGGCAGGGTGCAGAACCGGGCAAATAATAGAAATCCATGGTTACTAAAATTAAACGAAAAGTAAATACAAAAACTTATTTGAAACTATACTTTCTCAGCGGATGTTGGTTAAATTTTCTTATTGTTTTGGCTTTCTAAGCACTTATACATTTTCATTGCTGCAGGTTTTTGCACAAATAACAGATTTTTTTCTGACAAATGTTTTAAGAAAATTCTCTTCGCAAGCAATTATTTTAGCAACAAGTGATTATTTATAATTTTTTTGTTTTTGTATAATTAAATTTTGTTAATTAAACCAAAACTTTATATATTTTTTAACTTCAAATTGACTGATTTTTCTCTGCTTTGTAATTAAAACAATAAAACACTGTACTTTTAGTTTGCTTATATCCGGTCTTTTCAAAAAAAAAAAGTTTTTTTATTCACTTACTTTTAGTGTTTTAGTTTGTCTTGGCTGTGAACGTTACAAAATTCAACGTACGACTGTCTGTATCTGCTAGAGTTAGAGCTATTTAAACTAAACGATGACGAAGCTCTCCAAAGACCTCTTAAGGAATCCACTATTATAAACCCTTATCTCTTTGTACAAAAACAAAAAAAAACTTGATGCATTCTTAAACATACAATTCACTTTGAGTCAGTGTGACCACTGTCTTTCTTGGAGGCAAATTTAACATTTTTATATATTTTTTATTTAACTAGCAGCAGAGTCATATTAAATATTTGTGTTTAGCATTATTTATTTATCAGCAAAAAATTTTGTTTTGTTCACACAGAAAAATTTCATATTAAAATCGTCGACAACGAGGTTAATTTAACATTTTTTGATAGTGATTTTGCTTCATAGGCGTTTCATGTTAATTTAAAATGATTTTTACAAGAATATTTTCCCCTTTGAAATGACTATATTTCATGTTGATTTAATATTCCAGCACAGTTAAATCAAAATCAAGTTGATACTGAAATAATATGAATAATCTTGTTGAATCAAAGTTATTTCAGGTTGAAACAACGTGAATTTGATATGGAAACAACACAGTCATCATTATCGGGAATAACAGTTCACGTGAGATTACCTAAAATTGCGATCTCCAATTTTGTGCTGTTGTTGTGTTCCTGTACTATTTTGCTCGTTTTGTTCATAATTTTTTGTTCATGGGAAATATTTCACGTGAAAAAAATGTTCGCCTCTTATTCCCGATAAGGGTGAATGAATCATGTTGAATCAAAGTTATTTCAAGTTAAACCAACATGTGTATTCGCATAACCATCAGAAAAGTTTGTGTTGTAGTTGGCTACTCCAGCCAAGATTTTAACTAGGGCCGCTTGCTTGGTAGTCTACGATCTAACCACTGTATCCACACCAGTTGCAAACTTTACTTTATACCCAGCTGCTAAATTTACAACTAGATACGCTTTGGGACAGTCATATACATGTTGTAATGATACTAGTCAAAAAATGACAGTCATATTACTAGTTGTAACAGGACTAGTAACGATACCAGCAAAAAAAGAACAATTATATTACTAGTTTTATCGAGACTAGAACCGATACTAGTCAAAAGAGGACAAAGGATTCCATTTCACTCAATAAATATTTGTCTGAAATTAAGGACAGTGCTCTTCAAACCGAATTATTCAACTACATTAATATGATTATTTCGAACATATCTGCCTGTGAATCCAATTTAGGCTAAGATTCGCAACGTTATATTCAGAAAGAATTGGACATGATTAATATTCGAAGGAACAAGGGAAAATTTAACATCAACTTTATTTTTCAACGTAGACAGAAGAATAGAGTAGCGCCACTTTTGGAAGCCGCTACACTTCCATGGTCAATGCTCACGTCTATTTTGTTTATCACCACTTGTGAACTACATATTTTTATTCTAATATCTGGTCACACTGCTTTATATAATAAAAATCCAAAAATAAATAAAAATTAAAAGAGAGAAAAAGAATGGGAGATATTAAATATACAGCCGGTAAAATTATTTTCAAACTGAAAAATATTATGGCAAATTTTGTTTGTTTTGTACAATTTATAAAAAAGAAACTGTTTTTCTTAATGTTTAGTGGAAAAAACATGTTTTTAGACTGTACTCTACTATACAGAAAAAGGTATGTTTAGTTGCTTCTAATATTTAAAAGTCACATTATTGTTTGAAAAATTCTTCTCTAACAAAAAAAAATTCAATAAATTTAAAGCTCTTTTCATAATGTATGATTAAAATTTAACGTGGACTTTAACGGCAAGTTCGACATACAAAACTTGCCTTTAAAGTCCATTTTAACTCTTAATCAAAATACGATTTTGTGGGATATTTTCGTACTAATTGTGTATACCTACGAAATTAACCCTTAAACACATTTTAAGCTTTAAACGACTTCTGAAATTAAAGTTGAGTCTGAAGCTTATGTGTATTTCAAGACATATTGTAGAACTTTATAAGTTTTCGAGATATACCGTTATTTCGAAAATGAAGGCATTTCCACGCCATATATTAGCATAACTGGAGAATAGTTTGCCGTATTCAGTAAAAAAGAAAAACCAAAATTCGTCAACAAAATTATCTTTAAGCCTAGCGGCATTGTTTCAAATCCGCCCATTAGTTTCAAAGATATCGCAAAAGTTTGAGCCTAAAAATTAAAAATTTCATAAAAAATATTCTATTTTGTTTCACAAAATTGTGAAAAAAAATAGAAATTTATTGGCCTTTGTTTTTTTTTATTTTTATTTTAATAGTTTTTCGATATTTTGCTGTTTATTTTGTTAAATATACGATTTAGATAAAAGTCGTTAAGGCAAAAGCTGTAGAAAACTTAAAAATATATCGATATATATCGTCGATATTTTTAATTTCGATATTTCAATATATCGATATTTTTTCCAAATATATCGACAGTATCAAATTCGATATTTTTAGCTTTGGTTTTGTTTTTCGTACAATTTATAAAAACATTTCGGCACAGTCTTCATCAAATAGAATATTACTAACAAAATCTTTTGTTTTATTTATAATATTTTGTCTATTCGAAAAATTATCATTCTTTGACTGTAATTTTGTTGATGTATGTTGCATGAAATGTTGGTGGAACAGTAAAGATCTTGGAAATTAACTCTTTCCAGCTTAATTATTTATAAGAAAGGAACTTTTTGTTTTATTAAAAAAAAAATTTGGGGACTACGTATGAACTATCGTTGTTGAAAAAATATCGATAGTTTGATATATCGATATTTTTATTCGATATATATCGATGCCGATCGCTATTTAAAAATATATCGATATCGATATAAATATTTTCACTTGCCCATCCCTAGTCATTATGCCGTATAAATGTAATTTAATTAAATTTCAGCCGCAAGTCGTTATGGGAAGGCGTTGTGAAATTTCTTGAAAGTAATTTTGCATCAAACCTCCACTTTTTGGGGAGTGAGACTTGAACATTTTTATAAAAAAAAAATTGTCTCATACAAATAACGAACACCTTAATGTATATGTTCTACACACATCTTTTACCTTAAACGTAAGGATTACAACACTGTGCAAAAAAGTGAATGAACTCCCCCTAAAATGAGTCCCAGATATAAACTTTCATAGCTTCGATACACGTTTATATCTTTTTTTGTGCGCTCTATCAAAATCAGTTTTTAGAATTTTGTCGTTGCCTTGAATTCCCTGCTTTGAAGTGTCCTTACTACAAATTAAACTTTACATTACACTGTACAACAAAATCAAATATATTTCAAAATAAGTACTGACTCTGGTAGAGGACATCAAAACAATATACACCAGTATTGGCGTTTTAAAGGATTACATCTGGTATTCATTTCCCCCCTTTTCGCACATACTTATAGTGACTCGGCAACATCTTACGTTTAAGGTATAATATGTTTTTAACTCTTTTATATAAAACATCATAAGGAAAATTTTTTGTGAAATATTTTAACGTTCTAACTATTCTTTACATGGGTCATTTAGTCCCTTCCTTCCTGTGGTATCTTACATAAGAATACTGAACACATCTTATAAATTTTCTATGCCAAGTAGTAATTTTGTATAAGTACGAAATTAACCCTTAAACACACTTTAAGTTTTGAATGATATCTGGCGTTCAAGTTCAGTCGAGAACTTGGCTGTCTATGAAGAGTCATAGTAGAATTTAATGCAACATATTTTTGTACAACATTTCAGCCCGCTATATCGCCGCTAAAGGGGTTTTTTGTTTTTTACACTATTTTTAAGACAAAGAGTCCCAAACAAAGAAGAGTTAAAATGGTTAAAATGTTTCACAAAAATATTTTTGCTGTTGTTTTACAAAAAAAGTGCTGCACTCATCTTATACTTTAAACCTAAGGCTTACAAGATTTCCTATGCCGAGTCCTTACAAATATCTGCAAAAGGATTTGGAAATTACCTACAACATTTATACGACCTACAACACATACAACATGTTGTGAATTGGCCAATTATATCTACCCGGAGTAATATTTCAATTCCAAAAAAGTTGACCAGTCATAGCTTTATTTGTAACACATTTTTCTTTTAATTGAAAATTCAACAAATTCGAAACAAATAACAAATTTATAAAAACTTAAAAATAAATTATATATTAGTCGAAATATTTCTTAAACTCCAAACAGCCTTTCCAGTTTTCATCGAACCCGGGAGCAACAGTCTTAGCATTAGCGTACCACTTGGCAACATTGGCGTATTTGCTGAAATCAAAACCAGCAACTTCAAATGTGCTGACGGTGGCTAATAAAGCCAAATCGGCAACTGTCAACGAATCACCAGCAACATATTTTTGGCCCTCTAGGAAAGTGTTGAGAAATTGAAAAGCATTTTCCATTTTTTTGTACAGTTCAGGGTTAGCGGGAGCTTTGGCAAATATTTGGGGATAGTAGTAGTCGGATAAGCTTTGGTACATAGTACCCATATCGAAGTACAAACGTTGATTTACGACTGCATGCTTCTTGGGGCAGCTGGGATACAAGGAGTCATTCTTTCCGTACTTCTCAACCAAATAAACCAAAATGGCACGAGATTCCCACAAAACGAAATCACCATCGACCAAAGTGGGAATAGTATGTTGGGGATTGATCTTCACAAATTTTGGTTTCAAGTGTTCCCCAGCCTCTAAATTCAACAATTTTTTGTTTAGCTCAAGGCCAAGAGCTTTGGCAGTCATAAGGATTGAGCGACAAGGAGCAGAACCGGGCAAATAGTAGAAATCCATAATTACTAGAAGTAAGAAAATAAAGAGATCAGCAGGGAATATTATAAAAAAAGTGTTGCTATTGTCGTTAAATAAATAACTGTTTTTAAATTTCACTATTAACTTTTTAATTTTTGTTTTAATATCAAATAAATACTTTATTATACAAAAATTTGGCTTGAAATTTAAATAAATTTTATATCAAGTTTATGCTATTCCCACTTGTTATAAAATTCTTAAGAGTAACAATTATATTTTATTTGATTTTTTTGTTTGCTTGCAAGGTAAATGCTGTCTACTTCTTACTTTCACTGTTTTAATTTATTTGGTTGTAAATGCTACAAAGTTGAGCGTTCGACTGTTTCTTGCCAGAATAATTTCACGTTTTTAAACTACTCTGTCGTTAACAAAAGCTAGTTTTTTACTCTCTAATGATCTACTCTTATCTGTTCTAACTTAAAAGTATAAAAAAGCTATATTGCTAAAACCTCTTTTTTAAAAACTGTTTTATAATTGATTATTTAGAGTATATGTTTTCAAATAATATCGGGTGTATTTTTTTTTAAGTGGAGTATGACAAAACTTAAGCCCTATACAGACGATTGTCAGATCTTACAATATTGTCAGATCTGGCAATGTGCTGACGATGTACTGACAATAAAAAATTGTCAGCACAAGGTATATTGTTAGTTCACACGGTTGTAGTGAAGTTGTTAGAAAAGCCTACAATTTATTGGCAGACAATTGTCTGACAATAAATTTATCTGACAATATTGTCAGTAAAAAAAATTGGCAGTTCACACGATTGTTAGATGGAAAATTTGTCAGATCTGTTGTTTGGCGCTGCCAGACTCAGATCATTTATCAGAAATTATCATTATTTAACATCTGTGCTTGTGTTAACTTTAAAAAGTGAAATTATAAATTAGTATTGAACATAAAGAAGCAATTTTAACTATTTGCGCTGCATAGTTTCTTTTGTTTTCCTTTTTCTTAAAAAAAAAAGATGTGTGCAGTGCTGCCAATATAAAGAAGTCTCTGACAATGACGCCATTTTCAGATGCAGAAACTTCGCACATCTGATTAAAAAATGTCTGACAATGGCAACGCGATGTGTTCACACGATTGTGAGATGTCTGACAATTTTTTGTCACAAGGTAGTATTAAAATCGATTGACAATGCTTTTTCTGCTAACGTTGTCAGTTCACACGATTGTAAGAACTTGTTACCTCCATGAAAAATCGCCCAAAACCAAATCGCCCAAAAATAGAAATGAAAAATCGCCCAAAATTTCGAAATGAAAAATCGCCCAAAAAAAAAATTAAAAATCGCCCAAAATTTAAAAATGAAAAATCACCCAAAAAAAATTAAAAATCGCCTAAAAAAATGAAATATCGCCCAAAATTAAAAAACACCAAAAAAATTTTTAATTATAGTAATTTATATTTATATTAAAAAAAAAGAAAACAGAAAAGCATGAATAAAAGGCAATATTTTCCATCGGCCAAAACTTATAGTATGACTCTCCAAGGGTAATTTAGATAATTATCATAGATACAACAAAAACTTATAAACATAATGATCATTTATCGAAGGCCGGAAATTTAAGACGTCAAGCAAACCGCAGCTCAAAATTTTACATATCACATAGAGTCTGAAGTACTTCCGTCCGCCAAAAGCGCGTTTCAAATTAAATATTCGAAAGGCAAGTAATCTAAAAAAATTGTCGTAAGCGAAGCCGAGATTTGATATAGTATGGAGGCTAAAATTCTTCCGCCCGGCCGAAGGCAGGCTACACGGAAAGTCGTCGAAAGCACCTACCAAATTAAGCATTCCGAAGGCTCCTAATATTGAAAATTGTCGTAAACGAAGCCGAGATTTGACATACCATAGAGTTTAAAATCTTTCGTGCAGGTGGAATCAAAAATTGGCATCGCTTACGACAATTTTTAATATTAGTAGCCTTCGGAATGCTTGATTTGGGACGTGCTTGCGACGACTTTGTGTGTTGCCGGCCTTCGGCCTGGCGGAAGGATTTTAAACTCTATGGTATGTGAAATCTCGGCTTCGCTTACGACAATTTTCAATATTAGTAGACTTTTCGTGTAATTGTCGTAAACGAAAACCAGACTTGATATACCATAGAGTTTAAAATTCTTCCACCCGCCCGAAGGCCGTCTACACGAAAAGTCGTCGAAGCACGTACCAAATTAAGTATTCCGAAGGCTACTAATATTGTCTTAAGCGAAGCCGAGATTTTACATACCGTAGAGTTTAAAATCCTTCCGCCCGGCCAAAGGCCGGTTACACGAAAAGTCGTCGAAAGCACGTACCAAATTAAGCATTCCGAAGGCAACTTATATTGAAAATTGCGTAAGCGAAGCAAAGACTTGATTCCACCTGCACGAAGGATTTTAAACTCTATGGTATATCAAATATCCGCTTCGTTTTTGACAATTTTTTATATTAGTGAACCTTGGAATGCTTAACTTGAGAAACGCTTTCGACGATTTTCCGTATAGCAGGCCTTCGGCCGGGCGGAAGGATTTTCAACTCTTTGGCATGTTGAATCGCGGCTTCGCTTACGACAATTTTCAATATTAATAGCCTTCGGAATGCTTAATTTGGTACGTGCTTTCAACGACTTTCGGTGTAGCCGGCCTTTGGCCGGGTGGAAGTGCTTTAAACTTTTACTGCTATAGAAGCCAAATAATGATGCAGATGGAACACATTGGAGAAACTTTCAATTATTTAATATAATATAATATTTTAAACTCTATATTCGATTTTGATGATTACCAGAATTTTTGGGTGTAAAATTTTGGGCGATTTGCATATGAAAAATAACTTGAAATTTGTATGGAAAAATGTTTGGGCGATTGTTCATTTTTATATTTGGGCGATTTAGTTTTGGGCGATTTTTCATGGAAACATTTTTAATATGAAAAACCGCCCAAAATTTCAAAATGAAAAATCACCCAAAAAAACGGAAAATCGCCCAAAATTTGTATGGAAAAATTTTGGGCGATTTTTCATTTTTATTTTTGGGCGATTTGGTTTTGTGCGATTTTTCATGGAGCCGAACTTTTTAGCACATTGTAAGATCTGACAATTGTCTGTACATAGCTTTACACGCTGTACAACATTTTTTAAAAACTCGCAGTTGAAAATTAACCTAAATAATGTTTCAATATTTACATTATTATAGTGCATATCACTCATTTAATCAAACAACGTCATAACTCAAAACATTAAATTTTTGAGTTAATAATGAAGAATTAATGATTATATCGTGTAAAAATGTCGTAAAAATATCTTGTATATTAACGTCTTGAGAGAAAAGTAGACTTTTATATATCATTTACTTGTATATAAATTGAAAACTTTAAAGTCGTTTTCTGCAAAACAAGTTATTTTGAGTTATACCTTTTTTATTTTTGAGTATGTAAAGGAGCGATATACATGCACTGAGGGTATTTTGATATCACTGTAGCCAGCCCCCCATCAAATTAATGGCATTATTAAACACATACATATGTACAATTGTACATCTACATAAAAATATGGTATAAACTTTGTATAGGATTTAATAATAACGACGGGTCGACGTCGCCATAGAAAATTACACAACTAAGCAACACGTCTGAATAATATAATTAACACTTGACTATACAACACAAGAAATAACATGGTTCTAACGACTGATTTTGGTAAAGGGCACCAAAAAAGGATACGTGTATCGGCATTTTGAAAGTTTACATCTGTTATTCATTTTAGGAGGAATTAAAGTTCACATTTTGCACTTTGTTATAGTGAATCGGCTTAGGAATTTGTGTTATCCATACATTTCAGGTGTAGGGTGCGTTCAGTAATTTCATGTAATTGTTCACTGTATGTGTCTTTTTAGTCCTTTCTTAAAAGGGGGCAAAAACTCCCCTGCAGCGGCGATATAACGAGCTGAAATGTTCTACAAAATTATTTGCCATAGAATTCTACTATAAGTTTTGAAAATACTTAACTAAACTGGAATGCTAGAAATCATTTAAAACTTAAAATATGTTTAAGAGTTAATTTCGTATATTTTTATTTTTTATATTAACTAACCCTTAAATGAAGCCCAGATGTAAACTTTAAAAACGCCGATACACGTGTATATTTTTTTTGATTCCTCCACCACAATCATTATTTAAAAAGGAATAAAAGAAATATATATTATTTCTATTGAGTTTTAAACGAAATTTTAATATAGTTCCTGGTGCTTCAAACAGGTGTCCAAACTGTCTCCAAAGCCCTCACGATACTGTCCATCTGTTAATGATAGGTCTACATGTTCGACCTATCGACTTACGTCTAGGACCTAATGAGGTGGTACAGTTTCTCTAGCTTCAACTTCCATCCGATTAAATACTATCTTAACAATAATAATATATCTCTTAATATATTAAGAGATACATTACTATTGTATACTTTGAAGAAAGAACTCTCGATAACAGCAGAGCTGTTCTCCGTTATTGGAAAACCCTTTATATATGACCACATGTGTGCTTATAAATGTATGCACAATAAGGTGGCTCGAAAAAAACGTTGCACCAGCCGCCCCCTAGAGTGAAAGATATATCAATGACGTTTCTAAAACAGTAAACAAATTTTTTTCCACGCCCCTATTTTTTAAATTTTGTATGTGTAGTGCCGCCATTTAAAGTCCGATCTCGTCATTGTTTATGGCTCGACTGTGGCTTTATTCTTTTGCTCGGGTGGCTTCCTAATCCGACGGCAAATTCTGAATGTCACTTATGCCATCTCGGATGCTTCCCTGCTAATGTCCAATTTTGTGTACTTGACAAGAAAGCTCTTCTAAAACTTTGTATATTTAGCTTTTACTATACTCACTTTTATGCCACGCCCAAAAAATTTTCTTTTTCCCAATACAAAACAAAAAAATTTGCACCAGTCACTTCCTAGAATGAAAGGTATATCAATGACGTTTCTGGAACTGTAAAAAAAATGATTTGCCGCGCCACAAAATAAAGCAGTTCTAATTTTTTTTAAATAGCGCCACCATTTAATGTCCGATCTCATTATATCAATTATCATTGTTTATGGCTTGACTGTGACTTAATTTTTTCCTTGGGTAGCTTCCTGATCCGACATCAAATTCTGGGCGCCACTTATGACATCTTGAATCATTCCCTCCTAATGTCCAATTTTTTGCACGACATATAAAGTTTTAGAAGGGCTTTTCTGCGATGTGCAAAAAGTTGGACATTAGGAGGGAAGGATCCGAGTTTGATGTAGATTCAAAAGTCAGCACAGGCAAAAGCTATTTCACATTCAAGCCGTACACAACGATATGTGACATTATGAGATCGGTCTTTAAATGGAGGCACTATATATAAACAATTAAAAGTGCTGTGTCTTAGTGCGTGGCAAAAAACATTGCTATATATCTAGAAACGTCATTGATATACCGTTAATTCTAGGGGGTGACTGGTGCAATATTTTATTTTTTGTTTTGGGTGGACGCAGTCAACAAAGCAATATGAATGCGAAGAAGAAAAAAGATGCTTAATTTTGGGCGTGGCATAAAACTGAGTATATTTAGTTTCAAAAGGGCTTTTCTGCCACGTGCAAAAAAATTGTACATTAGGATGCAATCATTCAAAATGGCATAAGTGGCTCTCATAATTTGATATCGGATTGTAAAGTCACCAGATGCAAAAATTAGGTCACATTCAAGCCATACACAACGATATGCCACATAATGGGATCGGATTTTTAATGGTGTCGCTATATTTGAAAAGTTAAAAATACTGTATTTTGGGGCGTGGCAAAAAATATTTTCCTGTTTTAGAATCGTTTTAGACACATGTTTCATTCTAGGGGATGACTGGCACAGCTTTTTATTTTTGTGTGGGGACCGACCCGGTCTAATCACAATATACGTACATTTAACTACCGATGTACGAAGTGAAAATTGAATGACATGACAAACATATGAGAGCAATTGTGAGAGTATTTTGAGAATGACTGAATGACATTGCTTTTTTCCTATCGTTTATTACTTTTTTTTTAATTTTTTGCAATTTATTTATCTCTTCTGAAGTACAATAAATAAATTAAATCTTTTGTGTTCTTATCACAACTTGAAAATTATTTAATAATTTAAATTTATAGAAAAAAAAACACATTTTATAATTTTATAAGATGATTTCGAATATTTATATATTGTATTATATGAAAGTGTATACCTCCAGATTGGTCCCGCTTATATTTTTGTTTTTTTTAGACTTGGGACCCGTTGTCTGTTTATCTGAACATCTCTCTGTTCGGCGTCAGTTTTTTGCTCGCGTTATTTTCAAAATATGCATGTATTTCTTTGTTAAAAACATAATCAGAAATAATTCAGGATTGACTTTTGACCTTTTTTTAATCTATGATTAATAAAAATTTTTGTTTATTAAAACTGTTTATCATATAAAAGAAATTGTAATATTTCACGGAGAAAAAATCCCATTAAAAGAGCTATTATTTTAAAAAGTGGTATAAGTCCACTTTAAATAAAATTCTAACGATAATTTGAATAAGATATACCTGCCTGTTCTGTAAATCGAGTAGATTTGAAAACGCTCGGTTTAAAGAAATTAAATCCACTAATAGCAAACTTTTTTAAGATTTTTTTGCAGTTTCATATATTTTAGAGCTTAAAGTATCATATTTGAAATTAATTTACTATATACGATGTAAAATACATCAATGAGGGCATTATTTATTTTTTGGAAAACGAGAAGTTTACTCGGTTTTGGTTTACAGAACAGGGTCGATAGTCTATCATGCCTGTTCTGTATATCGAGTCGATTTGAAAACGCTCGATTTGGGCAAATTAAATTTACTAATAGCAAAATGTTTTCAAACTTTTTTGAAATTGTCGATTCTTTAGAGCTTAAAATATCACATCTAAAATTAATTTACTATATATTATTTAAAATACATAAATGGGGGCATTATTTATTTTTGGAAAACGAGAAGTTTACTCGGATTCGGTTTGCAGAACAGGGTCGATAGTCTATATCTTATTAAAATTACTGTTAACTATTTTTTTAACCTTTTATTTAACTGACAATGTTAGCTTGTTTGTTAAGCACCATTAACACTATGACAGAAATTATGAAAATTGCTGTCACAACAGCAAAGTCTCAATATCAGATTCTCATAGAAATGATCTGCCATGGCAGTACTATCACGACAGTTACTGTCATGGTGTGAACGGGGCTCTAATGGCAAATATTGCGACAGCTTTTTCTATTAGTTCCACTATTAGTACCGATTCTTATGAAACTTTGTACACACATTGGGTTTCCCTGACAACACAACAGTATGACTAGAATAGTGGGCAGCACCATGTTCACGTAACGTAAATATTCCTCTTTATTTACTTATATTTAGCTTTGTATAAACATTAAGATACCGCCAAAATAAAAAATTATGATGAAAAGATTGGGCAATACCATGACCATTCAAAATAAATACTCCTCCTTATTCCGTAACTATTTGTTGACGTGACGTCAAGACACTCCAAAAAATTGGCACTGGTGTACTCGCTGGCGACAAAAATTGGCCACTATTAACAGCCTCTTTCCATTTTCTATGCCTTAGAGAATAGTAAGTGGCTATCAGTAATAGTAAATTGTTGTCGATGACGAGTAGAAATGTACCAATTTTTTGGTATTGTCTTGACGTGACGTCGACAAATCGCTATGAAATAAGGGAGACTATTTTTCAGCTATTTATACTAAACATATTCTTTTATGAAACTTTGCACACAAATTGAATCCCTTAACAACACAATTTTCTGATTAGAAAAGTGGGCAGTGCCGCGTCCATACAGAGTTAGACAATTTAAATAAAAGGTGGTAAGTGAACTTATACCACTTTCAAAAATAAGAGCTCAAATGTTTTTTTCTCTCTTTTTTTAAGTAACATATTTTGTTCATATGTACATATTTTGTATACAGACAGTGGGCTTTTTTCTCTTTATTTGGCGACATGCGACTTTGTTTTTACTTCCATATTTTAGTTTAGTAGTTTTTTTTGGCATTTTTCCAATGTTTTTTCTTTCAGTTTTTGTTCTATTCAATGAAAGTTTTCTACCATAAGCACATAAAAACTGTTAATGATGAGTTGCACTATGTACTCCTATCTGTTCTGCTGTGTTTGTTGAAAACTAAATTTATGTTGATTTTTTGCTTGTTCGTTGGAATATTAATCATGTCTGACTCTTTCTGAATATAACGTTACGAACCTTAGCCTAATAATTAAAAGTTATGACAATTTTTTGAATTTTAACTTGGGCTCACATGAAAATCTAAAAAAATTATTAACTTGTAAAATAATTTTTTCAAATATTTATACATCAGCAAAAAGCAGAATAGTTTTTCTTTCAAATAAAACAAATTTTAATAAAATTGAACGACAATTTTAAAAGTTGTGTACGGAAATATAACATCCCATTGTGCGGCAGAATCAAAATATTTTGAAAGCAAATCAGAAATTTTTAAACGGATAATAATTGCTCTCTATATCACTTCCGCCCTTTCGCTGTTGTTGACTGTTTTTATCGTCTTAAAATTTATAGATAAATGATATTTAAAAATATTGTTAACGTAACGCTCAATACATTTTTGTTACGAGTTCAATATATTTTTTTTTTTGGACCAACACTTTTTTAAATTTAAAACAATTCAGATAAATAGTCTTCGATGTATTTTAACATAAACTCATTAGTTTTTCTCTGAAAAATTTGCATTAAAAAAATATGTGTAACACTCAATACATTTTTTTAATACAAACCATGATTGTTTTGGTCTTACCATTTTCTCTTGAGATTTTAGGTTTTTTGGGTATGAAACAATATATGTTGAAAAATGTGATAGTTTGTTGTCTGAAATAATGATGCGGACTTTAAAATCGCCATTTTAAAAGTAAACAATAATAACACAATAGTCGAATTAAAACAGCATACATTTTAATTTAGTATTTTTAATTAAAATTAACAAAAATAAATTTACTTTTTTAAATGATATTAAATAAAAACACATAAAATTTTACTGGAACGTTTTTATTTTTGCTATTTGATACTAAATTTATACAAGTTCACTTAGACATCGCTTTACTTTTTGGCTTGCGAGTTGAAATAGCAAGATTTTTTGTGATTCCGATTTCCAGCACACTAATTTGGTGACTTCGAGTCGAAATCGTACTTATTTTGCGAAATGCGATTTTCAGCACATGGGCGAATATTTGACAAAGTTAACAAAATTGCAGTTTTCGCGATTTTTATTTATCTTTTGCGGCTTTTAGCAATTTACTCGAAATTTGGGCAGTGTACAAGCTAAACGGACCATCTACCTACATGTATGTCCACGCGTTGAATCTGAATCTGAAGCCCATTTGTCAGTATAAAACATTAAGACCCTATTTTGTAATACAAGTTATAAATTTTGAATGCATTTGGCTTTGTAAAATGAATTTTTATTAACGCTAAGCGATCCGTTTTACAAAATAAGGGCCTAAAAATTTACTCATAATCAATGGTTTATAAGACGCCCCCTATATCAAAACTTCCATAACTTTTTCAAATTATTCAGCTCACCCTGAAAAGTTCAAACAAGTCAAGATGGCTTTTCAGCATTGAAAGAGAATTTTTGATCAACACCTACAGTTTTGTTCATATATATAGCAGTAATGTATACCACAACTAATTTTGAAGTCAATTAACCAAATGCTACAGTAGCTGTAAAGAAGTGATACATGGTTATGCTGAAAATATGCTGGCCTGGAATAATGATGAAATTTACTTACAACCTAAACACTAACATTTAAATAGAAAAATTAAATACTAAGCGAAATATATAAGAAATATCTATGTCGTTGTCTTCATACAATATAACTAGATTAAATGCTTAAATGCAGTAAATATGTGTTTTTTTTTTTTCTTTATATTAAGAAAGAAACGAACGGCACGAAAAATGCAATGAAATTGTTATTCAAGTTTCTCTTTTTTATTAAAGACAAGAAAAAAAAAGTTAGGAAAATATTTTTAGTTAAAACTAGTTCCAATTACAACCCACCACATTCACCAAATTTACATGCAAACTTTTATTTTATTTGCCAAACTGTAGCAAATGCAAGTCGATTAACCTTTAAATGGTCTCAGAAAGAAGATCTGATAAGACCAATAATATAGACTTAATGGCATTTATTATATTTTTTTATCAATTGATTGATTATGTTGGATTAAAATTAACAGGGCCAAAATGCATGTAACTAGAAGATAGACATTTATATAAATAAGTTTGCTTGTTTGAATCAATTAGCTTTGAAACTACATGCATACATACACAACAACATTACATAAAGACAGTAAATGAATATACGAGGGGTAGTTAATAGTTTCGTTGGCTTAAAAATAATGTAAAGTTGTGAAATGCAACATGCAAACTTTTAGGAACATCCGCCCCTTAAAAGTTAAATTAAATAAATTGACAAGTGACTACAGCTAAAAACTACTTGTGTTAAAATAGCACATACGATAATTTGGCCCAAAAGAACCGATGTGCGTATTAAATAATCTAATAAATTATAACCTCATTATTTTTTTAAATTAAGTTTTATTGAGCCATTGAAACCATAATTTTGGGGATTCATTCGAAATATGTTTCTTTGTCATTTTATTGCCTTGCTTCCCAAAAGTACTAATCATTCTTGTTATTAAATTTATTTTTTGTTTTTAGCTAAATGTCTAATCTTATGACAAACCGATATTTTTTTTTGTTAATATTTACCAGAACTTGGTTTATTATTTATTATTTATTATTTATTATTTACCAGAAATTTGTTTACCAGAAGTTGGTTTCAATTGTTATCAGCAAAATTAACACTTATTAAAAGTCGCATTTAGTGAACAAATGAAGTTGAAAACATAAAACATTTAAAAGCACACTAAAAGAGTTTTCTTCATAAATTCTGTGAATTTTGACATTAATCCAATGAAAATTCTAATTAAACTCAACCAACGTTACGCTTAGTTGGATTAATGAAACAATCTTAGTTAAAACTATTTTAATGAAAATTTCAACAAATAAATAACTGAAATAATTTCATTGATGCAATGTAATTAATAATGTCGCTGAGCGAATGAAAATATTTCATTATTTCAATGAAATTGTGATTATATTAATGAAATTATTTAATTGTGTTAATGAAACTCATTATATTTTTAATTAGGCTCATTTTAACTTAAACTGTTCGATTGACTGTTTTAATTTATTCATAATTCAATTCTTTGCTACACTAATGCACATTAGAAAAATTTGTAATGTTGATGATCGCTCACAGTATCGAACTCAGGATCTTGATAGTTCATCATTTAAAGCTACACCACAGAAAAAATTTCATTATGATGAATTAGGTCCCATAAAACATTTGTAAATTCAGAAAAAACATTTGTCCAAATTTACAAATTTTTTATCGAAAAAAATTTCAGAAAAAATTTAACTTCATTATGACATTATGATTATAAAATAATTTATAAATTCAAACAAACAATTTACTTAATTTACAAATTATTTACTGGGAAAAAATTTTTAAAATTTATTGTTATATTCCATAATAAAAAAACCAAAGTCAAACAAAATAATTAATAATGGTTGAAAAACAAAATTTAAAAAAAAACACATTTGTTTTACACAAGTTCCATGATAAATCTGAAACTACTGAGCTGATTAAAAACAATATTGGAGTGCTTTAAAGATAATATGAAAATACTATATTTATTTTGCTTACTATTAGAGTTAAAAAAAAGTTGTTAGGGGGTGAAATGTTGTAAAGTTCACAAGGAAGATTTTCTTTCTGTAAAGCTTTTTTGTGATACTAATAATTTTTAAAACTTAATCTTATGGTTTTTCATAAATTTTAGCGGGCTGGGGCACGTCTTACCCTAACCGATTGATCTGAAAATTAGGCAGGATAATTTTTTTTATCTATTGTCACCAACCTGGGTGTTGGGACTGGGAGAAATCGATTTTTTTAATAAGGGTGACCCTAATGTACATGGCTCATTCTCATTTCAAATGCTTTTTTCGGGTTCGTTGCAAATATTGTAAAATATTTCATAAAATAAACGCGTAAATTTTAAAATGAAAACTGTTATGGCATGATTTAATAGATTGTAAATAAATGTACATAAATTTATTTTGTGTAAGACTGTCCACAAAAATGCTGTTTTTCCGCTCTTCATACAAAATGGCGTGTCCGTAATGCATGGTGTTGATTTTTCACATTAAGAAACTATGAATTTTTTCAAAAACGAGATTAAATTTATAACGGTTTTAGAATATATGCATTTGGTTTTCTTATTTCATAATTCAGATTTTTAGAAAATATTAGAAATTATATATTTTTTAAATTTTTGGTGTCAGCAGTCATGTGTATTGATCGTTACGAGTTTTTAGTACGCTTCATTACTCAGTTTAATTATCAAAATCATTAAACACATACACTGAAATAACAGCGTAACAGGTTTGTACTTCTAAATATTTAAAACTTCTGTGAACTTTGTTAAATAGTATTATATTGCAAAACATTTCATCAATCAATCATCGTTTGTATCCAAAAAAATGTATTGAGTGTTATCCATATTTTCTTAGTATTATTGATATTTTTAGTGATGAAGAGGTTATGTTGAAATACATTGAAGAGTATACATCTGATTTGTATTGAATTCAAATTAAAGTATGTATTGAGCGTTTTGTAAAAAAAATTTTGATACAATTTATCTATAAATTTTAGGACATTAAAAAAGTTAACAGCAGCTGAAGGGTAGAGACGATAAAACGAACATTTTTTGTTTACAAATTTCTGGTTTTCTTTGAAAAAATTTTGCTTCTTTCTCACTGTGGGTTATTATATTTTCGAAGAACAGTTATTTTAAATTGACATAACGTTTGAACTGTTGGTCGATATAATTAAAATAAGTCTTATTTGAAAAAAGACTTAGCATACTCTTTGCTTATGTATAAATGTTTGTAAAGTATTATATTAAAATATAAACATTTTTTTTCCTGTGAAACCAAATTATTACTGAAAAAGTGGTCATAACTTTTAATTTCGTCCTGCGATTACTATATTTTTTTAAGTTTTTAGAGAGTAGATGTATAGTGCTTTCAAACCCTTTACTCATTTTTTTTCGATGTATTATTTTCGCAAAAATCATTCCTGTAACAACCGCGAAAGCAAATGTAACGCTCAATACACAACAATGTTAAAAAATCGAAAAATATAATTTTATTTCAGCGAAATGGTTTCTTTGGATTTATGAAGAGAAATTCTTTTAGTGTATTCTTTAAGTTTTGACATTTTAAATAAAATAGTAAAGAATTGTTTTTAAAAATTGTGTTTAGTGTGCACAGACCAGCAGTTTAAAAACGTTGTTTCATGAAGGGATGGATGGAATTCATGCCAGAACTGAATTTTTGGAAATGCATACGAGAATTAAATCACTACAAATTGTTGTTAGCTTGATGCTTTGTAAAATTTCTTTCAGAAACTCAATTCCTCGCTCCTAGTTGATGCCAATTTGCATCAGCACCATGACGTTTTTTCCATCTTCATGTTCACATGCACAAAAATCGGCTGCAAAAATTTGAGGAAATATATCTGTTTATCTGTTTTATTCTACTCGTATACAGATGAACTATTAACTATTATTTTATTTATTTTTCACAAATATAACATGCGATAAAGAAATAATAATTTTATTTTGTAGTTTTAATTTTTTGTTGTTTAAACTTAATTATTTTTGGTTGTTTATAACTTTTTTGCGCTAATATTTACGCTCTCCTGAAAACCTCGTAATCGCCCTCAATCATCATGATGGTGCAAAAAAAAGTACACACTTCCGAACAAGTCAATAAAAACCCTAAAAAAAATATACATATACATACATACATACAAACATACGTATAAACATAATTAAAAACTATTTAAAACAATACGTCATTATTGACAATTAATAGAATCAGTAAAGAGAGTGATTGTTGTAAACATAAGCAATTTGGGTATTTTTTACTACTCCATTCTATGAGAATTTCGTAACAGTGCCAAATTTTTAACACCAACTAAAAATGATTAAAAAAGAAGTTTATGGTTGAGAGTTGCTTACTAAATATTTTCCTACTTACAAACAACTCACTTAAATACATACTTAAATACATACATGTTTGCGTATATACATATGTATGCCTTCTACAAGCCAAGTTAACATTATTGAATGGAACTTTTTATGAAGAAAAAAGTTTGTTTGAACTATGCTACTTGTAAGATTGAAAACCTCAAAGTATTTTTTCTAATTTTAGAAAAGAAATATTTGAGGTTTCTTTCTAAAATACTTACATGCATACATGAGATTATTGATAACGCACTATTAATGTTTTTACCACAATAGACATAATGAGTAGAAGAAATTTTATAAATATTTAATGATATGAATCATTTCAAAAAGATAGTGAAAATCTTAACATATAAAAATATACAACATTAGAGTGTTTGTGAAACAAAAGAGTATTTGCTTCAGATTATTGCAAACTTTTGTGACTTTTTTTTTGTTGATATTGTTATTATTAATAGTTCGTAACGAAAGAGTTGGACACAGTGTAGCCAGATGAGGGGATTTGTCACCAAATTGGGGATTTCAACTTATATTTGGGGACAAATTTTCGTGGGGAGGGATTTGGGGATTTCTAGTTATAAGCACATTAATTTTTTCTATTTGTAGAAGGGTATTTAAATTATTTTAAAATAGTGTATCACTTGATGAATTTCTTGTTTGAATGCATCACGATATAAATTGAATAAATTGAGGCCGAAATTGAAGTTGCCATAGGATGGTCAGAGAAATGAGAACTGGTATTACTTTCAGACCCAACAGAGTTTAAAGAAATTTGTTTACTATATTTAGCTGTACTAGGAAAGAAATGCGTAAAAGACTCGAATATAACAAATTCGTTTTTTTAGGATTGAAAAGTCAATATAAAATAGTTTAAAACTTGCATATTTAGGAAGGCGCTGATTTTATGTTTACAATTAATGGGTCTATGCGTTCTTCTGAAAAATACCGATTTGCATATTCAATAGTTGGAAATGGTAGGGATATGGAAGGAAACACGGAAACAGTAATATATCTTCAGAAGAAATTAACCGAAAATAGTTAATAGTATATAGGTATTAGTAGCGCTTTTAGCCCGATTGCGGAGCTGAGAAGCAGAGGGGTAGAAGTGTAGAAAGAAAATTCTGAGTAATTAAGCTACAAATTTTTTTGTTCCTATGCATTTTACTTTATTTTTACTTTGTTATACATACAGTTTCTTGAGGTTATCAAAGAGTTCTGAAGTTTTTTTTAGTGATAGATATTATTATAAAGTGTTGATTCCTGCATCTAACTCAATTTTTTTAGTTTTTACACTTGTACCACTTTGCTTCTTATTGCTTCAATTATAATGTGATTTCTTCAACTGACAAGTTGTAAAAATCTGTTACGTGTTGTCTTAATGAACTTGAGGCTCATAATAAACTGACATTGTGCTGACATGGTGGCTCGCCATGCTAGAAAGAGCAGGCTCGCTGTCTTACTAACAGAGGAAGATGGCGTTATAATTCACAATATCTCTAAACAAGAGGTGATAGAAAAAAACTAATTTTATTTTCGTAATCAGCGGATAAAAATACATAAGGATCAGTTAGATTGATTTCAGAAATTTGCAAATACAACAAATTAAGGACTTAACAAGTAACGCAGGATTTTTAACATGCTTGCAAAAACAGAAAGATATCTTGATATACCACCAATGTATACAATGTACTCAAATGAAAGAGATTTTTGTGTGAATTCATAATCCAAAAATTATTTTAAGGTTTTGAGGACCATTCGTGAAATATTAAGCGATTAATTTACAAATATGAAATGTCACTTTATCTTTAAATCTATAGCTGCTAGGGAAAAACTAACGATGCCATCGTAATCAACAGCTGAAAATACATAAGGATGAGGCATTTTTACTAAAAGAACAAAATCACTGTTCCGCTGTGTAATTAAAAGTGAAAGATACATATGTAAAAATCTATGTATGTAGGATCATATATGGCTAAATCAAAATAATGATATTATTTCGACGTAATAAAATACGCAGAGGACTAAAAAATTATTTTAATTAAATGATAGTGCTTATGAAATGGGGATTTTTGGGGACATCATTGTTTAAATTGGGGAAATGAGGCAAAACTTTTCTGGCAACACTGGTTGGACATGAGTCAATATTCGAAAGAAACGAGAGAAAAGTCAACTCTTATTTATACCAACTTAAACGGCAGAACAGAAACGACATTGTTTTCGGGGCCCGCTACACCGCCATCATCAGTGGTCTTGTGTATTTCCATGTATTCGCTACTTTTGAGCTTGGATTTTTTTTATAAAGTTTTTTGTATGAAAAATAAATTCGGCTTTTTCACTTAATGGCTTACAATTTTCTTATTTTTTGTCGAATCTTAACAAGTTTATGCTTCATGTTTTCAGCACAAAAATGGCTTTGACTTGTAGACATTAATAAATGTTAAATGCTTTGCTTCATCTTATTAGAACACCTTAAAAAACGTCTTAAACTGAACTTTTTATATTTTTTAATGCTGTACCTCCATGAGTTTTTATCCGACCTGCAAGAAGTAAAAGATATTTGTGAAAGAGTCTACAATTTATTTTGCCTAGATAAAACATGTTCGAGATTATCCATTTTTTATGATATTTAAGGATCATATTTTCTAATTTTAAAGATACTTGTAGCAGGAAGTTATGTTCTTTTTAAGCAGTACGTGTTAAGAGGAGACTAAAACCTTCCGAATGACATTAAAATTATTAATATGCGACGACGCGGTCTAAAGTTATTCAATCTTCAATATGAAGAACTTTTCTCGAAAATAGCCGAGATGCTTAAGCTTAGACGCCTATAAAATAGAAACCATAAAAGGTATCGAACTAATTATTTCGTCATGTGATGCGCACACAAGAGTAGAATTAGAGATGCCAAACGGGGAATCCCAATCCCGAAAAGCACGGGGTTTTTGCGATTTAAGAAATCCCGAAACCCGGGATCTTAAAATTTTGAATCCCAGATTTTTCGGGAGTTTCGGGACACAAATAATAAATTTGTAATGTCAACTTTTAAACAGAATGTTATTTGAAATGCCATGTTAAAGAATGTTAAGCCGAAAAAAGTTGAAAAAAGTAATTTTGTATGTATCCTTTTGTATAAACTGAACAAAAATTAGTTTTGAGGAGCTCAAAGCAATTACAAAATTTCGGATTGCAGTTAAAAAATGCACTGTTTGTCAATTGCAAACTATGCAAGCAAATTTTTAACGTCAGCGAGATGGCTCGTGAATCATATAAACAACACTGAAGAAGTTCAGATGATTGTGTTAAAAAATATTGAGAAGGAACGTTTTTAGCTTGTTTAAGATCTTTGAGTTCTCAGATGCCATATTCCCAAATCTAAAGTAAGTTTATGGAATTTTACTGTAAATGTAAAATCCTCCAAAACACGATCACAAATATTTTAGAGCGACCGTATGTACCAGATACAAAAATCCTTTCAGACATATCAAAATCAAATAAATTATTAAATTAAAAATTTAAAAATTAGTTTTTAAATAAAGAATACAAATTTTTGATTGAAAAACTTTAATTTCTTAATTATATTTTTTGGAATTAAGAAATCCCGAAAATCCTCGAATCTCGGGTCGGGATCTCGGTATTCTAATTCCGAAACCCGGGATTTTCAAAAACCGATTGTCATCTCTAAGTAGAATATATTTATATGGGCAAATCCCAGAAATGGTCCACCAAGGGCAGAATTTTGAGTTGTTAAAATATATGTTGATGGCATAAGATGCTATGTATTTAACCTTAAAAATATATAAAGGAAAACTTTTTTGGGTTATCTCTTTATGAATGCCATGGATATATATAGCTACACCGAAAAATAGACCCAGACTTGCATTTCATATGCGGTGTTGTGTTTATGTTCTTAGTTACACATATTTTCTAGGTCGGTGGTGGTCGGGAACGCCCCTTATCTTGAAAATAAGGGAGAAAATATTTTTTTAGATTATCTCGTAAACTATAAGGAATATGCAATTTTTATTAAAAGCGCTCTTTTAGATAATAATATTAGCTACAACACCACTAAACACATTTTTGTTGTAAATTGTACAACTAATAAGTTATAGCTATTAAGAAAAAATGTAGCGTTCGTCACGTAGCGTGCATCAGAAAGGGCTCACGGCTTTTGACAAAAAACGACAGCAAATACGTATTTTAGAATTCTCTTATATTCCTCTTTCTTTTATGCATTAAATTTTTTGTTCTTTATTATGCAAAATTCGCAGAAAAAAAATACGAAAACACAGTTCAACTTTCAAAGTTACTTCCACTATTTGTAGTAACAAATAGGTGTTAAAAAATTATGTTTTATGCCATTCGAAAGTACAATTAAATCCTACTAAACAGTATGCATAAGTTGAAGGTGTCTCTTTTGAAAAACCAAGAAATGTTTAATATCAATCTGAAAACGCGTATGAATGTAGCGTTCGTCACGCAGGATTTGCATATATGTCGAATTTCATTAAAATCGGATAAGATAAAAATGGAAAATAATTTAAATTACTCTATATCGAATTTAAGTTTGACAATACTTGTCGGACGTTTTCGGTGTTTGAAGTAATTTGCTTACGATACATAAAGTAGCTATAATGCTTTTTATTCGACAACTGTCAAGTCATTATGACTTTTTTTATTGGACATCTGTTGCAACAGCAAACTCAATGTAATAAATTATTATAAATATAGAATTGCATATTAAACAAGAATTCATTTATCTATTACTTCATAGCAAGTTTATATTTAAATCAGACATGGTATCGTGAATTACTTTTAATTTGCGATTTTGCACGATCGCGATAAAAAATCCATCGTGCTATTTGTCAAGAATTTCGCGGTGATTTTTTTATTTTTGCTAAAACATTTTAGAGTTCATAAAAAGCGTTGTGAAAATTCGCTCAACTGTAAAGAGAACTTGTGAGTGAGTGTAAAATCAAATTAAAAAATCGTTTATGACACGTCCAGGCTATGGATAACACTGTAGTTTTACTTTAAAATTTTATTAAAGGGTTTTTTTTTTTACTTTCAAGCAAGTCATAACTCTCGAAAGGTTTTTTCAAAAGTTCAGTAGATTTCAGTAGATTTTAAGCGTTGCTTTTCCGGAAAATTTGTTTTAGAGCTCTGCAATTAGCTTTACATATATCTGAGTTTATAATTTAACATTACTAGGATCCCGGTCGGTGGTCGAAATTCGACCCAAAGTCGAGAAATTTTTATATATGGGAGCACTCTTAATTAATGGAGATATGCGATTGGTATGTTTAGAAAAAGTGTTGAAACTAGAAAACTAACGGAGGTCAAACGGGTCAAATATATGGTCGTTCAATGAAATTGTTAAGCTCCTAAGAAGCCCCTAGACGGGTCGAAGGTATAGCCGACTCCAATTAGTTTTCTAGTTTGAACACTTTTTCTAAACATAGCCATCACCCATCTCCTCCACTCCTTAAGAGGGCTGCCATACATAAAAATTTATCGTCTTTGAAGTAGCTATTTACCAAGCAAACCAATATAATTGCCAGTTTTTGTAAATATAATTGTTAATATGTAACCAAAACACAACTTTTTGACACCCCTCATTCTGAAAAAAGTTTAAAAATCGACACGCCCTAGTATTTATATTAATGAGCCATCGGTAATTTAACCGATCTGTCACATTTCCTCATCTAACGCCGACATTATTCTTGTCAGCTCATCGGTAGTTTCATTTCCCTCAACATTGCTGTGACCAGGAACTCAACATAGCCCGACACTATATTTGTCCTCTAACTAGTTTCGATTTGCCACTGTGCCTATTCAAAGCTTTTAGCGCCGCCTGACTGTCTACGTAGAAGGTTACCTGCTCGCCTTCAACCACATTTAGCTTGGAAAACGGAATTAACAATAAGTACATATATATAAAATATTTTTCATTGCAATGTACAAAAAGGGTCTAAAATAGAGCGAGTGTACCACAGTGCCAGCCAGTATCCAATAGTGCCAAAAATGGCACAATTGTGCCACAATTCCCATCACTGTTAGTAACAACTAAACAAAAAATGCAATTTCAATGAATAGTTTTGAATAAAGATTATATACACGCAAACGACAAATAAATATGTCGTACATACATATGTACATCCAGATCTGGGCCGCATGGAAGTGGCAGCAATTCCAACAATTAACAGACACACAATTATATAAAAAGTACGAGTATACGATGTATGTACCTACTTGTATTTGATAAAACTATTTAAGGTTTGGCTTAGTTGCACAAGTGTAGCGAATAAAATTAATTTTTCGAACAATAAGAGTAGTAATTCATGAAAAACTTAAGAGATTTATGAAAATGAAAAACGGTTGACCTTGCATTACAGGCCATTCCTGGAACTTGTCGCAAATTTCAATCTCAAAGCGCTCGAAAATCTATACATAAATTTTTAGTTTTTATTACAAAAACTTTTCCCTGATTTGAAATTTGTTAAAAAAATACAGACTTTTTTTGAAAATTTTATATTCGATAATTGTCGAAAAAGGAAAAAAAAATACTCATACTACGAAAAGTCAGAGGGCTAAAATGTTCTACAAAAATGTTTCTCGTGGTTTTTTCCATAAAAGAGCTAAACGCTTATTACTCCTTATACGCAAGGCTGTCAAGATTTCCTATGGTTATTCACTATGATTTTGTTCAAAAGGGAAGGAACTTTAAGCTCCTAAAGTGAATCCCATATAAAAACTTTCAAAACGCCGATATACGTAGGTATTAATTAGGGTATTCACTCGAATAATGTTTGCTCGATTAATCGAATAATTGAAGTGAACTAACGTTCGATCAAACAAAAAATTTCAATTTAGAGTAAAAATTTATTCGAGTATGCTAGGTCGATTAATCGAATAACTCGACTAAAATAATTTATGTAAATTTTCTTTTTTTGAATGAGTTTTTGCAGATTTCTTAATAAAAGCTGGCAAAATTTTTTAGATATATATATGAGATTTGCCATGCAACTCGAACGTTATGTCATACTAACGCGTGATCAAATAATTAAGTAAATAATGCAGTAACAATAATAGAGAGAAAGAGACCAACTTTAAATATCTTGAAAAAAAATTCAGAGATATAACCATCAAACAAAAATAATTTTAAGTATAGAAGATATCCCGAGAACTAGATTTTTTCGTATTAAAATATCGAATGTTATCTAACGGCGAAATTCAATGAAAAATTAAAAGCATTCACAAAATGAAAGAGCATAAAAATTACTTTTGTCATATAAAATATTGCTGAATGGATCTGGAGAAAAACAAAGGATTGATCCGATAAATTGGAAATGATTGTTAATTCCCTTTTCTCAATTTCTGCAGCGTCAACGATTAGTGAAAGATCAGTCTTAATAATAGGAAAAAATTTCAATCGAAAAAAATATCTATGAAATTAATAAAAGGCATTATTTGTTAGGGCTAAATGTATTGATTTTGTTCGATTATTTAATGATTTATCCTGTGCTCTATAAAAGTTTTGTTGTTACAAGTTCATATTTATAACAACAATGCTATGCGAATTTTATTCGGCATTTAATACAAACCAGGTCTGAATATTATTGAATAATTCCTGGCGCAAAAATTTCGCAAAGCGAAACATTTGAGTAGTTAAAAAAACTACTTTAAATGATCAGTTTATCATTTAATTTATGTAGAAATATTGTTTTTTCTTTTGTTTTTATTATTAAAATATATAAAAATGCGAAAGAACTTGATATGTTTTTTTTAATCGAATAATCTTTAGCGGTAAAACTTACTCAATAACTCGAACGAAATAAAAGTTTTACTCGATTATTCGAGTAACTTAAAAATGTCAATTTCGATTAATTGATTAATCGAACAATTGAAAAGTCGATTAAAATTAATAGCCTAGTAGATATATACTTTTATGGTGCTCTCTACCAAAATCAGTCGTTAAAACCATGTATTTTTTTGTGTTGTAGAGTATATATGGGGCATTCCATACCAAGTCTGACAGTTTGAAAATTTTTTTTATTTCACCAATTTTTTACATTTGTTAGTACAACTCAAAAGAGATTTCGTGGTAAATTTTGAGATTTTTTTGATTAGTCGTTCAAAACACATTAAATTTCGAAAAAATCACTTGTTTTTAGTTTTTTGCTTATAACTTTCTTAATAATGAATGGTCCAAATTGGAATTTTGTTGGAAAACTTTGTCTATAAATGCTTTTTTACACAAGGCTTTTTTTTCATCTATCGGGATTTCGTTTCCATACCAGAGACATTTGCTTGGACCTTTTTTATTTTGAAATGTCAAACTGCATAGAAAAAAGTACACAAATTCAAGGAAAAAGTTAACTTTTTCAACGAATTGCTCATTAATTTTGACCTAATGTACTAGTATGTTAAATCAGTTAACTGGTTCATTAATTTTGTGAAAGAATAACAACAACGAATGCTTTCAATGAACCGTTATACATTGATATTCAATGAATATTTTTATTGAAACAACGTATGCATACATTGAATCAACGTATTTAAAAAAAAATTAATTAATCTACGTCCATCAATGTCATTCATTAAGATTATGTAAAATATATTTTTCTGGATATTTTCATTCTGCATGAAATACAGAACAGGACTGTTTCATCGGGATCAAACAAATTTCAAAGTAGAGTTAGTCACAGTCTTTTTCTACCTGCTTTTTTTCACTAAAAATTAAAACAATTGTATACTCCTGGGAACGTCAAATAAACATTTGACCAAAAGCTTTGCATGTTACTAAAAGCCTTAATGTAAACTTTGCGTGTAAATAAAAAAGTAAAGGGGCACCTGAAGGTATTTATCTTTATCGCTGTAAATGTGCAATACGCTTGTTTATAGGCACTAGCTTCATCTGACAGAATTTCACAACTCTACCCTTTTGCTCGTAAGGCCTATGGTACCTGTCAAAAGGGTCAAACAAGTGTCTTACAAATTGTTACCGTTTTTCTATTGTATTAAACATTTAACTTTCTTTTTTCTTTTGACAGCCAACTAAACTAAACAATAAACTTGTCCAACAATGCTAATTCATTGTTTTTTATTTGTTCTTTTTCCATTTTGCATTCCCTGTCCAAATGGATTTTTTGAAATTTCTTTATTTTCTAATGATTTACATACAACAACTTGTTTTTGCTTTTTTCTGTTCACGTATTGGTTTAGAGATATAATTCTATTTTAAATCATCACCCAGCATTCTAACAAAACATTCTTCAATTTAACGCAAGCCTTGAGTTTTATAAAATACATATAATCAAAATAATTAAAAAAACAACAAATTTTTAATTTAATCATTCCATCAAATTATTTTTTATTTAAGAAAGAAATTCTAAAGCATGTAAATATTGAACATTCAAAGAAAAATTTGGCTGTACGGAAGGTTGAACTAACAGCTGTTTCGTGACCACCAAGTCTACTCATCAGAGTCCTTTACCCACACTACCAATGACAGTGGCAACAACACTGTAGCGAAAATCCTACTAATATTAGTAAGCTCAATTAACACACTGTCGCCATCTTGTGGCGAGTCGCACCTTATTGAACTTTGTCTAAATGTTCGGAACTTCACTAACTATCTTTTCTTAGCATGTTCAACTATTTTAAGCTTTTTCCATTTCAGTCTTACCAGCGTGGAATAACGTCGATATTCTCAATGCTGGGATTTTATTGAATGTTTATTTGGCCAAAGTTTTTGGAACAGTACACATTCATGTTTAGCTAAGTGCCTTTAGAGTTTTAATAATTGAGTTATGAATTTTTAGTCGAACTGTATGGTTTTATCCAAAGTTATTAAATTAGTTTGGCTTAAGTTCATTTTTAATTTAATCATTCGATCAAATTATTTTTTATTTAAGAAAGAAATTCTAAAGCATGTAAATATTGAACATTCAAAGAAAAATTTGGCTGTACGGAAGGTTGAACTGACAGCTGTTTCGTGACCACCAAGTCTACTCATCAGAGTCCTTTACCCACACTACCACTGACAGTGGCAACAACACTGTAGCGAAAATCCTACTAATATTAGTAAGCTCAATTAACACACTGTCGCCATCTTGTGGCGAGTCGCACCTTATTGAACTTTGTCTAAATGTTCTGATGAGTAGACTTGGTGGTCACGAAACAGCTGTCAGTTCAACCTTCCGTACAGCCAAATTTTTCTTGGAATGTTCAATATTTACATGCTTTAGAATTTCTTTCTTAAATAAAAAATAATTTGATCGAATGATTAAATTAAAAATGAACTTAAGCCAAACTAATTTAATAACTTTGGATAAAACCATACAGTTCGACTAAAAATTCATAACTCAAACAACAAATTTTAATATTAAAATGAATGATAAAAATTTCATATTCAAGTTCACTTCAGACACAAGACAAGAATAAGAATATAACTGTTTTTGTATATTTGCAGTCTATGTACATTATGCGATAATGCACTACAGCAATGTGTTGGTCAAACTTACTCTTGGACTTTTAAATAACGTCAATTGTGAGCATCATATACATATTTAAATAACCAATTAATCGAAATAGATAGAATATGAGAATTACATTTTCCAGTCCATGTACGAGTATATTATGCGATAATGCAGTACGGCAACTACGGCCAAACTTACTCTTGGACTCTTAAATAAGGCCAATTGTAAGCATAATATACATATTTAAATAACCAATTAATCGAAATAGATAGAATATGAGAATTACAATTTTCTTTTCAGCTTAGTTTTGTAAATTCACGGAATTTGGGAAAACCAGTTTCGATTGGTATATCTATCCGTGATGTAAATAGATCACCCACCACCTTTTTTGCTATATAAAACAATAAGTAATTCTTTCATATAAATTTATATCAATGATTTCAGAAAAACCTGTTCAATGGACACAACTGTTGTGATTGTTTTTTTAATTTTAAATACATAATAAATTATAACACTCATATGTACTCTTATTTCGAGTCGAATTAAATTTATACACATTAAATCCCATTAATTATGATTCAGTTATTTAATGTCAAGTTTTAACGTTTATTTGTCGAACGTGAAAAAAACTATATGAAAACTTTGTTATTTCTACTTTTAACGTGACTAAATTTTTTTACGTATTCTGTTTACGTTTCAAACCGGCTTAGAAAGGGATTTCGAAAATTCCACTATAAAATTTTTATTGACTCAAAACATTTCTACAAGTCATTGTACTACCAGTTGTTGTGACTGAGCATGAGTGAGTCACACAAAGCGATATAAATAAAAAACACAAACATTTTACTACTTTTTATTTTATTTTTTTTTTTATATTTTTTGTTATTGTACTTATTATAATCATTATTTGTTTCTGTAACCTTGAACTAAACCTACATTTCGTCAACATTTTGAATAGACAGTAATATTAAAAACAAAATAATAACTGCAAATTAACAAAATTAATACAGATGTCATTGCAGCCTTATGATTATTTAGTCTATTATAAAAGTTTAATGTACATATTGAACAAATAATACGAAGAGACGTTTAAAACGAATTTTGAAAACTCTATTTTAAATCTATATTCAACTTGCCCTTAAAACAAATTAATCAATAATATAATGTCTTGAGAGCATATGTTTTAATTAGTCAAAGATGCATTTTACGAAACGTAGAGCAAAAAAAAAGCTATTTTCTGAAATTCTTCTCTATTCGACTCTCAAAGTTTTGATCTGATTTTCGGAGGGGTGTTTCGAAGATATTTTTCGTATTGAAATAATTTAGAAGAAAATAATAATGTGCTGTTTCCACAATGCGAACAAGCGACTTGAGTAAAAAAATTTTATGGAAATCGATAAAAAAAACAGAGTGCTTTTTATATACATTTTAGACAAACATTGCTTGTTACACAGAAAAAACTAAATTTCATTTTCTGTAAAGGAATTCAATGAAATAGTAAATATTTTGTCTAGGAACGGACCTACAAACAAATTTGTAAATATAGACAGAAATATCTCAACAATTTCATTGAAAAAAGTCTTTTCAATGAACAAATTGCCTACATCTATAGAACAATTTGTTTAAAAATATTTACAAATTGTAAAGGTAATAATTTACTAAATCAAACTAAAAGATTTACTGAATTTTCTGAAAAATATCAAACAATATTTTTGTCTGAAAATATAAAACAATTAGTCTAAAAATACTAACAAATATTAAACAAAATAGTATACTTAATCAAACAAAAATATTTACTGGATTTTTTGTAATATATCAAACAAAATTTTTGTCTGGGTCATCATCATTATCCATTAAGCATTTAAACAAACTTGGTACAATTGCATTTCTTTTGCTATCGTTGTTTTTGTTGTTATTTATGTGTATGTCGTCATCGGGGTTGTTTTTTACGATAATTTTTTTTTTTGTTTTTGGTGTTTGCATCCTAAATAAGAGTCAAACAAACAATTCATTGTGTTTGTAAAGAAAAGTTACAGAAAATGAAATTTATGTTTAGACAAACTTTTGTTTGAAAAATTTTTGGTGATAATTTTTTCTGTTAATTTAACTTTTCTTCCGTAAATCAGAGGCTCGTATGTCAAAATTTGTATATGTTGACATAGGGGCTGAGGTGTCAAATGTTATTGTAATGCTGTAATTGTTTTAGAATCAACACCACCTGAATGAGCTTGATTGTCAAGATATTTTAGGTGCTGACAAGTTACCAGCTCAAATGTAATTTGTCAAGCTGAAATTATATTTTTGACACATAAAAAGAAATAACTTGAAATATTTTATGACAAAAAAATATTCCGTAAATTTTTAGTCAAGTATACAATTACGAAAACTGTTTACAACTTAAAACAATGTTCTTCTCAGTCATCACTCATAATTTCTTCATATGTATGTACATATTTTAATTGACAGTACTCATTATTGTTTGCGAGAACAATATGTAGCTGTTGTTATTTCTACATCTATTTTCAATGACCTATTACAACTAGACTTATAGTTGGGAAAAAACCAGCCAATGTAGAATATGGTCAGCCGCGGATACAAGCGAGTGGAAAATGGGTAACCCCCTCCCCCTCCCAAAACGAAAAAATATGCCTCATAGCTATTCAGTTTCTAAAAGAAATTTTATGAAAAATAGTTTGTTTCAGTTCAAGCTGTAAAAGCTGCTTAAGAAAGAAAATAAAAAACGTGATTGATTATGGAGCTCATGTTTTGACTTTCATATTGCTTTAAATTTCTATGAGATTTTTGGGCAATTAATGATCTGCATTAGCCGCAGTGAAATGCACATAAGAACTTACTAATAACCATCAATAATCACTCTGCGGTAAATGGCACACCAACTGTTTTGAACGTACTTGTCCTATGACTGATGAAAATGAAGTTCATTAATATGATTATTTCGAGCGTTGTGACTATTAGGCTAAGGTTCGTAACGTTATATTCAGAAATAATTGGGCATGATTAATATTCGAAGGATCAAGGGAAAAATTAACATTAACTTAATTTTTCAACTTACACAGCAGAACAGAGTAGCGCCACTTTCGGAAGCCGCTACACTTCCATCGTCAGTGCTCACGTGTATTTGCTTATCACAACTTGTCAGGTGGCTCTGTTGAATGTGATTTTAATTCTTATATATACAACTTTTTCGTGAAAATTGAATACGAGAATTAAATCACTCTCAAGCTGATATTAAACAGCACTTTCCCAGCGTTGGCATCGGTTTATTTTTCTTCATTCCCATTTTTCAGATTTTTGTTCTACTCAAAAAAACTTTTTTGGTTTGATTTTATACTTAAATATATATGAACATGTAAACATGTCAAAAGCTCAAGCCAGTAGCTAATTGTTTGTTATGGAGTTCTTTTCCGCTAAGACCACTCTACCAAACTCGGTAGTTTATAATTATCAATGATAATTCATGCTAGTAGAATAGAGAAATAATAGGAAGCTTAACGCAAGCCATAAACAATAACTATCAAATGAAATACAGCTCTTAGAGTGACATTATGAATTGATTAAAACTAGATGATATTCAACTGTTGGCTGCAAACCACCGACTTTTGTAGAGTGTTCTAAGCGGAAAAGAACTCTGAAGAGATTATTGGGAGCTATCGAAACGTAAGTTGAACCCTCTGCTCAGTCAAAATTTTCTTTGTCTACATACTTCACCATTATCTCTAAATAAAAATATAATTTAATTGTAAAATTAAATTAAAACCAGACTCATGTCAAAATAATTTTAAATTTCTTTTGATATAAACTCATACAGTTCGACTAAAACTCATTAGATAATTACATAAATATTTTAGTGTGTCAAATTCTCTTTTGAAAATCAAGCTGAATTTAATCGAATGCCAAGCTAAAGTACTATTTGAATCTGGCAATCCTAATATATCGCGAACTTGAAACCCGTGCTTTTGAATAATTTTTTTACACTCATTTGAGTGGACATTACACCGCACCAAAAAACATGGCCGTGCATGTGTAACATATATTTTATCACGTGTGTGCATGATCGTGAGTGAAAAGATACTCGCGATCCCATCTCAAGACGCTATACATATATATGCAGATGGAATCTATGTATGTAACGAAAAATAAATAAGGCATATAGATAACTTATGTTTAATTCTTATCAGGTTGTTGACACAAAGTCAAGTTGCTGTATTAAAATAAAAAAGCTTCTAGAAATTGTTTTCATAAGGAAAATATATAGAACAAAACGCATTCCAACAAAACATAGACAGAAACAATTTTAGATGGCAGAAATGACTGAAAAGGGCGCTATAAGAGTTTGAGAAGTCTTGGAATCATATTTATATTATGTATATGTATCGGGAATGGAAAAATTTGTACAAGTGTACCACTTTTGGTACAAATAGAACTTTAAAAGTACAATCGTACACCAATTGCTTATTTAGTACAATTAATCATTCTCCCATTTTTTAGAAAATTTCCTTATTGCAGCTATTTTATTGTGATAAAATAATTTATCCATTTCGTCCACTCGTCCATATGCGACATTTTATATGAATTAAATATAAATTTGGCGAAATATTGAGAACAAAGTTCGACTTAAAATGTGGAATATTTAAATTTAACAGATAAGCTAAAGCTCACAAAAAAATATTCTATCCAAATTAAAGCTCTTGCGGATTATGATGCATAATAAAGTCTGAAAAAAATTAAGTTTTATGAACTTGCATTGTAGGTAGTAGAGGGTTGCACAAAATGGCTTGGTGTCCTTAAGACATTTGGTTTGGTTCAATCAATCAAAACATGGCACACTGTATTTAATTTATAATTGTGGTTTTTGCATTTATTTTTCTACTTACCTTCTTACAACTACAATTTAAATAAAAGTTTACTACAATACCTTTAGTTTTTCGCTGAGATTTTTGGGCAAAGGTGCACTGACGATCGATCTGCTTTTAGCCTCAGTTAAATTATGTGTTAAAAATTTATAAAAAATATCGAAAATGCCGAAATGGTACCATTTTTATTATTTTATTATAAAGCCATATATACTAGAAATAAAATAAGCTTTATTTTATGAAAATCGATGTATAATTACTGATTTTATTTACAATAAAGGGAAATTGTTTGATTTAAAAATAAATAATGGCTAAAAAGCTCCACTTCATCGGTATTGTAGCGGGCTGAATTGGCCAACAAAAATGTTCCTCTGGGTGTTTTACATAAAAGTGTTGAACCGATATTATACCTTAAACGTAAACCCTACCAAAAAGGGGGAAATTATCTCTCCCAAAAATAAAACCCATATGTAAACTTTCAAATCGCCGATATACGTATATATTTTTTTGGTGGCAAAAACTAGGTGAATTCACTTTATTATGAATAAAATCAATATTTATCTATAGATTTTCATTAAAAAAAATGCTTATTTTATTTGTAGTCGGGGATGCCAGAAACCCTTCACCAATAATGGCTAAGTGTAGACAAAAAATGCCCAAAAAATAGCTAAAAACTAGCTAAAAATGGCTAAGCGGGATCGAATGAAAAAATCATGAGTATTAAGCAAAAGTAAGAAAGTAATTCATATATTATCTTTTACATCTAATTGGAAAGATTTTTTTAAGTAAATGAAACCCTATGGATTGCCATTATTGCGGTCACCGAAGTCTTTTTCTTTTTATTAGCAAAACTTTTTTCAGCTATTTTTGTCAATCTTAAAAAGTTTGTTGGGTATAGCTTATTAATGCAAGTATTTCAGAAAGTGACAATCACTGTTTCTCAATTGTATTTTTGCCGCCTATCGATTGCCATTCGACATTTTTACACTCACCGATGATTTTTATGTGTATAAACAAAGCACTTTTCGGTGATGTTTGCCAATTTTGAAAAGTTTGCTGGGTATAACTTCTGAAAGCAAGTATTTCAGAAAGCGTCAACCCCCGTTTTTCAATTTTATTTTTGCCCCCTATCGATTGCCATTAGCTATTATTCGATTGTCATTAGGCCTTTACTTAGAAAGGAAATCAAGTTTTTTCTTTTTATTAGCAAAAACTTTTTTCAGCGATTTTTGAAAATTTTTAAAAAGTTTGCTGGGTATAACTTCTAAATCCAAGTATTTCAGAAAGCTTCAAGGCCCCTTTCTGAATTCTATTTTTCGTCCTATCGATTACCTTTTCGACGAATTTTTTCCAATTTTTAAAAAGTTTGCTGTGTATAACTTCTGAATGGATGAACGAATGGATGAATGTAAACAAAACAAAATACCTTTTTTTCATCTCTGAAAAATGGTTTGAGGTTTTACCAAAGTTTGTTTTCTTCTCATACGTGCGAAAATAATAATATATTGCTCTGTGTAGTAAATAAGTGTTCCTTTGTTGCGAGTTTAAACTTTTTATGAAAAATCGTAAAAAAAATCGCTAAAAAAGTGGAAAAAAATAGCTAATAGCTAAATTAACTTTTCTTTTGGCTAAACTGGATGAAATATGTCTAAATTGGCATCACTGTTTGTAGTATATGTGGCTTTGTGATCAGTTAATAATAATTGTAACTTTTAGACATTATTGAGTTTTTTACAAAATTTTTTAAAAATAAAAATCTTCCAATTTTGCATAATAAAAATATATTTTTCATTATTGTGGTCTGAATAATTACTCAATGGGTTAATAAAAAAAGTTACCTTCGAGCGGCTTAAAGTTTTCTAATGTTTTTTGTAATTAAATTGTACTACAAGTTCCCAAGTTATGATGAAATCGGTGTAGCAAAAATAAAGGTCATGACAAAAGTTTCATTTTGTTGCATAGTGTAAATAATGGAACTTTAAAGCTTGTGCTTGCTCTTCTACATGGAATGTCCCACATACTTATAAATGAAAAATACATATTTTTAATTTCCTCTTTTATTTAAAAGAAAAAAAAGTCACTACCTTAAAAGCTATCCTATCATACATAAATTCTTGTCTATGGTTAATACACACTTAAATTAAGAGACTCTAAAATTAATATCGAAATTTGAACTGTAAATTGTTAAATCTCTAATTTTTGTTTTTCCCCTGAACACTAAACTCCACTTATTCACTAATGTTTTTCTCTTCGCCCATTACTTTTTGCATTTCTTTATATTTTCGAATAGCACCGCGAACAATTTCCGTAGCACGTCTTACTCTTTCGGGTGTCATTTCTTCTGCCAACATACGACCCACATTGCCTGCACCATGTCCTCTCAGATAAGTGACAGCTTTAAAAGAAATATCGCACAGTGGTGTTAAATTACAGATGGCAGTTGTAACAGCACCACCAAAAAGCAACATCAAAACAGCACCTATTACAGTGATAAAGATACGAAAAAGTGTAGATTCCATGAGGGTTGGCAGAAGATTAGTGAGAGCTGTTAGTATATTGCCATTATTGGAGGATGAAACTGTACCACTTGCTGATATGCTGGTGGCAGCTGGTGATGGTACTAGAAAGCCATCATATCCAGTTTGTACAGCATAGGGGGCGGGATAGACGGGAGCAGGACCATATCCGGGATATCCATAAGGTCCAAAAGTGCCGGCAAATTGTGCTAAATATTGTTGAAAAGCTTCGGGTGTTAAATAGCCAGCATATATTGAAGGATCAAAGGGAGCGGTACCAGTACCAGCAGATGAATGATGTTCGGGTAGCTGAAGAAAGAAAATTATTTAATTTAAGCACTCCTCAAAAGGAAATTTTAACGGACTACGTATAGAATTTTATTATATACATATGAGCTAATCTTGTTACTAAAAAGCTCAGTGAAACTTAAAAAATTCTGACAGCATCAAAAGTTAATGGCGAATGATGTAGAAATTAAAAGCAAAAGCTTCGACTTACCACATATGTTGTTTGTTGATTTGAATTAGAAGTCTCTAGATCCTTGTTTGGTTTAGCTGCTGGACTTGAGGTTACTGTAACTTTGATATCCTCTGTTTGATTGAGTTCACGATTTGTGGCTTTTTCAGGCTCCTCCGTTGCTGATTGCTCAACTGGCACTGCTTTTATATGAGAAACTAAAGCTATTATGGCTGTTATAAAGAATATTTTTTTCAAAGGTGGCATTTTTTAATTCGTATCCAGAATCTTTACGTTGTTCACTTTTTCATTAGCTAAACACAACTGATTGTATCCTGCTGCATATCCTTAACTATTTATAATAAATACACTTTTGCACTATAGCATGTTTTAAGCATGATCGCTCACTAAATTTTCTCAATATTTTTCTAAGATATATTCTAGGAAATAATCCATGAATTCACTTGAGTTTGTTGTTTTTTCATTGATGTCCTTAGGTAGCGGAAAAGGTCTCAAATAGCAAAAAAATCCTTTTTATGCAAAACTCACTTGCTCACAGGTATTTTGTTATGCTTTTAAAACCGTATTGTAAAAATTTTTTTTGTTCTTGTACATAATGCTTTGAACTGCAGGTATGCGTACTTTATGTAAAGTATGGCCTTTTAGGGATGTATATGAACAAGTAATAAGCGCTAAAACATTAGACTCGCCTGAATGAAGTGTTTCTTAGTTTAAGCTGTGGGTTGTTTCAGTAACAGTCTGTCACCTTATAAATGATTCTCTCTATAGATAGCACTGTATAACAAAATCAAAATTTTCAATATTACAAGGTTCTAACGACTACTTCTGGTAGAGGGCATAAAAAATATAAACATGTATCGGCGTTTTGAAAATTAACATCTGGGACTCATTTTAGATGGAACTAAATTTCCCCCCCCCCCTTTTTTGCACATACACACAGAAAATTTTCAATGTAAAATCGTCGAAAACCAGGTTAATTTAACATTTTTCGGTAGTAATTTTGCTTCATAATGTTAATTCGAGATGATTTACAATAACCTTGAAGGATCATTTATCCTTTTGAATTAACTAATTTTTATGTTGACTGAATTTCGCAGTACTGTTAAATCAAAATGAATTTGATATTGGAACAACACGAAGAATCATGTTGAATCAAAGTTATTTCAAGTTGAAACAACGTTATTTTGATATTGAAACAATAGTTAGAATCATGTTGAATTATAGTTCTATTAAGCTGAAACAACATGACTTTAATGTAGATATTTTATTAGCTATTTTACTTACGTGATAATTATTATCATAGGAATCAGAAAACTTTGTGCTGTAGTTGGCTGCCCCAGCCAAGATTTGAACTCTTGCCACTTGCATGATAGTCCGCTCGCTAACCACTGCAGCCGCAACAGCTTCAAACTTTACTTTAGCCATACACTAAATAAATACCCATAGTATGTAAAATGAATTACATTTTAATTCAACATGATTTAAATGATTATTTGATATAAAACTTATTTGAAATTAAAGTTATAGTGATGTTGATTTAAAATGAAATGTATCGTTTATGACAAAGTTGTTTTAACAGTGAAAATATTAAAATCAAAGAAATTTAAGGTTATATTAATAATTCTTCATATAAAATCAATATGAAACAATGGTAATTTTAAACCAGCAGCAGCAAATTTTCGCTGGTAATTCGTTTTTTGTCGTATATATAGCCGACACATGTAACAATAAACAACAACAACTGTAGCAACGAACAAAGCAAATAAACACTAACACACTTAAACGACAAATTATTTTTTGTAAATTTAACATGATTTCAAATCACAATTGCTTCATAACGAACGTTAAATTTAGAAATTGAGTTTGAAACATTGGTGTCTTTCAAGACCTATAGTAGAATTATATGACACATATTTTCGTAGAGCATTTTAGCCGGCTATATTGCCGCTAAAGAGGAGTTTTTTCCCTTTTTTTAAGAAAGGATCGATCAAAACGACCCATACAACAATGAGTTAGGGGGTTAAAATGTTTCTCGTAGTGTTTTAAATAAAAGTGATGAACACATCTCATACCTTAAACGTAATACTTTCATAATTTTGAAATTAACCCTTAAATACATTTAAAGTTTTGAATAATTTCTGGCGTTCAAGTTGAGTCTGGAGCTTGAGCGTATTTAAGACATATTGTAAAATTAAATGGCAAATATATTTGTAGAATATTTTGGCCCGCTATATAGCCGCTGAAGGCAGTTTTTGCCTAATTTTTAAGAAAGGGACAAAAAGAACCTTTACTATAAAGAGTTAGAGGGTTAAATTGTTCCACAAAAATGCTTATCGTGTTATTTTAGATAAACGTGCTAAACTTATCTCATACTTTAAACGCATGACTTGAAAGATTTCCTATGCCGATTCACTATAACTATGAGCAAAAGTGAAAAACTTTAACTCTCCCTAAAATAAATCCTAGATATGAACTTTCAGAACGCCGTTACACTTTTAGTGTCCTCTGCTAGAATCAGTCGTTAGAATCATGTTATATATTATTTCTGTTGTACAGTGTAATTTTCCTTCTTTCTTAATTTATTTGAAACGTTTCCATATCTTTGGTGTCGTCTGTTTTGCTTCCGCAGTGAGGATTTGTTTATTCAAGGTTTTTAATGTCACTATTTTACTTATGCTCGCCCTAAGATTTTTTTCCATAAAAAAAACTAATGATCCATAGGAGACAAATGTAAAAATATCATTAAGACAATACAATTTCCAAGCGTTTTTTTTGTCTCTCCCATTTAGAATTCAGTTTAATATCTTGATTTCCAGGTTAAAAATCTAAGAATAATTGTGCGTGTATGTACTAGAATTTCTTTGATAAATGCGCTACTACTGCTATTTTTATGTGCATAAAATTTGCGCTGCATCATTGTTATTTGCATGGAAAGATTTCCTAATTCTGTTTTTATTATTTCTCCGTTCTTTGGCAATTTTTCTTGCAGATTTCTTGGTGGCGGCATTAGTTTTCTTGATAAATCAACAATTATTTTTTTAAACGAAAGGTTTAGTTCTTTTTATTTATTTATTTATTTTGTCTTTCCATTCGATTTTCAGCTAGAAATTTTAGCGCATTCCTTTCACTCAGAAGAATTATGATGAGTTTTGATTTTTGCTTTCCAAAGACCTTTGAAATAAAAGTTAAATAACAGTTTTTGTTGTAAATGAAATTGTTTACGATTATTAAATTATACATGGTTCTTTGTTTAATTTTATTTTTTATATATTATTAATATTAAATTTAAACAAATATTAGCAAAAAAAAACCTAAGCTAACTAACTTTGATTATACTGTAGAACAAAATAATTTTTTTTTTTAATAACAAAATTCTAACGACATGTTCTGGTACAGACAACTAAACAAATAGACATATACGTGTATCAGCGTTTTACAAGTTTACAATTAAGGATTCATTTTAGGGGGAGGTAAATTTCCCCCTTTTGCACATAGTTATAGCGACTCGGCATAGGAAATCTAATAAGCAGGTCTCGAACTCTCATGCAGCTAAAAATTTATTTTAAGCGCTTAACAAATGCAACTAAAAATTACACAAATATGCGCAAAAATATGCATTTATCTACGAACAAAGTAAGAAAACTAAAATAATATGAAAACGTTTTTTTAATTTTTTTTTATTATTAGAAAAAAATAAAAAATAAAACAAACATAATTGGGTCTATTATTTAATTCAACCGTAGCGTTGCCGGTCGGCAACTGAAAATTAATGCTGGCAACCACTAATTTGCAGGCCTTAAATACCAATTGAAATTGACAGCTCTCAGTTGCCAGTTGCCATCAGTAGTATCATTTTCAGCAACTGTCAGTCCAGCTGAGGCTCGCTTGCCATCCATAATCGGCCTATTAATATTTTTTTCTTCAAAAATTTAAAAATATGCATTAAAACAATTTTTATAACTTCAAAAATATGCATTTATTGCCAAAATATGCAAAAATATGTACTTACCACCAAAATATGCACAAATATGCAAATACAAATCGAAGCCAAACTACTTAAAGTTTGATAATTCGCATGAATTATTAGCGAATACCTCTTTATCTATCACCACATAAAACATGCATTTGCATGAAAGTCCGAGCCCTGCTAATAAGCCTTACGTTAAAGGTATAAGATGTGTTCAGCACTTTTATGTAAAACTACACTAGAAAGATATTTTTCATTATATTACATTACGTCTTCACGAGCTATCAACTTGAACATGACATGAACATCACGCCGACAAAACAACTGTAAAAATATCAATAACTTCTTTGGTGAATACGTACGATGTCCATGTCCTGCCTTATCAAAGTATTTTGTAGTAGTGCGATAGTAGTGGAATATTTATCAATTTTGTTCTGTCTCTTTTCTTCTATTGAAAATGCGTCGATGTGCAACCATATGTTCGGGCATCGATGTCAGAACATGGAATGAAACATGCACGTGGGCGGTCCAGATTAGCCATATGTGATGTCCAACATGATCCTTATACCCAGTTCATGGCTAGTTGAGACCCAGTTATTGTCGATTAAAGCTGTCAAGTATGAGTTTTCTTCACAACCCAAAGTAGGAAGCTCAATTTGGAGATTTTTTCTTTTTATATAAATGAATAATTAATAAAATCAACCATTAACCAACTTCATTATAATTTTGAAAAATTAATTAAGTTTTCATACAAATTGCTTGAAATTATAAAGTTAACTTTTTCACCTTGAATTAAATTGTCAATAATTGATAACTGCACTCTTCAGTCAATGATTTTCTTTTATAAAAACCTTGAACTTAATTGTTTATTTGTTTCTTATTGAATACGTAGCAACTACGCACATATGCCATTAACTTATTGTTAAATTGCTTTTATTAATAATAAGTTAGAAAAGAAACAACTAACTTTGTATACGTCTCACCACCGTTACAAAGTGTATACTAGGTATTTTTCTTAATTGGCAACTCTGCTTTTGACAGCTATCGGATGTTTTTTATGTTTCTGAAAATGAACACTCAACGTACGCTTGCCCGAATCTGATTTATGTATATTAGAAATATTTGTTAATATATTATTTCACTTTACAGTACTCCGACCCAAAAGCAGTTACTCTTTTTTAGTTTGTCACTTTCGAAAAAGGGATATTCAAACAAATATTGACCTCACTTAGATTTCGTAATATGTATATTGAACCGATTCGTTAGATTTTGACAATTTTCGAAAATAAAGTTTTTGAAAAAAAGATTTTTTGAAATAAATTTTAAACTACTGTACTTAACTGATCGAATCGAAAATCTAATCAGCTTTTAAACTTAAAAAACAACCTCGACTGCTGAAAATGTATGGGTCGATTATGGCTGGCAGCCGAACCTCAGTTGGGTTACCAGTTACTAAAAATGACATTACGGATGGCAACTAGCAGCTGAGAGCTGCTAATTTCAGTTGCTATTTAAGTTGAATTTGGAGTCGCCAGTTGGCAACGCGACTGAAGTTCATTTGCTATCCATAATCGACCCATAGGTTAAAACCGATTGATTCGCTCGAGAGATATCTTTGACGAAATATTAAAAAAGCGCTTCATTTTAACAACTCTAAAAGTTCTTGTAAAATCGTTTACTTTTTTGGACTTGAAAAACTGCGCCGAATATCGCAAATTTGATCTAAATCGGGTAAGTAGTTCGAGAGAAATCGTGGGTGGAATTTTGTTTCTTTAAAATATCTAAAAATTTTTAATTACTTCAAAAATCTATGGATTTTCCAGCTCCATGAGCGTGATGGGGTTGGTCCGCAAGGTCAACCGTATCCCATATTTTTTGTTTAAATTCGTTTGTTCTTTCAGTAAAAAAAATGCAAATTTAGTAAATATTTTGTCTGAATTAAAACACTTTTTCATTGGCACACTCACAATATTGTTACAGTAACGGAATGTACTTTATTCAAGAAGGATTCTATGCAGTAATTTTTAAATGAATAAACACTTAAAATTCTAAGCAATCTTATATTTAACTAATTAATACGGATTTTCGGTTGCTTTCAATATTGTCCGTTCTTTATGTTGTTGGTACTTACAAAAAAGTACATGCATAAAAATAACACACACACACATACACAAATACTCAAAATATTCTGTACTTTACGTACTAGCTGAAATTGTAATTTAATGTTGATTTAAAATCAGTAGCATAGTGGATAGTCGGTACACTATTAACTAGAAGATCACATGTTTAATTTCAGCCACGAGCATGCGTGTGTTTAGTTTTTAATGTTAAATACACAAAAATGAGTAAGTTCATGTTAGTTTCGTGCTGCTGGCTTACATACTATGCTTTAGCCAGTGGTTGGGGCTTTGGATTTCAAACCTGAAGGAGCTTTGTTCCCAGTGTAGATTAAAATAACAAACAATATAATAATTAAAGATACGAAATAATAAACCTTTAACATTTAAAAATAAAGCAAAAATCATTTATTTTTACGGAACTTGGGGTTGATTATTTAACAGTAAAAATAGCAGAAACAAGGAAAATATCTTTTATTTTTACGGAAGCTGTGATTAGTTCTTGTCACAGTTAAATTGATCCAAACAAAGAAGAATCATTCATTTTTTACGGCCAGTTAGTTTTTTAAAATTTGTTCAATTTGAATGAAAACTAAGTAGACCGGTTTTTAATTGAATTTTAATTTATTTTATATTACAATTTCAGTTAATTTTATGTACAGCATATTTTGAGTGTATGCATTCTCGTAATGAAGTTAAATTTGTTCGGTGTATGAGGACCCGGCCACATTGTCCGCTGCCCACATTTTTATTAACAATTTCGAAAATTTTCATAAAATTTCTAAACCTCAAAAAGAACAGTAATTTTAAGACAAATATACGTCGTTATTCATGAAAGCCAAATATTTTTGTTGTCCTCACAACTAATCGATTACAAATCAATTCATGTGTTCTAGTCCTTACTGCTGCTGCTGCCAACCGTAACTCATAAAGTAAAATAATTTAAATATAATATCGATGTAGGTTAATATAACATTGATTAAATCAAGCATGTTTTCAAAAGTACAATGACCTGGTCCAACCTTTCTACATGTTAGAATTTATATTTTTATATGTATGTACATATTTATGTACATTTGTACTAGAGTGCTGCACGAATATATTCGAAAGTACTCGTATGTATGTTTGTGTGTGTATGCATGTATGTTTTTTTGTATATATGTGTGTGGCTATGTATGTACACACATATACATGCATGTATACATAAGTATATACAGAAGAACATACATCTATGCACACACGAAATTCATATGAGTACATTCTACGAATACATTTGTGTACACTTTGCAGCCCTCTAATTTGTACTATGTACAGTGAAAGCTCCCATAAGCGGGCACTCGCCGTCGGGGAAATTTTTGTCCGTTAGGTGGAGATGTCCGTTAATAAAACATAGCAACAAAACATATTTTATCATTTATTAAAAAATTTCCCTTTTAATTACAACAGAATTCTTTTGGTTGGGCTTCTAAAATATTGGGAGGTGTTTTTTTTCAATATTTCAGAATTCACGAGGTCATAGAGGTCATACCGCATTTCCAATCACTAACATAGTTGGACATTAACGATGAGTTGAGTAACGCGTGACTTTTTAACACTCAAAGCTTCTCCTGAAACACTTTTAAAACTTATGGAATGTCGCCTACAAAATTTTGGAAGCCAACCATCAGAAGCGACGAAGTTGCTGTACATCTTTTTTGTTTTGTTTTAATAACATTAATCTGAATCTGAGCTTCGTTTGGCTAATATATTCTCAAAATTTCGAGAAAAATCCCGAAAACCTGAAAATGTTGCTTTTTCGTAATTTACTCGAAAGTTTGAGGTCTACGAACCAAACGGTAGGTTGGTCTGGCCAAATGTATAGATCAATACTGTGTTCTCTTGTGCCGGTGTTTCTGTATCACAGTCTTTAGTTACATAAAGTGGGTTAACCAATGATATTTATATGAAAAATACTTAGTTAAACCATCGCCGCGGCGTGAGTTACCTATAGACTGTGTCCCTTTGGTCTACTATTGCATCATTGGATTTTAAGAAACTTTTATTTCCGCCATAGAGCTCCTAATGTATCTTTTTTCTTGGAAATTTCCCCTTAACTTTTCTAAACATTGTTACATAATATATGTAGCCAAAGAAAATTATATTTTCGCTAAACTGTCCGCTTCCAGGAGCTTTTTTTCAAAATTAATTGTAGCTTCATGTCCGCGACCGGCCATTGCAGCGTACGTTTGTTGGATTGTAATTTGTTTGTTTTTCATTATAATGGTACCAAGCGTAGTAAAGCTGTCCGCGAGTAGAGCTTTTACTGTACATGTATACATATGCTTTAAATAAAGCCAATCAAACTAGATGTGTGTCCAAAATAATCATACAAACTTTTACATAACTAATACGCATGTATGTGAATATTTAATCAATCTTTTTTTGTAATTAAAAAATTAAAAAAAAAATTTTTCCATGTGGAAAATGGAAGGAAGTTGGTGTAAAAATAGGAGTAGATGTAGGAGTAAATACATTGCCTGTGTGTATTTAAAAAACTTTAGCATTAAATCAATAACTCTTTGAAGTAAAAAAACAATAAAAATAAAGGATTGCTTCCAAATAACACTATATTTAATACTAATGACCAGACAACAAAAAATATAAACACGTCATTGGTTGTGAACAGACAGAAAAAACCCCACAAATGCTTATTAGGATGGTCCCAATTGCGAATATTATTATTCAAGGGATTTAAAAGAGTTATACTGCATACAAATTTGCTAGATAGGATAAAATAATGCGTACAAAAAAACCAAACACAAAGTAGGCGTGGCACTGCCCACATTTTTTATCATAATGTACTCTCACGAGAACTAGTTGTGTGTGCGATATAAATAAAGTTCGATATAAATAAAGTATAGTTTCCATAATCCAGACGGTCAACTCGCCAAACTCTTTTCGCTTTTAACTAATTTCACATACCTATAAATTGTGTTGTTTTTTGCTAATGAATCTTTTAAACAGTTTGCCTTTTCTCTCATCCTTACATCGAGTAATACCCCATATGGTTTTCGTTGCCTAGCAACTATTTTTTGTGAAGGAAAAACTAAACAAAGAACTTAATAAGTTTTTAAGCACTAGTCCCTATTTATTATTTTAAAGTTGACCAAAGTTAAATAAACCATTACAGGACATTCACCACTTATCTTTCATATAGATTTTACAAAACTGTCTATTCAATAGTAAGTTGAACATTTAAAAGACGAAAGACTCTGACAGGAAAGGACACTTTAGAAAGTTTGAATAACAGCGAGTGGTTGTGTGCAAAACGAAACTGGGGAATTGCATAGAAACAGTTCAAGTGGTGCAACACAAATTTGTGCATCAATTTAAGTAAGTTTTCTTCTAGATCAGTGCGCGTCTTGGTATCATAAAAATCTAAATAAATATCCTAGCAATTATTGTAAAAGCAAGAAACCAATTTCGATCCGTAGCTGTTGTGTTATTGTGTTTTTTGTGTATATCATTATTTAAAGTATACTTTTCGGCAGTGAGAAAATAAATATTAAAATTATCCCATTAACTATTTAAATTGTTTTTCCTTTAATGTACAAATCTTGTTATTTTGCTACATAGTTTTCCTTTATCGTTTCTTTATCGGTCGTTGAAATGTAAATTTTCAACTTGTGTGCCGTTTCGTATTTTTAGCAATTAAATCGATTTTTTTTGTATTATTATTGCTTTTCTTTATATTTTCGAGTATTAAGTTACACACATGTAAAATAGCCAATCATGTTAATTATATCTATTGATGTTGTTGCTTGTCAATAACAGTACTAATAACACTTTCAAAAACCTTGAGTGTCACTTGTCATTTTAATTTCAATTATGTTAGAAGAAACTACGAATATTGTTAAAGAATTTGTATATTGCCTTTTAATTAGAGGCGGTAATATGGCACCGACATTGTATTATTTACCACCAAGTCCACCATGTCGTAGCATTTTACTTTTGGCCAAAATGTTAGATCTCGAACTCGACTTGAAGGTTATCAACATTTTGGAGGGAGAACAAATGAAACCCGAATTTCTTGAAATGAATCCACAACATTGTGTGCCAACTTTAAATGATGACGGCTTAATATTGTGGGAAAGGTAATGAAAAAAAATGTTATAGTTCTAAATTTTATGTATTACTTTTGTCTTTTATTTAAGTCGTGCTATATTATCTTATATGGTTTCGGCCTTTAGTAAAGAAGAGAATTTATATCCCAAAGATTTGCGTGTACGTGCTTTGGTTGATCAACGTTTGATGTTTGATTTGGGTACATTGTATCAAAGAATGGGAGACTATTTTGTAAGTTTTCTCATATTTTTAATATAATATCCGGAATTATTTGCTAAGAACTAAGAAAGTTTACCTTTTTATTATATATTTTATTATCTTAAAGTGAGCCATTTAAAAAGTCAGACGAAAAGAATTTTGTCGTAAAATATATTAAATAAATTTTAGTTTTGATCACCGTTATTTTATTTGAACATCATTTTTTATACACTCATCAATTTCGGAGTCAGGCAGAAATAATGAAAAAAATTCCACTTAATTTAAAAATATTTATTTCTTTAAAATTCATGGAAAACTAAAGTACAAAAATGCTTACCCCTTTACGTATACGTACATATACTTCAAATAATACGTATGCTTCAAATAAAACCATTTTTTCCATGAAAATCGATGGATAATGCTGATTTTGTTTAGAATAAAATAAATCTACCTGATTTTAGTAAAAAATTTCAAGTTCTGAAGAAGCTGTTCCATGGATTTTATCATAAAGCGAAAGCATCTCGGGCTATTTTTTAAATTCCTTTAAAAAATTTAAATATTGAATTGCTTTGACTTATTTTACCACTACATTTTATCTCAGCAACGGTTTAGGAATAATAACTTAAAGATGATTAAGGCTGAAATTGTATTGATTCATTTTACAACAAAATTGGAGAAGTTGTTCTCAAGTTATGATAAAATCAGTAAAGCGAAAATCCAAAACTTTATTTTAAAAAAGTAGATTTTAAAAATGTGCCAGCTGAACTTGAAATTTCGACCTTTTTTGACCGAAAAATAGGGACTATTTTCGAATTTTTTCTAAAAAAAATTTTAATAATAATAGTACTATTAGTGAGAAATACTAAAGGTTAACACTGGGAAAGCGGCATAGAATTCACATGTGAATTTTTAGTCATTTTGCACTGACTTTAATTTTTGAGATTTTACGGTGTTCAGTTTTAAAGGTCCAGTATACTTAAATCATATTAATAGATTATAGATTTACAGAAAATATCTTTATTTGATATAGTTTCTTTTTATAATTAAAATGAAAAATATATAGTCAAAAGTCATAACCGCCAAATAGCGGAGTTGAATAAGCGGAATTAGATACATGAAGCCGAAGTTTTGTATAAACCTATCTTAAAATCTCATATAATATCGTGTATGATGCCTTGGAAAAATTCTTCTAAATCTTGTGTACGGAAATATTTCATTATATTTGGGATAGAGATGTGTAGCGTTTTTATGTTCAATCGTGTGGGTGGTGGCTTTCCAATGTTTTTTTTTAATTGTTCATATCTGTCGTATATAAAACCTGGTATTCCTGTAACTATTATGATTTTCAACTCTATATTTTTGCAGACGACATGTTACAGGCTGTAGAACAAGTCTGCTTCAGAATGTGGGCTAAGCTATTTTCGTGGATAGGGCCCGATATGTATATTCATCTTAAAAGCGAAAAATTCAATCGGATTTAGTTTACAGGACAGGGGGAAGCCGATCGTGTTTTTTAACTACTTCAGATTCCGATTGATTGAAATTTTTAATAACACACAAATCTTAGGGCAGCTCCTAAAAATATGAAAACATTTTACGATTTAGTGCAAATGAAGCTGTTAGAAAAACTTTAAGGCTTGAAGTTTTATTCAGACTTAAATAGACAAACTAAAACTTATTAAAATACGACTCCAAGGTAGAGAGATGGACGGGCAAAAGCCTAACACTAAAAAATTTAAAACAATAATCAGTTTATAAATGATAGTTATCTGAGGAAACAAATATTTAAAAAGTATATACAATTCGTATTGCCTTTTTTTTCTTGAAGGAGATTAAAAGAAAGCAATAGGTGATAGTTTCTTGACTTTTACAAAAATAGCAATCTATTTTCGTGTGCATATTTTAAAATTTTTGGCTTAAAAATAGACTAAAGCTATGTAATTTCGAAATTGTGTGTTTTAGGCGAACTAGTTCAAGAAAAAAATTTATTTTAAAGGCTTAAGTTGTTCAATATAATTTTAAAATAAAATAATTTATATTGAGAAAATATTTTTTTTGTAATATCTTTAATGGCATATCTACACAATTTAATTAAGTTTCCAACAATGTTTATGGGAGCACCACTTGATGAGACTAAAAAAGCAAAACTTAATGAAGCCTTAGGATGGTTTGACCTCATTCTTAAAAATAAAACATTTTCAGCAGCCGAACATTTTACCATAGCTGATTTAACGCTAATGGTAACTGTATCACAACTGGAAGCCTTTGAATTTGATTTACAGCCCTATAATCGCGTCAAACAATGGTATCAACGATGTAAACAATATGCTGAACCATACGACTATGAAGTGAGTAAGCCTTAAAAATAATAAACAATGTAATAAGAAGTACTAAATTTTTTACAGAATTTAAATGCCAATCCTGCTTTGGTTTTAGCTGAAATGTTTAAATCGAAGTTGCAGAAGTAATGTAATGAAATACCTACAAAAAAAATGTTGGTTGGGTAAAACGAATTTAATAAAATGTGAAACTGTAGCATACTTTAAGGTGTACCTAATAGAATTTAATGTAAAAGTATAGATAATTAAAATTATGTTACATATGGCTATAATTAAATGTAAACAGTTGAATTTTAAATAAAAACAAATAAAACTATTATTTTAATATTAATTTGTTCAAATTTTAAATTTGTCTTTCATTTGTACGTCCAAAGTGTGAAAAATTTATTATTTACACTCAACTGACTCATTTATTAATTGGGTCATTTCCTGTTACAATCCTCCAGTTACAATTTTCAATGTTCATATAAACTTTTTATTTGCAAACCATTTTTTTCACAAAAACACAATTTTAAATCTAATGGAAAATTAGCAGGACTTTTTTTATTACAGAACAGATAGGGAAAGTTGTTTTGATTGTCGGTATTTATTACACTATTACTGTCACATTAAGTGACAAAATAAAAAAAATCACTATCGTGTTGTCAAAAGAATACTACTACGATATTGTCTAGTATAAAACTGTTTTAAAAGTACAGTGTGCGCAGAGAGAAGAGTTGTGAACAAAAATAATTACTGAGTTTTTTTAATGGACTAATTCCCGTAATTTCAACAGAAAATCGATTCGACAATTGATTTTAATCAAATTTTCAATAATCTACGTAGTTTTTTATGTTAAGAACTAATTAGTTGATACGACTCTAGATTTGATTGGAACTATGGGCTAAAATTTATATAAAAAGAAACATATATTAGAAAATTTTAATTTCGAAAAATCTCAAATCTACAAGTCTTAGCCGTTCAAATTTTTTGAGTGGCTTACAGACTTTTATACATAAACACATACATATGTACATCCTTATGGACATCTTAAAAATGGTCGCAACAGATTCTTAGCACTTCAAAACGTCGAGATTAATTTCACATTTTTCCAATTTTTATTGCGGGAAGTTAAAAAATAGTAAACAACATGACTGCTCTGAAAAATAATAGCCCATTCGAAGCCATTCACTCATTTAGACAATCGCAATCTTACCACGCCGCCACCTAGAATTGGGCTTGAAATTTTTTAAAAACAGCTCACCAACCCGAATTTCCGAGAAAAAAACTGCAAATAAAGTTAAAATAGATATTTTGTAGCATTATTATGTTTCAAAATATATAAAAAATCTTGACGGTACATATATAGACCTGGGCTGTCGAGGCCATTTTGTATGTATTCACCTTGGATATGGCAATGATAATGGCCGCCTCGATCTTGTGATTCATCGCCGCTGGACCATTATTTTCTCTGGAGCCATTTGGAAGACCAGATTGACGTGAATAATCCACAAACAACTGATGGTCCGAAAGATGAAATGAGATGCTGTATTACCGATTTAAGCGAATCGTTTATAGGTGGTGCTAGAGGTGGAAATTCGCTCTGCACCATATTCCATTGCACTGGACAACAAAATCAAATATTTTCAAACTATAAGGATCTTACGACTGATTCTGATAAAGGACTTCAAAAAAATATACACGTAAACCTCCGTTTTGAAGGTTTACATCTGTAGTTTATTTTATGGGAAGTTAAATGTCACACCCTTTTGCACACAGTAATACTGGCTCGCCATAGAAAATCTTGTAAGGCTTACGTTTTAGGTATAAGATCTGACCAGAAATCTTATGTAACACACCACTAGGAAAATTTTCGTAGAAAATTTTAACTCTAACTCTTCGTGGTATGGCTCGTTTATTAGTTTGCCTATGCCGAGTTCTATTTATGAATAAATATGTAATTAACCTTTAAACACATTTTGAGTTTTGAATGATTCTTCTGGCTTTCCAGTTAAGTCTTAAGTTTGGGTGTCTTTAAAGACTATAGTAGAAGACAATAGTAGAAGATTATAGTAGTTTGAAGACTATAGTAGAAGATTATAGTAGAATTTAATGGCAAATATTTTTGTAGAATATATCAATACGCTGTATTGCCACTGAAGGGATGTTTCTCCTTCTTTCTTAAGAAAGGCACAAAAATATCCATACAACGAAGAGTTACAATGTTAAAATATTCTACAAAAATGTTGCACGTGGTGTTTTACATATCGTATGTGTTAATCGTAAGGCTCACAAGATTTCCTATGTCGAGTACTAATTGTGAATAAGTAAAAAATTAACCCTTAAACACATCTTAAGTTTGGAACGATTTCTGTCTTTCAAGTTGAGTCTGAAGCTTGGGTGTCTTTTTACTCCTTTTTTAAGAAAGTGCCAAAAAGACGCATGCATAAAACGAAGAGTTAGAGGGTTAAAGTGCGCAGCAAAAATGTTCCTCGCAGTTTTCTAGATAAATCCGCTGAACATATCTTATACCTTAAATGTAAGGCTTACAAGGTTTCCTATGCCGAGTACTAATTGTCAATAAATAAGTAATTAACTCTTAAACACATTTTAAGTTTGAAGACTTATACTAGAATTTTATGGCAAATATTTTTATAGAACATTTCAGGCCGCTATATCACCGCTGGAGGGGAGTTCTTTTGCCCCTTTTGGAAGAAAGAGACAATATCCATACAACGATGAGTTTTAAGGATAAAGATATTTTGCCAAAATGTTTTCCATTGTGTTTTACATAAAAGTGGTCAATTCATCTTATGCTTTAAGCGTTAGGCTAAAAAAATTTCCTATTCTGAATCATTATAACTATGTGCAAGAGGGAGGGAACTTTAACTCCCCCTAAAATGAATTCCAGATGTTAATTCTCAAAACACCGATATACGTATATATATTTTTTGGTGCCCTTTATCAGAATCAGTTGTTAAAGCCAAAGCTCGAATTTGCGCACTCCTTTTGCTCATTGTGCATTGCGCACTTCTTAGAAGCGTATTAAAATTCGTACAATCGCAAAGAGCAGAGCTGAAAAAAGAGCAATAATTATGCGCAGCGCAAGCGCTTTCGTTAAATTAGCGCCGCTCTTTGCTTAATGCGTATTTAATTTTTTGTCTAGCTCATTGCTCTACACATTGCGCATATTGAGCGGAGTATTGCGCATGCTCTCTTTTATACCAACAGTGGTTAATTTGAGTTTATTCAGTGATTCAAAATACATCTTTTGTAGTGACATAATTTTGAAACATTTGGATTTGTTGCATTATATCGTTCTTCTTCACTTTTTTTATTCTTCATCCCATACAAATATGGTGGTTTAATGATATTTTTAAATTTGCTCCTGCAGCGCCTATGATGCACTTAGACGGGTCAAACTTCCGTTCCGGGCTGGAAGCGGAGGTGTGAACCGCACTACCGACCCAACTTTCGGTCCAACCCCTAAACAGGAAGTGGGAACTGCACTACCAACCCAACCTCCGGTCCAGGCCGAAACCGCAAATATAAACAGCACTACCGACCCAAACTTCGGTCCAACCCCAAACCGGAAGTGTGAACTGCACTACCGACCCAACTTCCTGTCCAGACCGGAACCGGAAATATGAGCAGCACTAATGAAGTGCGAACTGCGCTACCGACGCAACTTCCGTTTCAGTCTCTAAACCAGATCTGAGAACTGCAGTGCCGACTCATTTCAGACGGTAGTCCGTAACCGGCACTGTCATCCCGCTGTTGCTATATCTCTTTTGAGATTTGTACTTGCACTCAGGCATACGATGTGTTTGTGTAAATTTCCATGCAATAATGTCCATGGAAATAATGTCCATTGTCTTTACTAAAATTTGTTACTGCTGTAACTGCGGCATGCGCATTTCATGCTCTTTTTACGCAAAAGCGCAAAAGAAAATTCTCATTTTTTGCGTTTGCTCCTTATATACGCAGCGCGAAAATAATAAGTTTGCGTAAAGCACAAAAAAGAGAAAAAAGAGTAGCGATGTGCTGCGGTTTTTCGTACTCTGGTTAGAACCATGTTATTTGGTTTTTTTTTGTGTTGTGCAGTGTTATTAATTGCTATATATTTATTTTACATTGGCATCAATAAAACTATACATGTTTGTCAAAAAGAGTGAGCGTAATACAATTTACTCCTAAGCTTCAATTTTACCACCTTTTTTACTTCTTCAGAATTTTTTAATAAAATTTACAATCCGCACCCACTGTGCCACCGGTTTAACATGTTAATTTATCGTGTATATATGATGCTGCTAGTTATATTTTATATAGTTATATATTCCATATATTTTAATACTTTGTTATTGTCCCTTAACTGGGCAATAATTTTAACAGCCTGAAGCAGTCGCACACATGGTAGTATCCTTTATTTTTTGGCTTTGTTACATTTGCAACGAAAGCAGTGATGATGATAAAGTTAATTATGTTAATGATAATAACGCTTATGATGAAGACGATGTATGTATGTAGGTCGCAGATGTGACTAACTGTCAAAGTAACAGTATCGAGAAATAGCTTGGAAAAAGCAATAACAAAACCAACTAACTTGCTAGACACTATTTATAAAAATATAATAAACACACTCACACGCCAAAATGCACATACGCTCACACATAACCATACAGATCCAGTTACAACCACAATAGACGATATACATAATATAATGCTATTTCCGTTTCCTCCATTCAGATAAAAACACAAGGAACAAGTCTAAATGGAGCATACCAAAAACAAAAAAAGTAAAAATGACAAAAATAAAATAAAAAGAACAGGCTTTATAGTGACCACACACAAACTCGAAAATTTATCTAGCAGCAGAAAATAAAATTTATTATGAATTTGCCGGCTAAGATGAAAAATACTTTCAGTCAGTCAGAATCAGTAACAGTTAAAGCGCGGAGTTTTCAATGGCTTCTGTTCGTAGTGTTGTTCATAATTTTCTTTAATTGCGTTAATTTATGTGGAACTACAAGTAGAATTTAATATCAAATAAATAAAATGTGGAAAATACTTAAAATAGTTTTTGTTCTAATCATAAATATTTCTAATGTTCAATTAGTTGCGGCTAATAAAACTAAAAATTTATTTTTGGGTAATATTATTCTATAAACAAAGAACATTTTTTAACTAAACTAAATTTTCTTAGAATGTTCATGTTTACATGCTCAAGACCACAATGGTACTTCAATGGCACCTTCGACAGTGACCTTAAATGCTACAATAGCACGTCAAGCAAAAAATGACTGTCTTGTGATTTTTCTCACAGGTGCGAATGAAGAAATCGTATCAGTACGCTTTAAACATTTACAACTGAGACCCAAGTAAGTCAGTTACATTTTAATTGAAAAGTTTCTTTGCACACAATAATTTAAAAAAAAATCGCTAAGAGATCAATAACACTGATCTGCAAAGAAAATGTTCTTTAAATAAAAATAAAATAAAGAGTTTAATGAGCTAAATTAAAATCCCTTTTCAGATTTTTTCTATCGCGTAGAGACATTTTTAATGGGTATCTCTAATATATATTTCCACATCAGTATATTTCACTCTAACTCGAGAATGTTATGCCCGATTTCGATCAGCAAAACGCTCAAGTACGCATGACGAAATACCTTCAAACTTTCTCGATATAGTTTTTTGATTTGATCAACGAAGTGATTCACAAATTAAAACCGCAAAAAAGGGTTTTTTCATGTAGAACTAAAAAATGTTTTCTTTCTAAAAGTTCATAAAAAATTCAAAACTGCAGAAACTTTATCTTTTAGCAATTTTTATTAAAGACAGGTGTCTTGGGAACAAAATAATCCCATATATCATGACAATCGCTGGATACATTTTGATTTTATTAGCAATTATTTAGTTTTGATTTAAAAAAAACTTGGGAGTATTCACTTAATTCTTAATAAAATCCACATGTATCCATCGATTTTCATGATACGTGGCATATTTTGTTCCACCTGTCCTTAAGAACAAAAGATTAAAGGTAAAGTTTTAGCAGTTTTAAATTTTTTTTCAGCTTGTATATTTCCCATATATTTCGAACGATTTTCATGGAGCAAAATTACGAAATATTTGTACGAGTGCTTTCGTGTATATGTTGCATGGATTTTTTCAGTGCAGTTCCATTTTTTTCCTACAAAATGGTTAAATGAGTAGAGTAATTGCCTATAAATACATATGAAGAATGTGAGCTCGTACCCGGGTTGAGAGAAACATTTGTGTATTTTTATTTATTAATTATTTTTGATTATTTCGTGTATTTAACGAAAAATTTTCATGGTGCGAAATTACAAAATATTTCGCAATTTATACGAAAGGTTTCGTGCATTTGTTGCATGCACAAAAAAAATGTGTAAATACAAATTAAATTTTTTTGTAATAACAATTATATAATTAATTGAGATTAAACCTACAAAGATTTTTGTAAATACAAATACGAAATTTGGCAACTTAAAAAATCAGGGAAATATTTTCATTTATAGTTATGAACAATTTATTTGTTGACTAAAAACTTTTTTAAAAATTCTTTGTTACATTTCAAAATTATATCGATTAAAATTATTGTTACAAAGTGAATTGTTGAATTTCTGAACAAAATTTGATTATCATAATTGTCATATCAACAATATCATTTTTATACAAAATAACAACCCGCGAAGCAGTTTTTTGCTTGTCTACGGAATTAATCCTTGAATAAAAGCTAATTTTGTCTACAATAATTACTGTTTGCATTAACACTTCTTTGATTCATTAACTTTGTGTCATCGCCTTTATTAAAATTTGATATCACTTTGCAACACTATTAATAAGAGGAATAGAAAAAAAATTTGTTTAAGATTGCACACAGATATATATTAATGAATTTCGTTAATTTTGCGAAATAAAAGTTAAATTAAATGTTTAAAAAATATAAATATTGTTATTTATGTATATATGTATAAAAGATTTCATATGTGTGTACATATATTGTTGTCGAATAATTACTTGAGTTTTGCCAAGAGGCGACGTGCTTTAACTGAACAGCTAGCTGGCTGTGTCTGTTCAATAACACCTTAAATATTTTTTTTCGTTTAGTTAACAGCAGTAAATAGTGTTTAAAAGTGTTAAGGAATAGTAAAAACAATAATCTTGGTGTCAACTTCTTTAAACGACTTGATTAGCTTTAAAATAAATGAGGAAACAGAACTGGGGCTAGACGAGTTTTTCCATACAAATTGTCATTAACCATACGCCGTAAAAAGCAGTCATGGGATAGAATCTATTTTATTTTGAGAATGTTTCTTCTCATGCTCTCAGTTTTAGCCACTCATTCTCTCAAAAATTTTGCCGTGTTTTAATAAAATGTCATACATTTTTCATACGAAATATAAGAACAAAAGACAATAAACAATAATATGAGAGCATTTTGAAGCTACTGCCGTCGATTTAGTTTTGGGCCTGTTTATATGGCAGCGTTTTTGCCTGAAGTTGGAGACTTAGTTCTGTTTCATCATTAAGTTTGTGAATTGCAACTCTGGACTAATAGAGTAGCGTTATTACTTCTCAGCCACAGCGCTGTGAGGTAAGTAATTAAGAAAATAAGTGCATCATATATACAAAACTTGATTTTTTTATGTTACTTCTACGTGTGTGCGTGCAATCATTCCGTTATGATATAATTTAATAAATAATTTAATTGAGTAATTCAATTAACTTTCTTTAAATCTTTAATATCAATAATGATTATTGTAAATTTTTTACAGGTTTCAACAAAAACTTTAATTGACACTTTTAATCAAAATATATACAAAAATTATTGCATTTTTGCGCCATGTATAACAATAAATTCAGTTAACTCTGTTTGTTGAAAAAATATTTTTTTTTGCCGTATCAATAACTTTATTTGTTATATTAATTAAATATATTTTGTTATACCCGTATATGATTTTTTTTTCTGTGTGGATTTTTTTCAGTGTAAGCTTTGCACAATACCATTTTCATGTTTAAGGATTTCCTTAATGCATATAAATTTCAAATGATCTTTGAAAATTCTTTCAGAATTTATTAATGCGTTCAAATAAATACATACTTAGTAGTTTAATACATGTTCCTAATTAAGTGGGCTATTTTGATTTTCATATTTATTTTGAAAATTGTACATTTTGTATATTTTTCTTTGCCTTATTAAACATATAATAATTTGCACAATGAAATCTTCATTTATTTATACTTGTTTAAAATATATTGATATTTCTTTAAATCCATCTGTTGAAATTTTATTTATCAAGACAAAACATTGACCAAAATATTCCATATTGTAATTTTATTTTAATAGCAAAAATGTTGAGTGTTTGTTAAATTTCTTATTAAAAAGTATTTCGTTGGTGCACTTCATTTGTATCAATCAATCTTTCGATATAAAGCGTTACCATTTTTAGTTTCGATTCGTACAACATTGGTGGTGGTATTTTGCTGATGGCATTTTGTTGTTCGATAGATGCAGCTGTGATAGTATATCATGTAAAAATATTTACACAATGTTGTATGAATGAATACC